>JARQOD010000003.1:162522698-162561006 GCA_033576555.1 Oophaga sylvatica
CTTTTTCTTTATCGCTTCATTGGGGGACACAGGTAACTATGGGTGTATGCTGCTGTCGCTAGGAGGCTGACACTAGGCAAAAAAGAAAAAATAGCTCTTCCCCGGCAGTATACACCCACCGACAGGCACCAAGCACCTCAGTTTAAGCTTAGTGTCTGTAGGAGGCTGACCTGGATCTTACCCCAGATCTGCATTTTCTTTCGCAGGTTCCCTTTTTGTGTTTAATTCTTTCCCTTTGTTTTTCTGGTTCATCTTAGGGTAACAGGGTGTAATTTCTCACCCTGTTTTTCCGTATTTATGCGACCGAGAGAGCAGTGTAGTGTCACCCACATCACCCACTCTCGGGCCCGCAGGCAGGACTTTATCCCCTGTCACACTTACGGGTATTTCAGGGCGATTACCGGTGGCCAGTCCTTTCCTTTTCCCCACCTCACCCCTCTCCTCGGAGAGGGCTGAGAGGAAGACGGTGGTCACCAGCGGTGGCCATCCCCTTCTTGTAAGGGGTTGATGCCGTCTACTTCACCATCTGGAGACGGTGCGGGAAGGAGGATCCCTGAGGCCAGCGACCCTCTCCACCCGAGGGCTCCTGATGTGATCCTCAGCTGTGAAGAGGAATCGTGGACCCACCTGCAGGTAATGTATGATTCCTCCCTCAGCAGCGCAGGCAGTTTCGGTCACTTTATTCTAGCCTCCTCGTTCCCCCTGGGCAGCGCTATGCAGGAGAACTCACACACCCCCCCCCCCCGTATGACTTATAGGAGACCTTAACAGTCGCAACCATTTTCTTTCCTTCCCCCTTCTTTTCCTGCCTGAGCGCTTGAATTTCGCGCTCTTTCCAGTCCTATGGGAGGGCCTCGCCGGATCTGAGTCTCCGCTCTGACTAGGTCACGTCCCCCGCCTGCACGTGCGTTTTTGGTGTCCTTTTTCCTCTTCGCCACTCTCCGACGTCAGGCCAATCGGAGGGGAGCTTTCGTTTTTGCCGGCAGGTCGCAGGATGGCCACGCCTCCCGGAGCGGCTGACAATCAGAGGGGCACTTTCGTTTTATGCTGGTTGGCTGATTACAGGGCTGGCCATGCCCCCTCCGACGGGTTATCCAACTGGATTCTGCCTTTTCTCAAGTGACTGAACGCTACATATAGGCAGATTGAGTCATTGACAAAATCAGCCTTTGAAGCGACTGGTGCCTCCCTCTGACCTAACTTCGCCTCCACCTGGGTGGCGAAATCAGTCTCTGCCTGGGCCAAAATACTTCGCCGCGGCATCTCAGCGGCAGCGCCTCCGGATGATTTGGCAGACCAGATTGCTCACGCCGGCAAATATCTTCTGACTGCTTCCGTGGATGCGGCCGCCTGTTCCGCCGGAGCAAGCAGCAACATCATTGCCATACGCCACATCCTTTGCTTGAAGGCGTGGAACGTAGACCCATCCTCTTAGAAGTCTCTCACCAACCTGTCCTTCTAGGGTTCTAGGCTATTCAGATCCAGACTGGACCAGATAATTTCGGACGCTACCGGGGGCGGGAAAGTACCTCTCTGCCCCAGTCCAGGCTCAAACGTCCTTTCAACAGGAAAGGTCCCCTGCCCTTTCGTTCCTTTCGACCTTTCTCTTTTTCAGGAACTTTCTCCCAGCAGCACCGTTCTTCTGCTCCAGGAGAAAGAAGGAAACCGTCCTTTAAACCAGCTCCTCACTGGAGGTCAAAGGGCACTCTGGACGTCGACCTCATGGCTTCTCGGATGAACCACAAGGTTCCTCTGTTCGTAGCCAGGTCCCGGGAGCCGCTGGCCATTGGTTGCGATGCCCTAGTGATCCCGTGGTCCCAGTTTCAGCTGCCCTGTCTTTTTCCACCTCTCCCTTAGGGTTGTGAATAAGATAAAGACAAAAGGGATTCCCGTCATCCTGATAGCTCCGGACTGGCCAAGGCGTCCTTGTTATGCGGAGCTGGTAAACATGCTTTTGGACGTTCTCTGGAAGCTTCCAGATCTTCTCTCGCAGGTCCCTCTCTTCCACCAGAGTTCTCAGTCTGAGTTTAATGGCATGGCCTTTGAGGCCGCAATTCTGAAGGAGGCTGGTTTTTCGAACTAGGTCATTCAGACCATGATTAGGGCGAGAAAACCAGCATCCTCACGCATTTACCACAGGTATTGGAAGGCCGCCTTCTGGTGGTGCGAGGAGAACTTGTTTTTAATGTCTTTTTCCCTCCCTTCTATCCGTGGTTTTCTTCAAGCAGGTCTCGACTCAGGTCTTTTGCTCAATACCCTTAAGGGTCAGGTTTCCGCTCTGTCTATCCTCTTCCAGAGGGATCTGGCTTCCCGTTCTCAAGTGAAGACCTTTCTTCAGGGTGTCGCCCACTTGGCACCTCCTTACCATCCTCCGATAGATCCATGGGATCTTAATCTCGTTTGCTGCGCCATCCAACGTGCGCTGTTCGAACCCATTCAGGATATTTAGTTTTCCATTCTGTCGTGGAAGGTGGCCTTCCTAATTGCCATTACGTCTATTAGGAGGATTTCTGAGTTAGCAGCATTATCTTGTTGCTCTCCGTTCCTGATTCTACATCAAGACAAGGTAGTTCTGAGACCCGTTCCTTCCTTACTTCCTAAGGTGGTCTCTTCTTTTCACATCACTGAAGACCTTGTTCTTCCTTCTCTATGTCCTTCCCCTGTTCATCCCCTGTAGAAGGCCCTCCACAAGCTGGATTTGGTCAGAGCTATTCGAGTCTATCTTTCTAGGACTGCTTCCTTTCGTCAAACTGATTCCTTACTTGTCATCTCTGAAGGTTGTCGAAAGAGGCTTCCAGCTTCTAAGTCCACTATCGCCCGTTGGATTCGTTCGGTGATATTGGAGGCTTACCGCGTTCAGGACAAACAGCCTCCTCCGGGAGTGAGGGCGCACTCCCTGGGCTGTGGGGGCTTTCTGGGCTGTTCGTCTCCAGGCCTCGGCCTTACAGATTTGCAAGGCTGCGACCTAGTCGTCCTTGCACACTTTTGCAAGGTTTTACAGGGTTCATACCCGTGCCTCGTCTGATGCAGGTTTGGGTAGGAAGGTGCATCAGACGGCAGTTGCGCACCGACCGACCTAAGTCTGTTTTTTCTTTTTTGCATTCTTTCTGCTCCCACCCTTGAGACTGCTTTTGAACGTCCCGTGGTTACCTGTGTCCCCCAATGAAGCGATGAAGAAAGAGGGATTTTTGGTACTCACTGTAAAATCTTTTTTGGAGCCTTCATTGGGGGACACAGCACCCTCCCTAATTGTTTGTACCGCTTTTTGGGCCTACGTGCCTTTGTTGTTGGGTTGGTACATATGTTGAGTTCTAGTTGCTTCTGCTTTTACACCAACTAAGGTGCTTGGTGCCTGTCGGTAGGTGTATACTGCTGGGGAGGAGCTATTTTTTCTTTTTTGCCTAGTGTCAGCCTCCTAGCGACAGCAGCATACTCCCATGGTTACCTGTGTCCCCAATGAAGGCTCCAAGAAAGATTTTACGGTGAGTACCAAAAATCCCTCTTCTTTTTTTTTTTTTTTATATACAGTATACTAGAATTCTGTTTAAAAGGAAAAAAAAGTCTACAATCCCCTCTGCAGATCCCAAAAAGACCCTTCCTTATACTCGCAGACGGCGCGGTCCGGTCCAATGGGCGCCTTTTGTCTTGATCCGGCGTCTCCTCTTTTCCTACGATCACTGTCCTTCTTTCCAGCTTCATGTGGATAGCACATCCTACGTCACCCACCCAGTTGCCCCCCATCGCGCTCCTACACAGGCGCACTTCTCTCCGCCTTGCCGAGGGCAAACCAAAGTGTATTACGCATGCACCGACTTTAACTACGGGTCATCGGTACTCTTTGGCTGTTCCCGGCACATGCACATTACAGTACTTTGTTCTGCCCTCGGCAGAATAGAGAGAAATGCGTCTGCCTAGTAGGAGCACATTGGGGGGACTGTGTGTGGATGATGTAGGATGCGTCATCCACATGAAGCAGGCAAGGTGTTTTTTGGGATCTGCAGAGGTGATTTGGGACTTCGTTACAGCATTCCCATATGCTGTAATAGGAGGTTTGATGGTGTTGGCCACTCTTTTTATATGAGTAAAACCTGGTAAAAGGTTCCCTTTACATGGTGTGGACTACTTTAGGGCCAAAAATCGGGGGGAAAAATGCATTCAACTGAGGTTTTGGTTAGAGTAGCATAAATATCTGCATATTGCACTAATCCTATTCCTGTATAGATATGCAGCTGCCCATCTTGGCCCTGGGTTAGCAATAGATGCCACAATCTCTGCATCCACACACCAAAGATGCCAGCAGCCCCTTGATTGCACCTGTAACGCCGCTTTAGGTGTAGTGTACCCACTTCTCCCCGAGTATGGAATGGAGATATGGGCAGCAGAATCTCTGCAACTCTGGACATGTTCAGTGCCTACACAGTATTGGGACAGCCAGTGAGGTGGTCACATGCTACAATCCTGTGACTGCCGCCATTTTTATCATGTAGAAATGAAGACTACAACGTCTGTTTGCACAGGGCAAAAATAGACAGCTGGGAGGCTTTTCCCAGCACAACCTCAGTTTAATGCAAGTGGGAAATCATCCATATTGTACATTTACTTATTTTATTCTTCCACAGGGGGTGTTAAATTTTGTGCAGTACAAGTTCAGCCACCTACAACCAAAAGAACGGCAGACGATGTACGAACTCTCCAAAATGTTTCTTCTTTGTTTAAATTATTGGAAGCTGGAGACTCCTTCACAGTTTCGCCAGAGGTCACAAAGCGAGGATGCAGCAACGTATAAGGTTAATTACACAAGGTAAATAGGATTTAATATTTTGGGGTAAACTGTGTACTGTCCAAAGCTCTTCAGTCTTTCATGGTTAGATTTTAAAGGGGTTTTCTACTTTAGGCAACCCTTCGCCATATGCTCTGGCATACCAGCTAGTTTTACAATGGTACAGGATCAGGGAGTGTACTGTTGCATAACTGAGCAGATTTGCCATTAAGTTGTAAACCATCACAATTATGACAAGCATTGATTTCTTGTATATCCATGTGATATTTGTGGGGACCTGCTCCTATACAGATGAGTATATCTTCTTTTTCAGGTGGCTGTGTTACTGTCATGTCCCGCAGAGCTGTGATAGCTTGCCAAAATACGAAACTACACACGTGTTTGGAAGAAGCTTGCTCCGCTCCATCTTCACAGTTACACGCAGACAACTACTAGAAAAGTTTAGGGTGGAAAAAGACAAATTGGTTCCAGAGAAGAGGACACTAATTCTCACTCACTTTCCCAAGTCAGTATACATGACACTTATTTTCAGTGCTCCATGCATATGTGTGAATTGATACGGGACAAGTAATCATATAAATCTAACCAATAATTATGTAACAAACTAAATCAATTAATATATACCAGCAGACTGTAGTGGAGATAACTCTGAAATTAGAAAATCGAAGGAGAAGAAACCGAGATATGGTCAAAAAATTCGAAGTGAATTTTGACTGATTATAAAACCGCAATATATGCATTTAGGCTTTATTATTGGGCATGTGGTGGCACAGAAGGCACTCAAATGAATGACAAAACATACAATATAAATAAAAATTTTCATAAAAAGCAGCATGTATGTCAAACTGTGGTATATAATATAAGGTGCAGTAGGGTTAATTAACAGCAAAGGCTGGATCAGAAATATCCATAGATGTAATAATGGAAGGATAAAGTGCTTAATTCAAAATGCAAAATAGAGAAGCATAGATGTAGTCCTATCAAGATATAGTGCTTAATCTAAAGTGCTGGTGTGCAAAAAGGATGCAGACATATGTACAATATATAATAGCTAGATAACTAGCCTATAATGTAGGACCCATAGTTCATCATGTACTATGAATATATTGACTGCGTACATACTAGGCATATCGTTTTGCAGAGTGGACACTTAAATCGGCAAAGGGTATAGAAAATCAATAAAACCACATAATGCAGAGGAATAGATTCGGCAATAACCATGACATTCAAATCCACTCACAGAATCAATGAGCGAGACATAACCCAGTAGATGATAAGCTGCTGATGTGGCGCCAAACCCCGACACGTGTTTCGGACCAAGGCTTTGTCAGGGGATATGCATGAATTGTGGTCATAGCCTGGACCATTTCCAGTAAAATGTCATTGTACTGCTGCAGACAAAACCTTTTCAGGTAGCACTCTTAAGGGCTCCTAGAAGCAGTGCATGTAATATCTCTCCTACTGTATCTCCAACTTTTTATCCAATTCTACATTTTGGGTTGCAGTATTATATGCTGTATTTTGGTGATACCAACACAGAGGCCTATAACGTGCATACTGCTCTGTAACAAATCCATGGAGACTTGGGCTCTGATTCATCATTTGAGGCCCTTTCTTTTTTTGACTTGTGTTATTAGTTGCGGTTTTTTGTTTGTTTGTTTTTTGTTCCAAACTCTTCAAAAAGGAGTGCAGGTTTCATGAATTTGGCGCAAATTGAAAAGTGTTCATTTTTCTCCATCGCCTCATTGGGGGACACACAGACCGTGGGTGTTATGCTGCTGCCACTAGGAGGACACTAAGCAATACATAAGCAAAGAAGATTAACTCCTCCTCCTGCAGTATACACCCTCTGTTGGCTCAATTCTGAACCAGTTCTTGCTTAGTGTCTGTAGGAGGCACTAGGGTCTGCTCTCAGACCCCACTTTTTCTCATTTTTTACCTTTTTATTATTTTTGCTTTCTTCACGCACGGATGGGCGACGGGACTTGTACGAAAAGTCACGATCTCCCAAAAACCATCAACAGGCGGCATCGTGTGAGTGTCGCCTCCACGTACCCCTCCTCCTACGCTACCATGGGGCGACAGATCCCTTGAATGGGCCGCTCTCCCCATGCGATACCCCTCGATGTGGCGAGGTGATATGGCACAGTACGTTGAATGGACCCCCCACCACCTCCACGGAAAGCGGTGGCGGTATGGAGGCAGATTGAGATCCCTCTCCACCCCCCTATCAAAGGGGACGGTGGATTGAGGAAGTACGGCCACATCTGCCGTAATCCCTGCGGAGGCCCTCCTTTCTTCATTACCTTCCCGCAGTGAGTACAAGCACCCGGGGTATATGGCTTATCTCTGCACCCACTGCGGCTGCTTCCCCGTGCAGCGGCCGCCTGTCGCCTCGGCCGCCTCCGCTTTGCGCCGCTTCTGCTCGCATCGCGGCCGCAGCCATAAATTTAGTCCCCGGCTTCGGCCCGGGATAGGCCGCAACCTGAAATTTAGTCCCCGGCTTCGGGCCGGGATAGGCCGCAGCTTGAAATTTAGTCCCCGGCTTCTGGCCAGGATAGGCCTCGATGGGGGAGGGTCTCCTGGCTCTCCCCTGTGACTCCGCCCATGTCGCGCGCACTTTCTGCGGCCCAGGATTGGACAGGGCTCCTTCCTGGTCACTCCTTCGCTCCCCCCTCACCTTCTGGCGACCAGGAGCCTCCGGTCATTGCGATCAGGAGCCCCAGCTATTCCCTACCCCAGTGAGCTCACTCTTCCTCATGCAGCCCCTCGCTTCCGTGTAAGCAGCTCCGCGTTCTGTGCGGCCTGAATTTACTCTCGGCCGCCATGTCTCCTCTCAGGTAGGACCCGAGACATCTGAATTTTTTCTTTTTCCTGGCGGGCACGAACACGGGAACACAAAAAAGGGGTAAGCTTATAAATGGCTTAACCCCTTCCCTGCAGCAGTCTACAGGCTCGCTTAATTGCAGAATGTCACAATCCAAGAGCTCTAAGAGGACTGACAAACACACTCAGTTGTGTATGCCTGGTGTGCTTCATGCGATACCTCGCTATAGTGAAGGCACGGTTCCGTTTTTTTCTGTGGGGCCTGCTTTTTTTTCATAAGTCCAGGAGCCCCACGCGTCTCAGACTCCATACGATGCCCGTGCACCCCCACTATGTCACCACTGTCCAAAGTGAATGGTGACTGGGGGGCTAACAAAAACCTCTCCACCTCCCTATCAAGGTGATGGTGAATTGAGGAGATAATCAGTGCAGATGGTCACTAGAGGCTACCAAAAACCTCTCCACCTCCCTATCAAAGGTATGGTGGATTGAGGAGATAATCAGTGCGGATGGTGAGTGGTTTGCAATCTCCTGTGACATACGTTATTTGTCTGTCGCCGATAGGCAGTCTGCCGTCTCTGGCCGGACCGGACATATGGCCTGGGAGCACTGACCGATAGAACGCACGCTGACGCTTAGTGTGTTACGTGTAATGTCATTTTACCGCGGCGACTCTACACTTCAATCTGTGCAGTTTGCCTTTCTCACAAGAGTCCAACGGATGGGCACCCAGCTCCCCCGTTCCTGGGATTGCAGCAAACATGACTCAAAATATGAGTCGCATGTGGGTATATCCGGATTCGCCAGACTATCAGTCTTACCTCACTGAGATCTTCAAAGGGATCAAACGTCTTCACGGGGTTTTTTACCAACCCCCCTGACTTGCTGACATGGGTCAGAGATACAGTAGTTGCCGGACAAAGATTTCTAGGAGCAAAAACCGTTTAATCACAGTGTCCTTTTCCCGAGCACCCCGTTCTTCACGCAGAGACAGGGGCTCACAACCATCGTTCAGGTCCTCTCAGCCCTGGAGAAACAGATTCTCCCAGGCGGCAAATAAGAGCTCTTCCTCTCGCAAATTATCTTCCCAATGACTCCTTGCTGGGGACGGGGGACCCGAACAAGATAGGCGGCCGCCTACTCTTGTTCCGCGAGGTCTGGGGGTCGGTCGTCCAAGACCGGTGGGTCCGAGATCTTGTAAACTCCGGCTATAAGATCGAATTCTTACCTCTCCCCCCAAGGCGGTTCTTCCAGTCTCGCCCCCCCAAAGTCCAAGGATCTCGCAGTTCCTTTTCTTCAGGCCCTGAACATACTTCGTACCAGCGGGGTCATCGTTCCAGTTCCTCACAAGGAAAGATTCAAAGGGTTTTACTCAAACCTCTTTGTGGTTCCCAAGAAGGACGGCTCCTTGCGTCCTATTCTGGACCTAAAATTGCTGAACAAATTCATCAGAGTCCGCCATTTCAGAATGGAATCCCTCCGTTCTGTTGTCGCATCTCTAGAAAGAAAGGAATTTCTGGCGTCTATCGACATCAAGGATGTGTATCTACACATTCCGATTTTCAGAGAACATCAAAGGTTTCTGCGTTTTGCAGTCGGAGAGGATCATTTTCAATTTGCCGCCCTGCCTTTCGGACTCGCAACCGCCCCCAGAGTGTTCACAAAAGTCATGGCGGCCGCCATGTCAATTTTACACTCTCGGGGTGTGGTGGTCCTCATGTACCTGGACGACCTGCTCATCAAAGGACCGACTTTTCGGGCCTGCGCAGAGAGTGTCGAGATCACTATCGACACCCTCTCCCGTCTGGGTTGGCTAGTCAATCTGGACAAGTCTTCTCCCATTCCCTCTCAGAAGATTCCTTTTCTGGGAATGATTCTGGACACCTCCCAAGGGTTGGTATCTCTCCCTCCAGAGAAGATTGCTTCTCTGAGGCGGGGAGTGCTCTTATTGTCTCTAGGCCGCTCCCACTCTCTGCGGGGCGCCATGCAGGTCCTCGGAAAGATGGTAGCCTCCATCGAGGCAGTACCGTTCGCTCAGTTCCATCTTCGACCTCTTCAACAAGAGCTAATATCAGTCTGGGACAGGAACCCAGCGTCCCTAAGTCGCCGCTTTCGTCTTTCTCCCAGAGTCAGAAGCTCCCTGAAATGGTGGACAAATGCTTCATCGCTGAATCAAGTGAAATCTTTTCTGCCTGTCCATTGGCTGGTGGTGACCACCGATGCCAGTCTCCTCGGATGGGGAGCGGTGTTCCTTCATCACACGGCTCAAGGCCGCTGGTCTCTCCCAGAGACCCGTCTCCCGATCAACATCCTGGAGATCAGAGCTATCAAACTAGCTCTCTTGCAGTTCCATCATCTTCTGGCCGGTCGTCCCATCCGGATCCAGTCAGACAATGCCACGGCCGTGGCGTACATCAACCGTCAGGAGGCACTCTGAGCAGAACAGCGATGCTCGAGGTATCGCACATCCTGCGCTGGGCCGAGGCAAACCGCTCGCCCATCTCCGCGGTTCACATCCCAGGAGTGGACAATTGGGAGGCCGACTTCCTCAGTCGTCAAGGCTTAGACTCAGGGGAATGGTCCCTGCATCCGGAAGTGTTTCAACTCATTTGCCAGCGTTGGGGCATGCCGGATGTGGATCTCATGGCATCCAGATTGAATGCCAAAGTTCCGACTTTCATAAGTCGATCTCGCGATCCACTAGCCATCGGCTCGGATGCGCTAGTCCTCCCTTGGAGTCAATTTCGTCTTCCTTACATCTTTCCTCCTCTTCCGTTAATCCCCAGGGTGATTCGGAAGATCAAGGCGGAAGGCGTTCCTCTCATTCTGGTCGCTCCGGACTGGCTTCGCCGTCCGTGGTAAGCGGAACTAGTGCGTCTGCTCGCAGACGTCCCTTGGAGATTACCGGATCGTCCGGACCTTCTCTCGCAGGGTCCAATTTACCATCACAATTCGAAAGCGCTGAATTTGACGGTATGGCCATTGAAGTCTGGATCTTAGGTCAGGCTGTTTTTTTCTCACAAAGTTGTCTCCACAATGGTCAATGCCAGGAAGCCGGCTTCCGCCCGTATTTATCATCGTGTCTGGAAAACATTCTTTTCCTGGTGTAAGGACAAAGGTCGTTCCCCTTTGGCTTTTCTATCACTTCCATTCTGGAATTTCTCCAAGCAGGAATGGACTCGGGGCTAGCACTCTCCTCCCTCAAGGGACAGATTTCCGCTTTATCCGTCCTTTTCCAACGACGGATCGCATCTGTGTCAGGTCAGGACTTTTATCCAGGGAGTGTCACATCTTGTTCCCCCTTACAAGAGGCCTTTGTAGCCTTGGGATCTTAATCTGGTCCTCAGTGCATTACAGGAATCTCC
Organism: Oophaga sylvatica; assembly: GCA_033576555.1. NCBI lineage: Eukaryota > Metazoa > Chordata > Amphibia > Anura > Dendrobatidae > Oophaga > Oophaga sylvatica. The sequence goes on from JARQOD010000003.1 coordinate 162,533,670, forward strand.
TTTCGAGCCTTTGCCGGAAGTGCCTTTATCTCTTCTTTCCTGGAAAGTTGTCTTCCTAGTGGCAATTACCTCTATCAGGCGGGTATCGGAATTGGCAGCCTTGTCTTGTAAACCTCCTTTTTCTTACCTTTCACCAGGACAAGGTGGTTCTCAGGACTTCTCCTTCTTTCCTGCCCAAAGTAGTTTCGGCTTTTCATATCAATGAAGAGATAGTCCTGCCCTCCTTCTGTCCGGCGCCGATTCACCGTACAGAAAAAGCCCTTCACACCTTGGATTTGGTGAGGGTTCTCCGAAGGTATATTTCGAGAACTGCATCTTTCCGTAAATCGGACGCCCTGTTTGTGCTTCCGGAAGGACGCAGACAGGGTTTGCCTGCTTCCAAGGCCACGTTAGCCAGATGGATCCGTTCAGCGATCCAAGAGGCCTACCGTCTCAAGGGCCAGCCTATCCCGGCTGGGATTAAGGCACACTCCACTCGGTCTGTGGGAGCCTCCTGGGCCATTCGGCACTAGACTTCGGCACCGCAAGTGTGCAAGGCTGCGACTTGGTCCAGTCTTCATACTTTCGTCAAGCATTACCAAATCCATGCTCAGGTTTCTTCAGATGCGGCACTGGGCAGACAGATTATGCAATCAGCTGTTGCGCATCTGTAAGTTGTCCGTTGACTGTTTAAGCGTTTTATGCATGTCGTTAACGAGGCTTCATCTACTGTTATGGCTTCCCACCCAGGGACTGCTTTGGGACGTCCCATGGTCTGTGTGTCCCCCAATGAGGCGATGGAGAAAAGGAGATTTTTGTGTACTCACCGTAAAATCCTTTTCTCCGAGACGCTCATTGGGGACACAGCTCCCACCCTTGTTTAGCCTGTGGCCTCGTTGTTTCTTTGATTGTTGACATATTGCACTCTGTTATGAGCTCCTACTGCTTTGGCACCGAACTGGTTCAGGATTGAGCCAACAGAGGGTGTATACTGCAGGAGGAGGAGCTAATCTTCTTTGCTTATGTATTGCTTAGTGTCCTCCTAGTGGCAGCAGCATAACACCCACGGTCTGTGTGTCCCCCAATGAGCGTCTCGGAGAAAAGGATTTTACGGTGAGTACACAAAAATCTCCTTTTTTTTCTACCATGAACTATTTTTGCAACTTTTTAGAGCAAAGTCACATATTTTGTAAAATCCTGCAAAAATTGCGCCAGAATACTGACATACTCAGAAAGACACTGGGGGGACTGAAGTGGAGTTGTGCCATATTTTGCACAATTAATAAAAGTTACAATTAATTGGGCAAAAACATGAACCTCAGCTCTAACCAAGAAGCAGAAGACAAAATGGGGAGGCATATAGAAAATAATGAATTGTGTAAAAACGAAAACACTCAAAAAAACAGGCACAAAGGCTATGATGAATCATGGCCTTAGTGTGTTGATGCAGAAGTGTTTGCGTGCATGTGGCGTTTTCCTCGCCATGCTTTTACTATGGAAGAGCAGTGAGAGAATCACAGGCATATTCATTCCATGCATTCTTTTCCTTTGCAGATTTCTTTCTATGTTAGAAGAAGAGATATATGGTGAAAATTCTCCAATCTGGGAAGCTGATTTTACGGTCTCTAACACTGAAGGTCATCAGCTAGTGTCTCGACCAGGTAAAGGTTAAACCATTATTATACAGGCTACATGTCAGAGATTACACTGATCAAAGCAATATGAAGACGTACACCTGTTACATCACAACTTTGTATTAAGGGTTTGTTGCAGCATGAACAACGTCTCCTAGGAAGTGGAACCATGGATCAGTGTGGTCCTGGATAGCCGGAGTCTCACTGCGAGTTACCTGCCTCTTAGAGGGGGAGTCAATAAGCAGGGTTTCCCTGTTGTGGAGCCATATTACACGATATTGTTGGCTTTTATTTCCATAGTAAACAGATGTATCCACTTAGTGGTTTTCTAGGATTTTGATATTAATGGTCGGTCTTACCCCGCACCCTCACCGATCAGCTGTTTGCAGCTCCTCCGTGTCAGATCTACAGGAACTATGCAGCTCCATACACCATATAGTGGCTGTTCTCTGCTACTGTAGCTCATATACATTTCACTTCAATAGCTGATCAGTGGGTATGCCAGGTGTCAGAACTCAACTAAAGTTACTGCCACACTTAGCGATCTCGTTAGCGATCTCGATAACGCAAGCTAACGAGATCGTTGGTGTGATCTCTTTTAGGTCGCTAGTAGCTGCCAAACAGGAGATCTCATAAACGACTCATCAGCGGTCAGCGATCTCTTTAACGACTTTGGCGGTCGTTAGGATGTCATTAGCATGTACTGAGCGCTTCTGATTCATAGGAATTTCCAGCATCGCTCCTGCTCTCTGTGTCCTGCTAGCCTGCTTTGCAACTTCTGCGATCCTCTCTGTGACGCAAAAGAGAACTTACAGATATTGCGATCCACTCCGTGACGCTAAAAACAATCATATGCGTCACAAACGAGGTCGCTCGTCGTTCGCAAAAGGTGCCAAACACAGCGATATAGGCTCACCAGCGGGACGCCAACGATCAAAAAACGGTCCAGAACGCTAGTGAACGATCAGCGACATCACAGCAGGGGCCACATCGTTGCTACATGCCACACACAACGAGGTCGCTAACGAGATCGCTAAATAGTGACGTTTTAGTGATCTCGTTAGCGATCTCGTTAGTGATCTCGTTTAGTGTGGCATACCCTTAATTGATGTTGATTAGCTAAGTCTTGGGGGGGGGAGGGGGGAACCTTTACATCTATCCCCAACAGAGCTGCTAATCATGTAATCATTAAAGTAACTGGTAAACCTCAACTTATGCTAATATTTGCACGGGAATGATGCTGAACCCCACAGTTTCCAGGAGAACTTCCTGTTCACACCCTGGGGTATCGGTGATGCAAGGTATCAGTGCTAACCATGGACTCTGCATATGAAACTCTCCCTGCCTCTGGATACATTACACAATAGACACTGTATACTTTTAATCATATCACAATATATACAATTATTTTACTTGTGTATACGTGTTTTTCTGTTTAATTTCTCTAGTATTGGTAAGTAAGAACTGGAATCTTCTCAATACAAACTTTCTGTATGACACTCACAGCTGACTTTTTGTTGCCATGTATTCCTAGCTGCTGTGAATACCACCATTGCTCCCAGTACTCCACTTTTGAGCAACAGCTCCTCCCTGACATCCAATGGAGATTCTGGAAACTCTGAGCCCATGCCAGGTAATATTCTAGCTATGTCACTCACACTCTGTGTACAGTCATAGCTGTTTTAGGAAACCTGTCACATCAGATAATCCTATTAACGTGCAGATATGGGGTTAATATGTAGGTTAGAAATGTGCTCGACTGCTGTACTGATAGCACAGCTGCAAGGAAAAAATAATTTTTATTCCTCCCAGAAGCCACCGAAAGCTTCCTGTTGTGCAGGCATGTCGGCAGTCACCGCTCACAGCTCTGAGTGGCGGCTGTAAGCGCACCCTGGCACTTTGACTGGCAGCTCTGCACTGATGCACTGCAGAGTGGGCTAGCTATGCAAGTGCTGGGGCATGCTTACCTCTGCCTCTCACAATATAGGGACTGTAATTACTCCGGCATGCCTGAAAACTGGTGGCTCCTGGGAGCAATATACCGTATTTTACGGTTTATAAGACGCATCGGATTATAAGATGCACCCCAAATTTTGAGGACAAAAATAGGAAAAAAAAACTTTTTTTTTTTAATAAAATGGTGGTACTTCTTATAATCCATGTGTCTTATTGCTTATCGGGGTGGTGGCTGTGGGGTCCCAGAGTCACTGCTGGCGGAGGCAGGAGTGGGGCGATGATGTGGTCCCCAGACTGGGAGAAAGAGTTGTTCGGATGTGCGACGCTGCAGGTGGTCGTTGGTGCGGGGGCTCCGCCGACATTTTGTGAAAGACCAGAGCCCCAGTACATCCATGGTTTACTTTGCGGTGGACTCTGGGAAAACTGGGGCGACACATGCGCAGATGGAGATCTTGGCGCTAAGATCTCATCTCCCGAGATCTTGGTGCTGAGATCTCCATCTGTGCATGCGCTGCCCCTGATCAGGAGATTGAATACTTTGCAATTGTTTAGATGTTATAATAGATTGTATAAAGTTTTGTTTCCTTAAAGTCCGTTACTTTCCTGTTAATTAGCAGTCATTATTTACTGCAGGGGAAAAAAGGAAACTTTCAGACAGCCTGACTCTGGAGGATGCTAAAAGAATCCGCGTGATGGGTGATATTCCAATGGAGTTGGTGAATGAAGTGATGCTGACCATCACCGATCCAGCTGCCATGCTGGGCCCAGATGTAAGCTGTGTGTTATTGTATATCTGATAAGTCCTGGTATAATTTTTTTTTTTTGTATATTAAAAAAAATATGAGCTTGAGATTTGATTTAAATTAGAATGCAATGGTACATAAGGCATGTACATCATAAGCACAAGGCTGGAAGGATCGAGGTCCTTGCTGCTTAATTCTGCTTGAAGGGAATCTGTCAGCAGGATTTCGCCATCCAAACTATATGCACATGTAGCTCTTTCAAAGACCAGTCCAGAAATACCTCTACATGACCAGTCCGCTCCTCTGTTACTGAGTTTCATTTGATATGTACATGAGACTGAAGATCTGAAACCTCTATCACTCTAGCTTTATATAGCCACCAGGGCCATCTCCTCCTTGATTGACAGCCTTTGTGCTGTGTGACAAGGCAAAGGAGCTGTCAGTCAAGCATTCAGTGCTGTGCTTCTGCCCTACAATGCCTCTTCAGCCTCATTTGCATACTAATGCAAATGCTGATTTCTCAATAACAGTAATTGATACTGGCCATGTAAATGTATTGCTGGACTTGTCTTTGAAAGCATTACATGCGTTTACAAATAGTTTGGAAGGTAAAATCCTATTGACTACTTTTAACCTTCCTTTGCTTGGGCTGTGTATGGAACAGGCTTAGATGTGTGCTAGTTAGTTAGTTTATACAGCTGATACATGTGTGTAATTGATGTAATCCGCTCTATCCAGTTATACCTTATATTTTACTGTAGGGTCATCTAAGCAATGAAGCTGCACAAATGTGGTGTGATAGTGGTTTGTTTTGACAGACGAGGTCTAATAAAGATCTGTCATTTTGATACTCCCATTATGTCCTACCACAATCTTGATGCACTATTTCAATTTATTCAAATGTTCCCTGGAGAATTGTGTGTGTGTGTGTGTGTGTGTGTGGAGGAAGCTTTAAGAAAGATTGCTAAAAATTAAACAAAAGATCAAATTGTCCCTTGTTGCATTCCCTAATTTAAATACCTCCTAGAAAATAAAAGAGAACAAGCAAAATTATCGCTATGTTTGTAAAAGTCTGAACTTAGTATGTTATTTATCACATGGATTTGAACAAAATAAAAAAGGCAAATATATTATGCTTTGGTCATCTCACCACAAAAAAATGAAATAAGTAGTTCTCAAAAAAATGGAAAGATTAGTTTTTCCTAGTACACACCTGCTGGGCCGACTGATCCTCTTTTAATAATGAATTGAATTTATACTAAGTCACATTACAAGACTCGTTAAAGGGTTAATTGTGACTTGTAGGATCGCTACTTCCAATAGGTGGCGCTATAGAGTTCAAGTCCTTTTTTTCTCTTAAGAGGCAATTTGCATATTAAATTTCCCAGAGGAGCATTGCATGGCGAATAAACCTCCTTACTTTGACAAGCCAGAGCTGGTATGTCACTCTCCACAAGGAGAAACCTTACCCCTTAGTCCTCAGTCCAGAGCCTCTCATCCAGCCAAATCAGATCTCATACTTTGCACTGACGAGAACCAATAGTCCGAAACACCGTGTCTGCAAATTGAGATATGATTTGGCTTTTAGCCTAAGTCACATTACAAGACTCATTAAAGGGTTAATTGTGACTTGTAGGATCGCTACTTCCAATAGGTGGCGCTATAGAGTTCAAGTCTTTTTTTTTCTTAAGAGGCAATTTGCATATTAAATTTCTCAGAGGAGCATTGCACGGCGAATAAGCCTCCTTACTTTGACAAGCCAAGCTGGTATGTCACTCTCCACAAGGAGAAGCCTTAATAATGAATTTGCAATACATTTCCTTTTCTTTAAGTGTTTACCGTTCAGCATTTCTTTACCCTTTGACAGACAAGCCTACTGTCCGCTAATGCTGCCCGCGATGAGACTGCTCGCTTAGAGGAACGCAGAGGGATCATAGAGTTTCATGTTATTGGAAACTCTCTGTCTCAGAAGTCAAATAAGAAGATCCTCATGTGGCTTGTTGGGTTGCAGAACGTCTTCTCCCATCAGCTTCCCCGAATGCCCAAAGAGTACATCACCCGTCTGGTGTTTGACCCGTAAGTCTCGTTTTTGGATGTTCCAAACAAACGTTCTATTGAGGAGCAAGTTGTCAGATGTCAGCGTTTGTCTATCATATGTTATAGGCTTGTTGTTTTACGTTGCAGAAAGCACAAAACTCTGGCTCTTATTAAAGATGGACGTGTTATTGGGGGCATCTGCTTCCGAATGTTCCCCACCCAAGGCTTTACAGAAATCGTGTTCTGTGCAGTGACGTCTAATGAACAAGTCAAGGTCTGTATTGCCTTTATTCTTATTTGAGATCTCCCTCAAAGCGTGGGGTGGGGAGATCACTTCTGGGATCCCCTTTATATCTAATGTTCAGAAGCTGCAATACAAGAAGTTACTTATTGGGGTCCTAACACTAGTGACTATACTATATCCTCCATATCATTGACCTAGGAACACCAATCAAACATCCATCCATGTTTCTGCTTCTTGGACCCCTTCCCCTCCCTGCAAAACCCTTGTTCAGAACCAACACGCATCAAGTTCTGCTTGACAGAACCCTAGATGGCCTCTAATCCGAGTCCAGTTCGGTAGAAAGAGGGATGAGTAATATGTGCATCCGTCTGTTGTGGATTTTTCATCCATTTCTAAAATTTTGAAGCAAGTTACGCTAAGGATGGATTGGGGAAAAACAGGACCCCATCTACCGTAATTTAATTTTGTCCTATATATTTTTCAGGGATATGGAACGCATTTAATGAACCATTTGAAGGAATACCACATTAAGCACAACATCCTGTACTTCCTTACGTATGCAGATGAATACGCAATTGGCTATTTTAAAAAGCAGGTGACGTTCTTTGTTCCTTACAGGGAATGAATAGCTTACATTGTTTACCAATAACATGATGGTGATATACTTCTCAAAAAAATAAAGGAAACACTTAAACAACACAATGTAACTCCTAATCAATTACACTTCTGTGAAATCAACCTGTCCAGTTATGAAGCAACGCTGATTGTGAATAAATTTCTCCTGCTGTTGTGTAAATGGAACAGACATGGTACAAGTGATAGGCAATTAGTAAGACTTAAGGGTATGCCACACTAAACAATATCGCTAACGGGATCGCTAAAAAACGTCACTATTTAGCGATCCCGTTAGCGATGTTGTTCAGTGCGGCAGCTTCCAGCGACGAGCTTCCTGCTGTGATCTCGCTCGTCGCTGGAATCGCTCCGGACCCTATTTTCTCGTCGGCGCTCCCGCTGGGTAAGTATCTAATCGCTGTGTGGCACCTTTTCTTAGCGATTTAGCTATACTTTTGTACCGCTAAAGTCGTTAAGAAGATCGCTAACGGCGATAGCGTCGTTAACTATATCGCTAAATGTGGCCGCATTTAGCGATATAGAAACAATCCCGCTAGCGATCGCATTAGTATGCGTCGTTATTGTGATCGCTAGCGGGATTGTTTAGTGTGGCAGTACCTTTACCCTATAAAGGAGTGATTATGCAGGTGGTGACCAAAGAACATTTCTCTGTTCTCATCCTTTTTGGCTGCTATTTTGGTCACTTTTGCATTTTGTCATTGCTCTCACTCCTAGAAGTACAGTAGCATGAGATGGGGTATACAACCCACAGAAGTTGCTCAGGTAGTGCAGCTTATCCAGGATGGCACATCCTCAATGTGAGCAGTGGCAAGAAGAGTAGCTGAGTCTTCAGCACAGTGTCCAGAGCATGGAGCAGATACCAGGAGACAGGCCAGCACAAAAGATCACATTTCCATAATGGTGGCGATCAAGACCACTAAAGAGAAATAGAAGATTATTGCATATATGCTCTAAAGCAATAAATGAAGGCTTGGTAAAACGGGGAAGTTAAAACACTACATTCTATCATGATCACAGCTGAAAACTGCAGTCTGGTAACCACCAGTGTTTTATTAGTTCCAGTTTGTTAACTTCGCTTTTTATTCCTTCCTTTTTTTTATCCCCCTCAAAGATGCACCCTTTTTCTTTCTTTTGGTGTAACCCAGCTGTCCAACTGTGATGTTTCAAAGAAAAACATGGTATGGGGCCAAGCCATAGTGGTATTGTCCCTGCCAACTTTTTGAACCCTCCTGCCCTCGCCTGGTCAGCTAGACTTATAAGGAGAGACCTTGTAGCCTTGTTCCTAATCCCATTTTTAACTCTTGAGTTTCTTGGAAAGGCTGTAGGGGATTTAGTAAAGGAGCCGGTCTCTGAGGCTCCTTGTGGTTCGGGCACCATCAATCGTGATGCGTTCAGTTTAATTTCCTTGAATAAGGAGAAGCACAGCAAGTCTGCCATTGTTCTTTGGGTTCCGCTTTTATGGCATTCTCTATGCAGTAACCCCCAAAGGGACACAAACCTGAAAGCTCTTGTGTGTGGTTCCGTCAGCGATCTCCTATTATGCCCGGTCTCTGAAGTTCGGGCCAGTCATTTCACAGGCAGGTGCATGTGTCAGTATAACACAATAGGCACCTGCTGTGTATGAAGTGGGCTCATCATCTTCTGAGCCTAAGGGGAGTAAATAAAAGGGTGAAGGTACTGCCACACTAAGCTATCCCGCTAGCGATCTCGTTAGCGTTGCATACTAATGAGATCGCTAGCGGGATTGTTTCTATATCGCTAAATGCTGCCACATTTAGCGATATAGTTAACGACGCTATCGCCGTTAGCGATCTTCTTAACGACTTTAGCGGTACAAAAGTACCGCTAAATCGCTAAGAAAAGGTGCCACACAGCGATTAGATACTTACCCAGCGGGAGCGCCGACGAGAAAATAGGGTCCGGAACGATTCCAGCGACGAGCGAGATCACAGCTGGAAGCTGCCGCACTGAACAATATCGCTAACGGGATCGCTAAATAGTGACGTTTTTTAGCGATCCCGTTAGCGATATTGTTTAGTGTGGCATACCCTTTATCCTCTCTGGACGGTCCCTTTTTTTTTTTTTTTTTTTATATATCTATATATTGAATCTCTATATAAAAAACTTCTGTAATGTTACATCAAGAGGGAATTAATAGGATTCACATAGTGGTTGATATAGCTGAATGTAGATACAGCAGATGTTAATTCTGTCTCAAATTTTGAACACTTTTAAAGTCCAACTCGGAATGTTTTGGCATGAGCTGCATAATCCATTTATTTATTTTTTTTGTTTAGCTGCTTCAGATTTTTATTGTATTTCTGTTCACATTTAGGGGTTTTCAAAAGATATTAAAGTCCCAAAAAGTCGTTACCTGGGTTACATCAAGGATTATGAGGAGCCACCTTGATGGAATGTGAACTTAATCCTCGAATTCCCTACACTGAGCTCTCCCATATTATTAAAAAACAAAAAGAGGTATGTATGTGTGTGTTTTTTCTTTTTTTTTTTTTTTTTTCCTGTATTGCCCCATTCAGTAATATACAGCAATTAGCCGCCTACAGTATTTGACCACCATTTGCCCCCATAAATGTAGCACCCAATTTGAACTAATCTCCTTTGTCTTGGCCCTATCCTGTAATAATGCCCACCATCTTGGTCCCCATCCTTCTGCAAAAAAAAAAAATATACAAAAATTCTCGCCTGTCCTTGCTCCCACAACATGCGGTTCCCTTTTCTTCCTCCATGACATAAGTTACACTTTTACTTCACATCAGTTTGGCAGATCAACTGCAACATGTGAACACATTCTTAGAGTACTTGAAATCTGATTCGCTAAGCTTGTCATTCTCCATAAGTATGTTTTCAATTGATTTCAGATAATTAAGAAACTGATTGAGCGCCGACAAGCACAGATCCGCAAAGTGTACCCCGGGCTCACTTGTTTCAAAGAAGGAGTGCGACAGATTCCAGTAGAATGCATACCCGGCATACGTAAGTTCAAGTGCAGTTTGTTAGACTGTATCAGAGAACTGATCATACAGAAATATGGAGAACTAACAATTCTTCTTGTTTCAGGGAAACTGGATGGAAGCCATCTTGCAAAGAAAAAGGGTGAGTGTTCCTTACAAACCACCATGCCAACAAAAGTATGCACTAACATGAGACTGAACTAGCACATAACCATGTTTTTACCCCAATTATCCTCTGTCTGCTTTATACAAGCCCATCTATGTGCTTTGTTATTACATACGGGTATGATAGAAAAGTGGGGGACTCCCTGATGTGAATCCCCTTCATTAGCTCCCAATATCTTCCTTCACGTAATCTTCGATCCTCCCAAGACCTCCTACTATCATCCACACTTATTCGTTCCTCACACAACCGCCTCCAAGATTTCTCACGAATATCCCCCATCCTCTGGAATTCCACGTCTCAACGTGTACGATTATCCACCACCCTTGGATCCTTCAGACGGAACCTGGAAACCCATCTCTTCAGGAAAACCTACAGCCTGCAATAACCATTCCGCCACCACCACCAGAGCTGCCGCACCCCCGACCTTTTGTTTCTTCCCCATTATCCCATAGAATGTAAGTCCGCAAGGACAGGGTCCTCTCCCCTCTGTACCTGTCTGTCATTGTAAATTTGTTTACTGTAAACAATATCTATAACTTTGTATGTAACCCCTTCTCATGTACAGCACCATGGAATTAATGGTGCTATATAAATAAATAATATAATTAGCTACTGAGGAAAGCTGTAAGTGAACCTGTCATGTTATTAGGGTCTTGGGACAAGGTTCACTATAACTTGACACTTGCTGATTTAAAGCTGTGCTCCTGTTGGGCTTAGTAGTCCAGTGGGCAGTGGTTCTTAGTGATTGACTGCTATTTCAATATCTACTGCCATACAGGAAATGTCAATCACTTAGTGAGACCGCTCACTGGACTCCTAAATCCAAAGTAATAAGTTTAAAAAGCATATATTATCCCACAAGTGTGTGTGATAGATATATATTGTATATAGACTTACATTGTAAACCATGCAGTTACTTAAAGGGGTTGTCCACTACTAGAACAACCCCTTCTTAATCTGAATGTTTGCCCCCCGTTAAAATAAATCACTGGCGTCACCGTTTCAGCTGTGTCAGCACTCACATTTCTGGGTTTCACATGAGGTTGAGTCATGTAAGCCATGCGATCAATCACTATCTCCACCTTTGGACATATACAGGTGCTTTTCACAAAATTAGAATGTCATCAAAAAGATAATTTATTTCAGTTCTTCAATATAAAAATTGAAACTCGTATATTATATAGAGTCATTACAGAGTGATCCATTTCATGTGTTTATTTCTGTTAATGTTGATGATTATGGCTTACAGCCAATGAAAACTCAAGTCTTTATCTCAGTAAATTAGAATAATAAAAAACACCTGTAAAGGCTTCCTAAGGGTTTAAAAATGTCCCTTAGTCTGTTTCAGTAGGCTCCACAATCATGGGGAAGACTGCTGACTTGACAGATGTCCAGAAGGCAGTTAATAACACACTCTGCAAGGAGGGTAAGCCACAAAAGGTCATTGCTAAAGAAGCTGGCTGTTCAGAGTGCTGTATCCAAGCATATTAATGGAAAGTTAAGTAGAAGGAAAAAGGTGCACAAGCAACCGGGATAACCACAGCCTTTAAAGTATTGTGAAGTAAAGGCCATTCAAAAATTTGGGAGAGATTCACAAGGAGTGGACTGCTGCTGGAGTCATTGCTTCAAGAGCCACCACACAGATGTATCCAGGACATGGGCTACAAGTGTCACATTCCTTGTGTCAAGCCACTCATGACCAATAGACAACGCCAGAAGCATCTTACCTGGGCCAAGGAGAAAAAGAATTGGACTGTTGCTCAATGGTCCAAGGTGTTGTTTTCAGATGAAAGTAAATTTTGCATTTTATTTGGATATCAAGGTCCCAGAGTCTGGAGGAAAAGTGGAGAGGCACACAATCCAAGCTGCTTGATGTCTAGTGTGAAGTTTCCACAATCAGTGATGGTTTGGGGAGCCATGTCATCTGCTGGTGTAGGTCCACTGTGTTTTATCAAGACAAAAGTCAGCGCAGCCGTCTACCAGGAGATTTTAGAGCAATTCATGCTTACCTCTGCGCACAAGCTTTTTGGAGATGGAAATTTCCTTCTCCAGCAGGACTTGGCACCTGTCCACACTGCCAAAAGTACCAATATCTGGTTTAAAAACGACACTATCACTACGCTTGATTGTCCAGCAAACTCGACTGAACTTAACCCCATAGAGAATCTATGGGGTATTGTCAAGAAGAAGATGAGAGACACCAGACCCAACAATGCAGACGAGCTGAAGGCTGCTATGGAAGCCCAGATGCTTTGATAACACCTCAGCAGTACCAGTCTGATCGCCTCCATGCCACGCCGCATTGATGCAGTAATTGATGCAAAAGGAGCCCCGACCAAGTATTGTGTGCATTTACTGAACATACATTTCAGTAGGCCAACATTTCAGTTTTTTAAAATAATTTTTCAAGCTGGTGTTATAAAGTATTCTAATTTACTGAGATAATGACTTTTGGGTATTCATTGACTGTAAGCCATAATCATCAACATTAACAGAAGTAAACACTTGAAATAGATCACTCTGTTTGTAATGACTCTATATAATATATGTTTCACTTTTGTATTGAAGAAATGAAATAAATTAACTTTTCGATGACATTCTAATTTTGTGAGAAGCACCTGTAAGTAATCAAGAGCAAGTGAGAGTCCCACCTCTTGATTACTTATTCGTCTGGAGGCAGGGACAGAGATGCCAGCGCTGATCAGGCACAGGGCTCACATGATGAAAAAACCTCACGTGAGACCTGGGAACGTGAAAGCCAACACCTGAGGTGAGTATAGGTGTTTTTATTTTAACCTGGGCACACGTTCATGTTGAGTAGTTGTTCTAGTTGTGGATGACCCATTTAGCCTCCAGCAGGTTCCATTCATCTCTGTGTAAATCCACTATGATAATATCTGTATACAGAATATCTTATTAATTCATTTATTTTTTCTCAGGAAGGAAATTAAAGACCCAGACCAGTTGTATAATGTCCTGAAGAACTTGCTAGCTCAGATTAAGGTAATGGCTTGGCAGAGCTTAGAACTTGTGTATTATTTAACTGCATCTACTTTTTCAGACTCAATTTGCAGGCAGTGATATAGTACTTTGAGCTGTAAATCTTCTCTTGCCTTCATTATCTCGTCTCCTGTTGTTCTGCGTTCCACTGAGAGGGCTCACAAATCACACAGTTAGAGCACTATTAATGACTGCGCTCTCCCAGGGAGGACTCATTTGAAAGATATCTAATGAGATCTGCATACTGTTCTGCCATGGCACCAGTCTTCCCATACAGTTTTGTTGCTGGCCATGTACCGTCATTGCAGTTAAACTCCCTGTAAGCCATACTAGACGCAGGAGCAGTAGATGTGCAATGTATGCTGCTTTCAGTAAGTTTCTACTGATTTATTTATTTTTTCCCTGGTACTGGTAGAGACATTGTTTTCTAACACATCGCAGTTTACGTCCCTGTTTTTCGTTGGTCGTCTCTAATAACTGTAGCAGGAAGAGCAGTCAGGAGTAATTTATATTTGAAGCCCAAAACAAATAATTGGGATTTCCATTTATCTTCAGACACACCCAAGTGCTTGGCCTTTCATGGAACCTGTGAAGAAATCGGAGGCTCCAGATTACTATGAAGTTATCCGGTTTCCAATTGGTAAGTTCCCTTTACTACATATAAAATGAACAATATATTGATTACTAGTCTCTAACATTTGGTTGTCTAGTTGTTGCAAAACTACAACTCCTATCATGCACTAACAGGTACAGCTAGGTTTGGGATTAGGAGAGCTCATATAATCATTCCCAGCTTTGAGCAGTAGAAATAAGCCATTGGACAACCACAGGTTCAAGTCGTCCCCTAAGGGAACTAAAGAAGAAAAAAATGAACAACATTACAAAAAAACATAAATTTGGACCGCTCCCCCCCCCCCAATCATTTCCCTTATTAAGAATAAAGATGGTAAAAAATATAAATATGTTAAATATACTGTATTTTGCAGATTCTAAGGTTGTGCATCTTAGAATCTGCTTGTATGGTAGCTTACCCAGGGGACGGTGGAGCGGGTCCCAGGAGGCAGGGTCACTGCTTCAGGAAACTAGAGGTAGGAGTGGGTCGGAAGCGAGATCTCAATCTGCGCATGCGCCGCCTCCAGCGACCATTTTCCCAAAGTCAGCCGCATTGAAAACCATGAAAGTTCTGGGGCTCCGGGCTTTCACAAAATGAAATACCCCCTTCTGCCAGGTGCCTGGGGCTTGCAGCATTGTCCAACTCCTGCCGCCGCCAACTTCCTGCAGCAGCGACCCTGCTCCACCACAGCCAGTAAGCTGCATTCGGATTATAAAACGTACCCCCACTTTCCCCCCAAATTTGGGGGAAAAAAGTGTCTTACAATACGAAAAATACAGTACATAATGTCATTCAAAAGTCAGTCCTCCTGCGAATGACGAAGTCCTCATATGGCTGTATCGGCCGAAAATCCAAAAAGTTATGACTCCTGGAAGAAGGGGAGGAAAAAATTAAAATTCAAAACATAATTGATTGGTTGAGGAAGAGGTTAAAGGGACTGTCAGCACTTAATGACTGTTCAAACTACGAAACTACGTACCGCCGTTCGGTGCACCGTTGGTGTGGCCAAACATTTACCTACAGCTTCCCATCTGTGTGTTTTCCCTTACTCTCACCCCACCCTCTTCTTTGACAACCCTGGCTTCATAGAGCCAGAGAATGGTGGAGACTGAGGGAAAACAAGCAGGTGGGAAGGTGTATGTAAATGATTTGTCCCACCATGATGCACCGAGTCCCTGAACTTTATCAGCACAGAATGACTGTTCGAACCGAGTCTTAAAGGGAACCTGTGGGCAGAATTAAAATGATACCTTGGTTGATGAAATCTATCTTGCGGTTGTTGAATCTTTATTTCTCTTTCGCCTCATTGGGGTACACAGGATCATGAGTGTTATGCCGCTGCCACTAGGAGGCTGACACTAAGTTAATACATAAAAAGTTAGCTCCTCTCTTCAGTATACACCCTCGTGCTGTCTCCAAGAGACCCAGTTCTTGCTTAGTATCAGTAGGAGGCACACGGGTCTGGTCTTCAGACCAAAACTTCTTTTATTTTATTTTTCAATTTTTAACCCTTTACCTTTTTGATTTTTATTTATCCATGGACGAATGGGGCGACGGATCCTTTCAAGGTTCCAATCTCCCCGAACCATCAACAGGCAAGCACGGGGAGTATCGCCTCCCCAAATCCTCTCCTGCGACGTGGGATGCCATGCCTGGGCTGATTTTTAGGGGCGACGGGTCCCTTAAAGGGCACCGATCTCCCGCCTCCATGTATCCTCTTCCGCAGCCAGGCCTATTGCCAGACAATACCCCTGTCCCATCTTAGGCGATTTAACCCATTTGATGTACAGAGGCCCCTTTATGGCGTCCGTGCAGCCCCCACTGCACCACCACTGTTAAAGCGGATGGTACAATGAGGCGGATGGTACAATGAGGCGGACGGTCCCTCTCCACCTCCCTATTAAAGGGATGGTGGATTGAGGATGATCCCTTTATCCTTGCACCGTCCAAGACCAGCAGCAGGACGACATGTACCCGCCACATATCGCTGGCTTACCTGCCATCCGGCAGCTTCTCCGGGTAAGTGCTGGGGCTGGAGGGCTCTGAGCAGGCCTACTGGAGCTGCGCTGGATAGAGGGGGGCTTCTGGCGGCCTTACAGTAGGCCCAGCTTAGGCCTTACAGTAGGCCGCATCCTTTTACTCCGCCCCATCGATGATGCATCCTGATGGCACCGCCCACTTCTCTGGCTCTTCTCGTGCAGGACGAGAAGCACCTTTCTAACTCTTGGCGGCCATCTCCCCTCCTTCCACGGAACCTCTGGACTCATGCAGGCATTCGGCAGCGGTCTCTGTCTCATTTTGCAGGAGACTTCACCGCTACTCTCCGGGAGTTGAAGTGCCACAGATGGAACCAGGACACAGGACCTGGGTAAGGGAGCGCTGCTCTATACCCCCCTGCAGTAACTCTCACAGCAGGAATACCCGTTTTCTTAAAGGGGACACATAGAAGGGTACAATGTCCCAGCCCAAGGGATCCAAAAAGGCTAACAAGACTATAGCAGTCAACTTTACTTTTTTTGTTTCCCAAGGCGCAGAGTTCCCCTCTCTGTAATGCCTGTGACCCCAAATGCGCTCAAGAGCCCTCCGCTGCCACCGAGCCCAGTGTTCCTATTCCACCCCCCCCCCCCCCCCCCAAGTGTCACAACCCATGGCTTCTCTGGCTAAAGCAATTTGAATCCCTCCGTGATCCCCCCCTCCGAGGATCGGAGTGTGCGCAGGTCTGATATGGAAGGATCCTCCCCCATACGGGTACAGTTGGCTAGCAGGGGCCGAAAGCACTCTAGAAGCCTACAGGCATCTAGGAAAAGGATCCGCAGCACGTCTCCAGAGCAATCACGTGACTGTTCGTGCGCGAGCTCTGCTTCTCGCTCTCCTCTCCAGGGGCCAGTAGCGAATACGATTCTGAGTATGAATCGGATGGCTCTTCGGACCTGGATTCGCCAGACTTCCAGAAAACGGTGGATTCATTGATTGAGGCAGTCAATCTGACTCTAAAAGTGGAAGAACAATTAGACTCCATTCGGGAACAAGCCGTGTCCTTTAAGAGGACTAAACGCCCTCACAGGGCATTTTTCGTTCACCCTGAGTTTACGAACATAGTTAATCGGCACAGGGAGCGACCAGACAAACGCTTCACATGACAAAAACCTCTTGAAGCGAAATATCCCTTTTCAGCTGAACAGAGGAAGGATTGGGCAGAATTCCCGGTCGTAGACCCTTCAGTGTCTCGCCTGGCTTCCAAGACACTTTTATGTGTGCCTGATGGGTCATCCATTAAAAAATCCCACAGACCGTCAAATAGAACATTTGGCTTGATCTGTCTTTGAGGCCTCAGGGTCAGTTCTCTGCCCTTCATTCGCTTCAGCATGGGTTGCTAAGGCAATAGTCTTCTGGGCAGATGCCCTAGCCAAAAAAGGGCTGTAATCTTCCACCAGAGGCAGTACATCTTGCCTTCCCCAACAGAGGCTTAGGCGCCCCTTTTGGAGACAACAGTAGTTCCGTTTCCGATCCTTTCGCTCCAACCCGGGCTGGTCCACTACCTTTCCCGGATTAGGGCGCTCTCCACGCAGGGATAGAGGTTCTCAACCCTCCTACAGACCTAGCTGGCAATGGAAATCTTGCCCCAAACCCCTGAGATCTAGAGGACCTAGGTCTCAGATTCCCTGCCCGCTGACTACTGGAGTTGTCCGGTCGAAACCAGCAGGGTAGTCAGCGGCCTACTTCTGTTCAGTTAGGTCTGGCTTTCCGTCGTCCACGACAAATGGGTCAGAGATCTGGTGTCCTCCAGATACAAGATAGATTTTTCTTCGCGCCCCCCAACATGTTTCTTCCCTTCCCGTCCTCCATTGTCAGAGGCAAAGGAAAAGTCTTTCCCAAGCCATAGACTCATTGCGTCTTGATGGCGTCATTGTTACAGTCCCAGAAAACGAAAAAAGTTTCAGGGTTTCTACTCTAACCTTTTCCTGGTCCCAAAAAAGGAAAGGTGAGACCCATTGTAGATCTCAAACTTCTAAACAAGTTTGTAAAGGTCCGTCATTTTTGCATGGAATCTCTACGTTCAGTCATTGCTTCTATGGAAGAAGGAGAGTTCTTGGCATCCATCGACATCCGAGATGCTTACATGCATATCTGTGTTTTTGTTTTTTGTTTTTTTCCTCCCCACCAGAGATTCCTGCGTTTTGCCATTGTAGACCAGCACTTCCAATTTACGGCCCTGCCTTTCGGCCTCGCCACTGCCCCCAGTGTGTTCACAAAGGTCATGGCGGCCGTCATGTCCATCCAACATTCTCAGGGCGTGGTTGTTCTGCTCTACCTGGACAACCTATTTGTCAAAGGGCCATCTTTCCACGACTGCGAGGACTCCTTTCGCATTACTTGCGATACCCTTTCTCGCCTGGACTGGCTGATAAACGTCAGCAAATCCTTCCCCGTCCCATCCCATCAGATATCCTTTTTAGGGATGACCCTGGACACCTCTCGAGGGTTGGTAATTCTTCCTCAAGACAAAGTCCTAGCCCTTCAACAAGGAGCCCGTGCCCTCTGTCAATCATCCCCTCATTCCATCCAGTTTGCCATGAGGCTTCTGGGAAAAATGGTGGCAGCAATGGAAGCGGTTCTCTTTGCGCAGCTGCACCTTCGACCCCTGCAGCATGCTCTTCTGGTGGTTTGGGACAGGAACCTGGTCTCCCTCGACCGACAGTGCCGTTTATCCCTGCGGGTCAGGCAGGCCCTCAGATGGTGGACATTGAGCTCCTCTCTCAATCAGGGGAAGTCTTTTCTCCCTGTTCAATGGCTAGTGGTGACTACCGATGCCAGTCTTCTGGGCTGTGGAGCAGTCTTTCGTCATCACACCGCTCAGGGCCGCTGGTCGAATCGAGAATCGAAGCTCCCAATCAACGTCCTAGAGATCCGTGCTATATGGCTTGCCCTGCTCCATTTCCATTATCTCCTAGCGGACAACCCCATCCGAGTTCAATCACACAACGCCATGGCCTTGGCATACATTAACCACCAAGGGGGTACCCGCAGCAGTGCGGCCATGTCCGAGGTCTCTCACATTCTCCGATGGGCAGAGAAAACCTATTCGGTAATTTCAGTGGTCCACATTCGAGGCGTAGAAAACTGGACTGCAGACTTCCTCAGCTGCCAAGGCCTCGCCTCGGAGGAATGCGTACTTTATCCGGAAGTGTTCCAGCAGATCTGTCGTCGTTGGGGGACCCCAGACGTAGATCTGATGGCATCCAGCCTGAGAGCCAAAATTCCCCAGTTCATAGCTCGGTCTTGAGACCCAAGAGCTATCGGAGCGGATGCTCTGGTCCTTCCGTGGAGACAGTTCCGTCTCCAATACATTTTTCCCCCTCTACCTTTGCTTCCGAGAGTCATCAGGAAGATCAAGGCGGAGGGAGTCCCTGTGATTTTGATAGCTCCAGATTGGCCGCGCGTTGTTCGTCGATTTAGTGCGTCTTGTCGCCTACGTCCCCTGGCGACTGCCAGACCATTCAGATCTGCTCTCCCGGGGCCGGTTTGCCACCAGAACTCAGCGGCTCTGTGTTTGACGGCATGGCCGTTGAATCCTGGATTCTGACCCAAGCTGGTTTTTCGAAACAGATGGTTTCCACAATGGTCAGCGCTCATAAGCCAGCATTGGTGTGCATCTATCATCGAATTTAGAAAACCTTTTTTGCTTGGTGCAGGGATCGGGGTCTCCCCCCTCTCGTCTTCTCGTCACCCTTTTACAGTTCCTACAGGCCGGTCTGGACTCGGGCCTGACGCTCAGCTCTCTCAAGGGTCAGATCTCCGCCCTATTGGTCTTATTTCAAAGGAAGATCGCAACTAGACTTCAGGTGAAAACCTTCATGCAGGAGGTTTCACAACTGGTACCCCTATTGCATGCCTTTAGAGCCTTGGGACCTTAACTTGGTACTGTGCGTCCTGCAAGAACCCCCCCCCCCCCCCCCTTTGAACCACTCCAGGACGTTTCGCTGACCTTCTTGTCCTGGAAGGTCGCCTTCCTTGTGGCAATCACGTCTATCCGGTGGGTCTCAGCTGTCTGCTCTGTCCTGTCGGGCGCCTTCCCTCAGGACAAGTTTGTCCTCCGGCTTTCCCCGACATTTTTGCCTAAGGTCATTTCGTCCTTCCATCTGAACGAGGACATTGTTCTTCACTCACTTTGTCCGACTCCCGTTCACAGGGTGGAAAGAGCTCTCCACCACTCTGGATCTGGTCAGGACTCTGAAAAGATATGTCTCGAGGACAGCGTCATTCAGAAAGACTGATGCTTTGTTCGTGATTCCCGAGGGTCATAGGAAGGGTTCCGCCGCTTCAAAGGCCACGATTGCCAGGTGGATTCGTTCCTCCTTCCAGGAGGCCTATCGTGTCAGAGGCCAAGCACATTCAGCAGGGATCAGGGCACACTCCACTTGAGGGGCAGAACAGGTCTGTAAGGCGGCGACATGGTCCAGCTTACACACGTTCTTAAAGCATTATAATATTCACTTTCAGGCTTCTCGGATGCAGGTCTGGGCAGAAGAATTCTGCAAGCTGCGTTTGCTCACATCTAGGCAGTTGTTACATGAAGCCTAATCTTTTATGTTATCCCACCCAGGGACTGCTTTGGGACGTCCCATGGTCCTGTGTCCCCCAATGAGGCGAAGGAGAAATAGGGATTTTTGTGAGTACTCACCATAAAATCCTTTTCTTCGAGACGCTCATTGGGGGAAACAGCACTGTTAGCTTAATAGTTTGGCCTGTTCTTTGGGTTGCCATGTTGTACTCTTGTATGTTAATGTTTTTTCCTACTGCTTTTGCACCGAACTGGGTCTCTTGGAGACAGCACGAGGGTGTATACTGCAGAGGAGTAGCTAACTTTTTTTTCTGCATTAACTTAGTATCAGCATCCTAGTGGCAGCAGCATACACCCATGGTCTCTATCCCCCAATGAGCGTCTAGGAGAAAAGGATTTTACGGTGAGTACTCACAAAAAAACCCTATTTTCAGTCTTGAGTTAATGAGATTCTCGTGCCGTAAGGCGGGGTTGGGGTATGTGGTGCTCTGATTAGGTATTCATAATGCAGACTGCTGACAGGTCTCTGATCCCTCACTGACCTGCTCCCTAGTTTACATAATGAATATCTGTACATACTAAACGAAAAAAAACCTTCTGCAGGTGCCGGACGTGGCACCTGCAATGCAGTATAATCACATGTTTACTGTGTTAATAATAAATGGGCTTGATGTTATTCAGATAGTATAAAAAAAAAATCAATTTTAAAATGGCGCCTGCTGCTTCTTTGCAGTAGCAGCTATCTGTGTCTATAGAGGTGATCTGATAGCTGCTACTGCGCAGTGGCAGCTATCTTGGAGGAAAAAATTCTCTAGTTAGATGGCGCCTCCTGCGCAATAGCAGTTATCAGATCACCTCTATAGACACCGATAGCTGTTACTGAGCAAGCGCGGCGAGTGCCATTTTCAAATGGATTTTTTTTATATCAGAATAACCTCAATCAGTTATTAACACAGTAAACATGTGATTATGCTGCAGCGCAGGTGCCACGGCCAGCGCCTGCCTGCGGGTTTTTTTTTCTTCAGTGAGGGGTCAGTGACCTGTCAGCAGTCTGCATTATGAATAGCTAATCAGAGCACCACATAAGACCCCCACAGGCCCGCCCGAACAAGCATATCATTAACTCAAACTGAAAATAAAGGTTAAACAACAACCACAAGACTGATTTCATCAACCAAGGTATCATTGTAATCAGTATAATGACGCCGACCGGACACTGTCTGTAGGTTACTGTGCACAATCCTGCTGACAGGATCCCTTTAAGTCTATTTTAAGCTCTGCTTCCTTTAGCGGGCTGTCTATTGCAGGAGGTGTAGTTGTGTGTCCTGTAAGTATTTGTACACGCCTCATCTCTGTGTCGTGCCTCATTATAGATCTGAAGACCATGACGGAAAGGCTGAAGAACAGATACTATGTGACCAAGAAGATCTTCATTGCTGACCTTCAGAGAATAATCACCAATTGCCGAGAGTACAACCCCCCAGACAGCGATTATTGCAAGTGTGCCAACACATTGGAGAAGTTCTTCTACTTCAAGCTGAAGGAAGGCGGCCTGATAGAAAAGTAGCTGTCCTGCTCATTCCAATTCTGCATCAACTATTCCATTCCAACTTCATGAACTTTGTCTCGCCGAAAGCCTCAATGGCAAGATTGCCTTATGAATTCTGCAAAACTGTCTGTGTTCGTGTAAGTTTACCACCCTGGACAAAGGGTGAGAGCTCCTTCACCAAGAAGGGAAATCACCACTGACGCCATAGTTTGTGGCAGTCGTCCCCCACAAGGATGATTTGTCAGACTTATTTCTTGAAGTCCTCTGCACTTTTGGGGGCTGCAGCACTTTATATATTTTTTTCTTTCTTTCTTTTTTTTATTTTTTTGCCACAGGACGGCAAAACCACAACTGTTTACAGGACTAACAGAGCGTCCATTCATTCCATGGGATCATTAAGAACATGAAATCTTGAAGTATAATTTATCATGTCTGAGGGGTGTGTGTTTTGTTTTTTTTGTTTTTGTAAATCATTGATTTACATTGTGATCTAAGGAACCTACTGATGGTTTAGAGTAACAGTAAATCTGGATGGTTTACAATGCGCCAGGAGTAAACTGCTCTCAAATACCTGAAAATTGGGAAAGTGACTGATGAGGCCAAAACCTGAAATTAACTATGCCATATTGAACTGGTTGGGGTCCTTCTAGAAATTCACTTTCCCCCCCCCCTTTTCCCACCACTGCTCCTCCAGCAGTAGGACCCTCACAATCTACTGGTCTACATACTACAGTATAACTGCAGTGCACCATGTCGTTCAGGATATGTAACTTTGTAGTTCTATATTTTCCTGTAACTGCAATGATGAAACTTTGCTTTAACAAGAAATCTGTCTGCAATGCGTCTGATTGTTTCAGGATTAAAGGGTAGCTATGTTTTTTTTTTTAGGGGGAGAGGGTTCTTAAATATCTTTTTTTTATATGTTGAAGTCCCTGGTTAGTAGTGATGAGTGGTCATGGTGTGTGTCCTGAGTAGTGACGAGCGAACGTGCTCGGATAACGTCTTGTTCCAAGCATGCTCGGGTGTTATCAGAGTATCTTGTTCGTTATCCGAGCACGTTCGCTCATCACTAGTCCCGAGACCTTTATTAATCGCTTAATCCAAGGTTCAGAAGCACTGTGCTTTCCCTTGAGTGCGGAACGATGTATGGGATTAATAGAAAGTCTATAAGCCTAATTCATAATTTGTAGGATATTTCTTAAGTCCCTTTTTTATCTTGTGGTATTCATTGTCTTTTTTTGCGTCAAATTCTGTTAAATGGTTCACTTTGTTCATGAATGTTACAAATAAGGAAAAAGTGTTCTTATTTTTGATCTTGACTTGTTTTGTACTTTTTGTGCAAAAAATGGCACGCTTTATCAAATTGGAGCAAAATAACTGTCATACCGTATATTAAATTACTCCAGAGGCAGTGGAGTAAATTTGCATCAAATTTTCCAACCTTTTTAAAGTCACAATTGATGAATCTGCAAAATGTCTGCCAAACCCTGCCCACAATAGTGAACATACAAAAACACCGCAATCCCATAAAATAGACTTTAAATAAATGTGAATCTGACAGCATATTTTTGCTTAGTAAGGGCAGAGACCCTGATTCCATTGATATGTCACTAGGCTGTGTTTCAATAAAATGTTTTATCAGCAGGAGATTATTACTGCAGGGCTAAAGGTACTGCCACACTAAACAATCCCGCTAGCGATCACGATAACGACGCATACTAATGCGATCGCTAGCGGGATTGTTTCTATATCGCTAAAAGTGCGGCCACATTTAGCGATATAGTTAACGACGCTATCGCCGTTAGCGATCTTCTTAACGACTTTAGCGGTACAAAAGTACCGCTAAATCGCTAAGAAAAGGTGCCACACTAGCGATATATACTTACCCAGCGGGAGCGCCGACGAGAAAATAGGGTCCGGAACGATTCCAGCGACGAGCGAGATCACAGCAGGAAGCTCGTCGCTGGCAGCTGCCGCACTGAACAACATCGCTAACGGGATCGCTAAATAGTGACGTTTTTTAGCGATCCTGTTAGCGATATTGTTCAGTGTGGCATACCCTTAAGTGTCTCGTGCCTGCTAAGCAACTGCTCTGTGTAACCCCACCCGTGATTAGCAACTTTCTGCCTATGCACAGTGAACACAGAAAGCTGCCAATCTCTGATTTGGGTGGGGTTACACAGGGCTCAGTATTCTGAGCACTGCTAGATCTCCAGTAGAGAAAACTGTATCAAAATGACATCATGCAGACCAGCAAGAGACACATTGTTGGAATCAGGGTCTCACCCCCTACGTCATGATGCTAACACCAAAAAAAGTAGACAAAGGCGCAGGTGCAATAATGAATCGTGCCCTATGGGTTTGTGTAATACTGAACAGGGGCTATTACATATCAACAAATATTTCAGTTTATCCCTTTTTCCAGTGATCTTGAAGGTTAACTAATTAAACTTGACTCTGGCCGTACCCTACAGTGACATTCAGGTCTGTACATTTGCTAGAAATGACTTACTCATGCGTTGCTGTTTCCTTGCATAACCGTGACTATACCAGACTTACCGGTTTGCAGCCATGGTTGTTTTACCATCAGCTTTGAGTTAGCTGGACTTGTCCTCGAAAGGAAAACTTTACAATTGAGAAGGTTTTAATTAGCTACCAATATTGAGGGGAACAGTTAGATTGTGCAGTACTGCACATGTACTAGCTGCTCATGTCAGCCCACCATTAGCACACGTATGGGCTGAAAGAGGGTCACATATCGGGAAGAGAATGATTCTTAGACCTTTCTATTCTTGGTCCTAACTAGTGATGAGTGCGTATACTCGTTGCTCGGGTTTTCCCGATCATGCTCGGGTGGTCTCCGAGTATTTGGAAGTGCTTGGAGATTTAGTTTCTGTTGCCGCAGCTGCATGATTTGCGGCTACTTGACAGCCTGAATACATGTGGGGATTACCTGTTTGTTAGGGAATTCCCACATGTATTCAGGTTGTCAAATAGCGGCAAATCATACGCTACGGCAACAGAAACTAAATCTCTGAGCACTTCCAAATACTCTGAGACTACCCGAGCAACGAGTATACTCACTCATCACTAGTCCTAAGCAAAAAATGTGGGGGGTAGAAACAAGGCCGCATAATGCAGGTACCACATGGGCAGCAAAGCTGTGACGTACCTGAAGGCGACTAGATCGGAGTCAAGTCAGAGCTCCGCGTACCCTCACAAGACAGTACAGATTCTGTAAGCGGTGCCATGTTATTCTGTACCCTCATCTTCAGGACCATTGAGAACTGTTGTCTACTATTTCTGTAACATGAGAATGACAGTATTATTGTACTTTATATTTTACAGTATTACAGATCAGAACTAATAGAATCCAGATAAACTAATGAACACCCATTAATCAGACCCACCCCCCCACTAAGTGCCAGTCAGGGGTGCAATATTGTGATAATTGCCTGAAAGTGATCGTGTCGCTCCACGGAAGCAGAAAGTGCTTTTTTTTTTTTTTTTATCCTTTTTTTATGTTTTCTAAGTGGGTGATACTGTAGCCACAATTTTAAGGTTGGATGCACACATTGCATGGACCTGCTGTGGGTTTCCTGATACGAATGCTACCCAAATACATGAGGCCGTCCAGGTCCGCTCAGGAGACCCACCGCTGGTCCCTGCTGGAAACACTGATATGTGTAAATTCATCCTGAGTTGAATACGTTTCATATGAAATATCGACCCAGCCAATGGACAAGTGATGCTGTTTCTTGAAAATAATAACCTTTAAACCGCCCATAAAAAAATGCAATAAGTCCAGTGTTGGGAAGTATCACCAGAGGCGATTCCGTTCAGAGAATGCCAGGATTAGTATGTCATGGTGATGGCCACCTGGCAGCGCTGCAGTCGCGTTTCAGGTTTGGTCCTCTGGCGGCAGTGGAAGCAGGATCATATTTTAATGTTCATTGTAAATGTGTGTGATTGTCATAATCAATGTTGTGGCCTGTGTGACCGTGCACGGTATGAAGGTTTATGATGTAGGTCAATGGGCTTTCTTATCTTTCTATAAAAAACAACAGGGCCAGATCCCAGAGGGGAGATGGATATATTTCTATTGTAAAGTCTTACACTTGTACTTTCTCTGGGATACCTTCCTGCTGTAAGAAAACAGCATCTGATATGGCTGTCTGAACCCTCCGAACTTATTACATTGTTGAGTTATTATGTGCTATACCTTTATCAGTTGTAATGACTTCTGCTATTTGCACTTTTGTACACTCGGTTGGACTGCACCACTTGCATAATCCGGGCACGTCCGTGCATTGGCTGCCTGTTCAGTATTTTACCTTGGCATCAGTGTCTTTGTATCCTCGGTCTATATACTGTGCGTACATGAATGTCATGTTGTCCATACTGTTCAATAAAGATTGGTGTAACCCTGTTACACATAAAAGTATATATGTTGTGCATGTCACACTTTTTTTTTTTTTTAACCAGTTATAAGGCCCGATGCATAAAGACTGGTGTTCACACCGGTGTGGAGGAGCTGTGCTGGAGTCAGACACTCCTGATTCACAAAGAGTCATGGCTCTTCATGAATCTCTAGAGTGAGACGAATGGTGTGCCCCAAATCCTACTCCAACCCCTGCTGGAGTAAGATTAGGCATAGCGACCGCCACTGCTCTTCTTGAATTTGATGACCGGTGATCGCCATGCCCGTGCTCTTCCCATTTCAGCAGAGCTTTGAGAAACTTGTGAATACTCCAGAAGTCTCAAAATTTTGGCGGAGCTCTGAGTTACACCTAAATTTTCTCCTTCACCTCATTGGGGGACACATGACCATGGGTGTTATGCTGCTGCCACTAGGACACTAAGCAAAATATATTAAAAGATTAACTCCTCTGCATTTCCCTCTGCTGGCTCTCTTTTGAACCAGTTCTTGCTTAGTGTCTTTAGGAGGCAGTAGGGTCTGATTTCAGACCCCAACTTTATTAGTTTTATTTTTTAATTTTATTTTTCAGCAGCAGATGGAAGGAAGGGAGACACAGTCATTACTAGTGGGTAGGCGGAGCCCACACAGGATAGAACACCTCAGATTAAAAAGTGTTGACCGGCCCTCCAGCTTGGGCTCCTCCTACTCCAGCTCTCCAGTCTAAAATTTGAGGTCACAGAGGATAGTCGCTGCAGGAGCAGCTCCTCAGAAATTTTTTTATTTTTATCGGACAGAGACTTGGACCCCGTGGTTTTGAGGTCTCAGGGGT
>JARQOD010000003.1:162561106-162587032 GCA_033576555.1 Oophaga sylvatica
GCTTAGGATAGATTAGGAAATAGTATATGATCATAGGGGAATGAGAGTAGAGGGGGGCATCGTAGAGAATAGAATAGATAAGAGTGTTAGTTTAGGTACAGGCAGCAAGAGGTTATTCAGTGGGAAGGAGTTAGAACAGGGCAGAGTCATAGGGATATAGGAGAGACACTTTCTGTATAGGCAGCAGAGGCAGAGCAATAGATGAAGCAGACAGCCGGCCATGGGGATAAAGCTGCTACAGCAGTAAGGGACCCAAGGTGGAGAATAGTTCAGTCGGGCACCAGCTCAACAGGACTATCCCCAAAAAGGATCTGGGGTCTACGACCGGGGCAGGAGCAGCTGCGATAGCGTTCCTGGCACCTTTCCCAATTGAAACTGGATGAGGGGCTGACAGGGAGCTGGTGACGCTGAAGGCACAGATGGGACACGGACTGTCCAAAGATACAACAGGGATTCCGGGAGAAGGGAGACAGAGTTGCTTGAAAGGATAGAGGCTGCCCGTTCGGCAGGAAAAGATAGGATATCTCTGTGTTTAACCTGTGCTGCCAGTATGATGAATGCCTTGCTAAATAGTAAAGTTAAACTGTTGGAAAAGAACTGTGACTCTGAGATGTTCTGTGGAACTTGGAACTGTGGAGCCGGAGTGACAACCTGAGAGGATCCTGACAGTAACCGTGAGTGAACTGCTGCGCACGCTTAACATGCAGCAGAGGGAACATTGTATTTTATCTGTGGGGCGCCTGGGTGTGGGAACAGTGCAGCCCGTTGCCATGACTATCACCCTGGCCGCCTTTCATGTTCATGGCTGCAGAATGAGTTAATGGGAACCTTTCACGTGAAAAAACACTACTGACCTGCAGATATAGGGTTAATAGTGTTCTGAAACCGTTTGGCACTTCTGTGGTTCTCTCAGCTGAGATTGAAATCTACCTGGGAGTAGGCTGGACACCAGACAACTGAGGGAATCTGAGTGCACACCAAAAAAAAGAAATCACTTATAGTCCAAAAACAGAAAAAATGGTGGCACTCACCATCCAGTAAAACATTCCTTTATTTAGTCCATAACATGTTTACAGTGGGAAAGTAGCGAATACTCAGTGTTCTGAAACTGCCCGGCGCCTGCGCTTAGAGCTCCGCTGCCTTGAGGAAATAAACTTTATTCCTCCCACCAGCTTTCAGGTTTCAGTCATAGGGGCCGCACCACCACAGTTTCAGTCACTGTTCAGCACATAGAGAGCGGCGGCTGTAACGCGCCCCGGCACTGACTGACAGCTCACTCAACATTAGGGCCAGCTGTCAATCAGTGCAGATTGGTGACTGAATCTGCACCGGCGCCACCCCCATGACTGAAACCCAAACGCTGCTTGGGGGGGGAGAATCAGCAGGGCTTTTAAGTGTGGGCATCGGGCAGGTTAAGAATAATATTAACCTGCAGATTAACGCTTAAAGTGTTTTTTTCATGTGACAGGTTCCCTTTACTTGTGAGTCTGTCAGTGAGCTCCTTCTGACGGTCTAACAGGAAAGTCTGAGTTTCTCTTAGCTGATTTATGACCACAGACCACATCAAAGTTGAATGTGCAGGGAAACAAAGAGCCTGTAATGGTCAAATTTGTAATTAAACCTAATTGAAAAAAAAAATGATTTTTTTTTAACCTCAAATATATGCATTTAAATGACTGTTCAAACTAAGTCTCGCCGCTCGGCATTTCATGGTGGGGCAAATCCTTTAAATGCACCTTCCCACCTGCTTGTTTTCCCTCTATCTCCCCCATGTCTCCTTTGGAGATAGAGGGAAACCAAACAGATGTGAAGGTGTATATAAATGATTGGCCCCGCCATAATGCAGCGAGCGCCTGTACTTGCTTTGAACAGTCATTCTTTGCTGACAGAGACCCTTTAAGTTAAAATAGAAAATGTCCCCAAAGGTTGCCAATCCCTTTATAACCAGACTGGTTGGAGTCCTCAGGGGCTGAGAATCCTACTACTACTACTACAACAGCACTCTGATTATGTATGTGGACACTGTGCCCATGATGTCAGCAACAAACGACATCTGTAAGGCTATGTTCACAAAGTGCAGACTTGCATGTAGAGAATCCTCCACAATATAATGCATTACAAGCTGCTGGGATTGGAGCTCCTACAATTGGAAAACTCACTTGGGAAAGCTGCATTTCTATTGGAGGAGGCTGATGGACAGGGATGATCACATGACCCCCCACCAGCGGCCATTGTATGGACAGAAGTGCTGGTCTGTGTGTGAGGGAAGCTGCACTAACAAGAGAAAATGCATGGCAGTGGCAATGTAACATGCCAGATGTCAATAGCTAATGACTGATAATTCTTAGAAATTCGTAGACGTCGTCCATCACTTTAAAAGCAAAAAAGGATACTGAAGAACTGCAGGAGAGCGTCACATGATCACTGCAGCCAATCAGAGAAGTCTGGCAGAGGCTTACTCTTCTCTTCTTATAGAGAACACATGGATGCTCAGTGCACATGTCTGTGGGCGAAGTGGTTGTGTCTGGCCAGTATTACTGTATTTGCCTAATTTAAGGTGTAAAGCCCAGCATATCATCAACCATATTCCCATGGTCCTGAAGTTTGCCTCGTGTTTTCCAGATGGAGCTGCGGGACTATCAGTGGGAGGTCATTGGTCCAGCACTGGAAGGCAAAAACATCATTATCTGGCTTCCAACAGGGTCTGGTAAAACCAAGGCAGCTTTGTATGTGGCAATGCGGCACCTAGAGATTAAGTCTAATGCCAAGGTTGCCATGATTGTGAACAAGGTATGTGCCTTCTTGCTGTATTTAATCCATGGCTGTGTCTCCTGGAATATAGTTGTTAAATTTGCAATTAATAATTGGACAGGTTTTAGATCTTTCTAAAGGAAACCTGCCATTTAGGTTGCCCAAACTGCAGGCAGGATAAATCACAATGGCTGCCAGGTCCATTACTCTCTGAAATGGCTCTTCCCAGCGCCATTCTAGGTGATTGACTGGTATTTCCATGGTGTCATAGGGATAGACCTGTCAATCACCGGTAGCAGCGCTGGTCGGACTAGTCTGGTCTCTGGTTATGGTCTCTGGCTGGATCTTCAAAGTATTACTTCTTTGAAACGCCGGAGCACTTAAGAGAGTAATATACCTGGCTTCCATAATGCAGCCAGGCTGCGAATCAAGAACGTGTCCAAGGCTTTATGCTGAGGCGAACTGTAAAGCAGCAAAAGATATATGTAAGAAGACACATCAATATAATCTGAAGGTTTTTCAGGTTTATTAGTCAGTTTTCAACGTTAATTAATTATTTTACCCACCTCCTGCTTTTACATAAATTCATAGACTTGATGGCATAAACCAATATATACCTAACATGTCTTTAGCCAGAGATGGTACCAAATGTGTAAGGTTTCTTCTTCCATCTGTCAGGTCCATCTGGTCGATCAGCACTACAGCAAGGAGTTTCAGCCACATCTCAAAGACCGATTTAAGATCATTGCCGTAAGTGGAGACACGGAAGAAAAGAGCTTTTTTGCTAATTTTGTGAAGAAATCTGACATAGTTATTTGCACTGCACAAATACTGCACAATGCACTCAAGAGTGACAGCGAAGAAAAGCACGTGGAGTTGACAGGTGAGTACTTCCAGAGAATAACCATTGTTATATATCAGCTGTGTAGCCATATTATCAAGCCAACATTAGCTCAGGGACACTCCATCCTAAGGTGATTGATCCTCTGAACAGCCACCAAGCAATGACCTTTATATTCCCCTCCTGGGTTGGACTTTGTATGGAGAGCAATGTTTAAGACTATGTTTCCACAATGAGCTTTTGGTGAGTTCTTGATGTTGCAGATTTTCTGCATCATTTCTACACCTACAGTCATGGCCAAAAATGTCAACCTTTGAAATTGTTCCAGAAAATAAAGTTAGGTGAGTTGTGACAACTCTCTCCTGTTGTCACAACTCACCTAACTACAATCTTCAATCTCTCACTCTCCTCTGGCATTTTCCCATCCTCCTTCAAACACTCCATCATTACTCCACTACTAAAGAAACCCGCTCTTGACCCTTCCTGCACAAACAACTACAGACCGGTCTCCAATCTCCCCTTCATCTCTAAACTTTTGGAGCACCTAGTCTACTCCCGCCTCACCCGTTACCTCTCCACTCACTCCCTCCTAGACCCTTCACAGTCCGGCTTCCGCCCCCTACATTCGACCGAAACTGCACTCATTAAAGTGACCAATGACCTTCTTACAGCAAAACGTAACGGCGACCACTCTCTGCTCATTCTACTCGACCTTTCTGCAGCTTTCGACACGGTTGACCACCGTCTCCTACTGTCTAGGCTCCAGTCACTAGGTATTAAGGACACTGTTCTCTCCTGGTTCTCCTATCTTTCTGACCGCTCCTTCAGTGTTTCGTTCTCTGGCTCCACTTCATCTCCTCTTCCTCTCACTGTCGGTGTACCCCAGGGCTCAGTCCTTGGCCCCCTTCTCTTCTCTCTCTACACCGCCCCAATTGGACAGACCATCAGCAGATTTGGCTTTCAGTACCATCTTTATGCTGATGACACACAATTATACACGTCATCCCCCGACCTTACCCCCGCTGTACTACAGAACGCCACCGACTGTCTGTCCGCAGTCTCCAACATCATGTCTGCTCTCTATCTGAAACTTAACCTCTCCAAAACTGAACTTCTTCTGCTCCCGCCGTCTACTAACCTCCCTAAATCTGACATTTCCCTCTCAGTGGGCGGCACCATAATAACACCCTGGCAGCAGGCTCGCTGTCTGGATGTTATGTTTGACACCAATCTCTCCTTCACCTCCCATATACAATCTCTTGCCCACTCTTGCCGCCTACACCTAAAGAACATCTCTAGAATCTGCCCTTTTCTCACCATGGAAACAACAAAAACCCTCACTGTAGCATTGATCCACTCCCGCCTGGACTACTGCAACGCTCTATTACTTGGCCTCCCCATTACTCGACTATCCCCTCTCCAGTCCATCCTTAATGCAGCAGCCAGGGTCATCCATCTGGCTAATCGGTACTCGGACGCGTCCACTCTTCGCCAGTCCTTACACTGGCTGCCCATTCATTATAGGATCCAATTCAAAGTACTTGTTCTCACCCACAAAGCTCTCCACACTGCAGCACCCCCCTACATCTCCTCCCTCATTTCTATCTATCGGCCTAACCGACTGCTGCGCTCTGCAAACGACTTTCGACTAACCTCTGCACTAATCCGTACCTCCCACTCCCGACTCCAAGACTTCTCCCGCGCTGCGCCAATCCTCTGGAATGCTCTACCCCAAGAAATTAGGACTATCCACAATTTGCATGGTTTCAGGCGCTCCCTCAAAACACATCTGTTCAGAGTGGCCTATCACATTCACTAATCAAAGTCACTCTCTGTGTAAGTGTGTGTGTGTGTAGCCCATTGTAAGGTTCTTTGTCTCTGTTGACATGTTCCTTGAAACTCAGTTTTCCGTCGGCCATTTGCTTTCTGTCTTTCTGCAGCTCTTGCCCTCAGTTAATATGGAGTTTCCAGTTTTCATGTTCCCGCCCTGATTCTTCCCTCTTGCTTCTTAAGCAGCCTCAGCTGAACAATCAGTGCTCCTGAATCAAGCCTCAGTCAGTCTGTGACCTGACTTCTGGGAAACTTGGACTTGTACTCCAGCTATTCCCTACTGAGGAACCTTGGAACACTTTTGGACTCTGGAAACCTGCTGTTTGGTGAATCCATGTTTGCAGAGGAAGTACGGTACAGAGAAGAGATCCTGAACCTGCTTTGGAGATTTATTGTAGTGCTTGAAGTTACTCTGGCCTGCTGTGTCTCCTGTCACTGTTCCTGCAAACTGTGTGAACTTTTCAGCATGCTTGTATGAAGCAATACAAGTCATTTCATATCAACCTATGTCTCCTGTGTTTTCCTCGCACCCAAGCACAAGACGCTATAGGAACTGTACACTATACATGACAAGATTCAGGAGCCAATGTTTAGTGTCTGCTGGGTCTGGGAAAGCCGTGTCTGCTGTGACTGTGGATATCAGATGTCCGTTTAATACCTTATGTGATGACAGTGGTTGTGACTTCTCACAACCATTCCAGGTGAGCGCATTCCCTTTAAATTTTACTCTGGAGTGTTACCACAGGTAAACACTATTGTTTTTTTTTTTTTTTCCTTTCCTCTTCTCCTTCCAGCACTTCTGCCTTAAAAGATCTGGAAGATGGAGGCCCGCATAAAGGAACTTTGCGGAGTGACTGATACAATCCTTTCAGATGTACAGACTTTAAAAACCCGTTTTGCAAGCCTACAGGACCTCACTAATCATAATTTGCAAGTGTTTGGACAGACTACCCAGGAATTGCGAGCCAGGATTGAGGCTCTAGAGGAACGAGCCCAGGCTCCTGCCATAACCCCGAGTTCTGGGATCCCCAAATTACCTCCTTTTCGTTTTGGCGGTGAACGTGAGAAATTCAGGGGATTTATTAATCAATGCAATTTATTTTTCTCTGCACATGCTTCACAATTTCCCACTGAACGATCCAAAGTGCTTACTATAATCATGTTGCTTACCAATAAGGCTTTGATGTGGGCAAACCCTCTGATTGAGACTGAGGATGATTGTTTGAATCACCTTGATGCTTTTATTTCAGCCATGGGGCAGGTGTTTGATGACCCCAATCGAGGTGCAACAGCTGAAGCAGCCATGTTAACTTTGCGCCAAGGTAAGCGTTCAGTAGCCGAATATGCCCTGGATTTCAGGAGATGGGCTCTTGATACCACTTGGGACACTTCCGCTAAAAAATCTATTTTTCGGAAAGGGTTGTCTCCACTGATTAAGGATGAACTTGCTCGTGCCGACCCTCCCACTGCGTTAGGTGACTTTATTAACTATTGTATCCGTATTGATGCTCGTCTGACTGAACGCAGACAAGAGAGATGGTTCGAAAATAATCGCACTAACCTTTTACTACCTCCCTCCTCAGCTAAGGAACCTTGAGTAGGATCACAAGGGAACCAGAACCTGAACCCATGCAGGTGGACTCTTTACAAAGACGGGTTAGTGATGCACGCAAAGAACATCGTATAAAGGAAAATCTATGTTTCTACTGTGGTAAGTCAGGGCACTTCATTATAAACTGCCCCAGCCGTTCTCGTAAGACTACTGCAGCAGTCATTCACTGTGAGTGTTGCGAGAGGAGCTCTGTCATGTCCGAGCCTCAGGCTCCAGAGAGATCTGCTGCAAGAGATCTTGATTTCTCGGACTTAAATTCTGTTAGTTCTGGGACGATGACGGTATAAACGCTGCAATTTTTCAAGTTTCCTCAGCGGTGTCCCAGCTGAGTTGTAAAAGAAACAGTTCTCATTGCTTCCTTTCCATCAAACTCTGGGTTGACTCAGTCTGGGTGTCTAGCTCTGCTATGATCGACTCAGGAGCAAGTGGAAATTTTATGGATATCTCCTTTGCTCTGAAACAGGGGATACGTTCAGTGAAGAAGGCTACTCCAGTACAGATGGAGACTGTGGATGGCTCTCTACTGACTTCTGGACCAGTGGATCAAGAAACAGAGCCTTTGAGGGTCCTTATGGGTAAAGATCATCAGGAGAAAATGTCTTTTTTGCTTATCTCTTCTCCCCACTTTCCCATTATTCTAGGGCTACCATGGCTGCAGGCGCAGAATCCTACGATTAACTGGGAGACCAAGGAATTACACTTTCCGGAGAAACAGATGAGTCAAGGAGTTTCAGCTTGCTCTGTTCCTAAAGGAACCATGTCAGTCCCTGAACTACCAGCTGTATACCAGGACTATGTGGATTTATGTGACAAGAAGAACGCTGATCAGCTTCCTCCTCACCGTCCATATGATTGTCCAATTGAATTATTGCCTGGAGCCGAGATACCTTTTGGTAAGATCTACCCCTAGCGGGGCCCGAGCTAAAAGCTTTGAAGGATTATATAGACGAAAATTTAGCCAAGGGCTTCATACGCCCCTCTTCATCTCCCGCAGGTGCACCCATCTTCTTTGTGAAGAAGAAAGATGGATCTCTGAGACCCTGCATAGACTATAGGGAACTCAATAAGGTTACTATTAGAAACCGTTATCCATTGCCTTTAATCCCTGAGTTGTTGGAGAGAGTGCGGCATGCCAAAATTTTCTCTAAACTGGATCTCCGTGGGGCCTATAACTTGGTCCGTATTAGACCTGGGATGAATGGAAGAATGCTTTCAGGTCACGCTATGGACACTTTGAATATCTAGTTATGCCTTTTGGTCTGAGTACCGCCCCAGCCACTTTCCAACACTTCGTGAATGATATCTTCAGGGATCTCCTAGATACATTTGTGGTGATTTATCTGGATGATATTCTAATTTTTTCTAACTCCACAGAGGAACATCATGGACATGTGAGAATGGTCTTAGAACGCCTAAGACAAAACCATCTCTACATCAAACTTGAAAAATGTGAATACCATAGGACCGAAATTCAATTTCTGGGGTATGTACTATCTACGCAAGGGATTAGTATGGATGGAAGCAAGACCCAAGCCATCAAGGATTGGCCAATTCCTAGAAATGTGAAGGAGGTGCAGCGTTTCATCGGGTTTGCCAACTTCTATAGACGTTTCATTAAGAATTTTTCTGAGGTAGTGTCACCTATCACCCAACTTACCCGGAAACAGTCTAGGTTCTCCTGGACCCCGCAAGCTCAGGAAGCATTTTCCTGTTTAAAGGATAAATTTACCACCGCACCTATCTTAGTACATCCCAACCCCGAGCTTGCCTTCATAATAGAGGTGGATGCTTCAGACTGTGCCGTTGGAGCTATACTCTCTCAGAGAACAGGTGAGAAGAATGTCTTGCATCCCTGTGCCTTCTTTTCCCAGCAGTTGTCTTCGGCTGAGAGGAACTACGATGTGGGCAATAGAGAATTGTTGGCCATTATTGCCGCCTTCAAGGAATGGAGACACCTTCTTCAGGGAGCTGCACAGCAAATAGTCGTCCTGACAGACCATCATAACCTTGAATTTATCAGGTCGGCTAAGTGCCTGACTCCTCGCCAGGCTCGCTGGAATCTTTTCCTAAACAAATTTAATTTTGTCATTTCTTATAGACCAGGATCGCGCAATGGAAGGCTGATGCACTCTCTAGGATTCATTCAGCAGAGACACGTCCACTTACTCCTCCTAAGACTATTCTTCCTGACTCTAGATTCCTGGGAGTGATTCATAATCAAGACCTACTTAAGGACATCAAGGAAGCATACCATGCGGATTCTTTGTTGGCTCAACCCCCAAGGGACGTAAGTCTTGTCTTTAAGAATGGTGTGTGGATTCAGGGACAACGTCTGTATATACCTGAAACAGTCAGATTGAGAGTATTGCAACTCATCCACGATTCCAAGATAGCCGGGCATAGGGGAATTCTAAAGACACAAGAATTTCTTTCTCGTTTCTTTTGGTGGCCCACTTACAGGAAATATGTCTTAAACTATGTCACTTCATGTGAAGTCTGTGCAAGATGCAAAACACCTCGCTCCTCACCAAGTGGTCTGTTGCAACCTCTTCCCACCCCGTCCCGCCCGTGGGGATCCATTTCTATGGACTTCATTGTGGAGTTACCAACCTCTCAAGGGAAGAACACCATTCTAGTGGTGGTTGACCGTCTAACAAAGGCAGCTCATTTTATCCCTTGTGTCGGCTTACCCACTGCAAAACAGACATCAGACTTGATGATTAAGAATGTGTTTCGCTTACATGGAGTACCGGATGAGGTCATTTCGGATCGAGGGGTGCAATTCACTTCAAGGTTTTGGCAAAATTTCTGTGCAGCATTGGACATTAAAGTAAACCTTTCTTCTGCTTTTCATCCCCAGACTAATGGACAGACAGAACAAACCAATCAGACCCTGGAGCAGTATCTCCGCTGTTTTATCTGCCACCTACAGGATGATTGGGTGGATCTACTTCCACTGGCTGAGTTCTCTTATAACAACTCTCAGAGCGCCTCCACTAAGCAGTCTCCTTTTTACTCCAATCTAGGTTATCATCCTAACATTCTTCCTCGATTTCCCATAGATACGCCCTTGCCGGCAGTGGCTGAAAGAATCACTTCTTTACAAAAGAATATGGATCTTCTAAAGGAAAATCTAGAATTGGCTCAGGAAAGGTACAAGAAAGCAGCAGATAAATTTCATAAACCTGCACCAGCTTTCAAGGTAGGAGATTTGGTCTGGCTGTCAACCAGAAATCTTAAATTAAAGATTCCATCGTCTAAATTGGGACATAAGTACATTGGACCTTATAAGATCAATAAGATTATAAGTGCTGTGTCATGTGTGCATCGCCACGAAGATCGTCGCGGTTGCACATTCTGACTTCTCACAGCTGAGTTGCTGTTTCTTTGTGTTTGGCAGTTAGGGAGTTAATTCTGTCTGTGCTCAGTTCTGGGACTGGGTGCAGTTTTCTCCCGGCTGCAATTAATTATTTGTTGATTGGTTTCCTTTAAATCTCTGGTTGTCTGTGTTGGGAGTTGCCAGTGAAATTCTTCTTGCAGACCACAGATAGGATTGTATCTGTATAGACTTAAGTTAAAGAGCTCCTTAGTTGTTTTAAGCTCACCTTGCTTAGAGTTTAATATCCCAGATCATTTATGTTCCTTCTGTGTTTGAGTGTGTATGCAAGTCTGTGTTTTCTCCAGTCTGTCTTATATGTCTAATCTGTGTATTTAGCAGAGATCAGCCCATATCCCTTTGGTGGTAATCAGAATCCTTCTTAGGACTGATTACAGGGTTCAGGGACTGATAGGAGACAGGGTTAGGCTGGAGACTTGGACCTCTGAACCATTATCAGTACCTCCAAGGTGAGGGATTAGTTAGGACCCCAGTTTAGGGTCAGGTTAGACCCCCGGTCCTCCTCTTTCCTGTGACAGTGTATCAAGTCCTCAAGATTAACCCTGAGTTCAACGGATATCGTGTCAGGTAAATCTATTCTATATTTACATGCTGATGTTGCTAATCTATATGTTGTATAGAGTGTTGTTCTTTTAAGAATAGTTTACTGACATCGTACACATATCATAAGACCGCGTGACATTTTCACTGGCCAATAAAATTATTCCCAGTTGCCATGGATCCAGTAGCCCAGCTGGCTCTGCAGTTGCAGGGATTATCCATGGAGCTGACGGACATTAAGTCCAAAGTTTTGTCTCCCTCGGAGCAAACCAGATTTGAACCTAAAGTAGCTCTCCCGGACAGGTTCACTGGTGGGCGAGACAAATTTTTTACCTTCAGGGAAGCATGTAAATTGTATTTTCGGCTTCGGCCTCGATCATCAGGGAGTGAAGAGCAGAGAGTGGGAATTGTTATCTCGCTCCTACAAGGGGACCCTCAATCCTGGGCCTTCTCCCTTCCTCCGGGATCCCCGGCTCTACAGTCAGTAGATCGATTTTTTACTGCCCTGGGTTTGGTATATGATGACCCAGATCGGGTCTCTCTTGCTGAGACAAAATTACGTAAGATACAGCAGGGAGATCGTCCGGCGGAGGAATTTGCTTCTGAGTTCCGTAGATGGGCCACAGATACTCAGTGGAATGACCCAGCTCTTAGGAGCCAGTTTTGTCATGGGCTTTCTGACAAATTAAAGGACGTTTCGGCTCAGTATGATTCTCCTCCATCACTGGAGGCTGCTATGGCCCTAGCTATCCGTACTGATAGACGGCTCCGGGAGAGGTGCGAGGTAACTCCGCCCCCTGTTGTTACTCCACCTACTACTAAAGTCCCTTATGTTGAGGTTCCCCTTGTCTGTTCGGAGGAGCCTATGCAGTTGGGAGGGACATCATTTCGTAGGAGGGGATTGGCGGTACGCGCAGGACTAGAAGGTGTTTCTTCTGCGGGAAAG
Source organism: Oophaga sylvatica (assembly GCA_033576555.1). NCBI lineage: Eukaryota > Metazoa > Chordata > Amphibia > Anura > Dendrobatidae > Oophaga > Oophaga sylvatica. The sequence goes on from JARQOD010000003.1 coordinate 162,573,024, forward strand.
AGGGACATTTTGTTGGGGGATGTCCATCCCGTGCCTTGTTGAGCAAAAAGTCGCCGGAAAACTGTTAATCCCAGGTTGTGTGGTGGACGACAACCTGGGAGTATGTATTTCGTCCGCTAGTTCTTCTCAGTTCCTTGTACCAGTGGAGGTGGTGGTTGGTACGAGAGTGGAGAGATTTTCTGTTCTTCTTGATAGTGGGTCCGGGGCTAATCTGGTTGACGCTCAGTTTGCTCAGGCTCAAGGTATGCATCTGAGTGTATTGGTCAAACCGATCCCTATATTCTCCATTGACGCCAGGCCTCTCGGCCAAGGTAGCTTTGTTCATGAGGTTCATAACATTGACCTTCGGTAGGGGCAATACATAGGGAACTATTATCTTGTTATGTGTTGGAGGGTCTACCTACTCCTATTGTGTTGGGACTTCCTTGGTTGGTTAAACATAACCCTGTGATTAATTGGCAGTCCAGAGATATAAGCCAATGGGGGGAGTTTTGCAAAAGTAACTGCATGAACACAGTCATCAGTGCGGTCGTGCCTAGTACTTTGCCTCCTTTTTTGGAGGACTTTGGGGATGTGTTCTCTGAGGAGGGGTGTCAGGAGTTGCCTCCTCATCGCGTGTATGACTGCTCTATTAATTTACTTCCTGATGCTAAGTTACCTAAAGCTAGGTTATATAACCTTTCTGGTCCTGAGAGGCAGGCTATGAAAGATTATATTTCGGAAAGTCTGGCCAAAGGGCATATTAGACCTTCATCTTCCCCAGTGGCCGCGGGGTTCTTCTTTGTGAAGAAAAAAGATGGAGGCCTACGCCCTTGCTTGGATTTCCGCGAACTTAATCGGATTACTGTTCGAGATCCGTATCCACTCCCTCTGATTCCTGATCTCTTCAATCAAATTGTTGGCGCCAAATGGTTCTCTAAATTGGATCTCAGGGGGGCGTATAATCTGATTAGGATAAAAGAGGGGGATGAGTGGAAAACGGCGTTTAACACGCCGGAGGGACATTATGAGAACCTTGTCATGCCTTTTGGTCTGACTACTGCACCAGCAGTATTCCAACATTTTGTTAATGACATTTTTCGTCATCTGGTGGGGCTGTTTGTGGTCGTATATTTGGATGACATTTTAATTTACTCACCAGATCTTGTGTCTCACCAGGAGCATGTGAGACAGGTGTTGCAGATCTTGCGAGACAATAAACTATACGCCAAACTGGAAAAGTGTGTATTCGCCGTACAGGAACTTCAGTTTTTGGGTTTCTTGGTGTCAGCCTCCGGTTTCCGTATGGACCCTGAAAAGGTGAGAGCAGTGCTTGAATGGGATCAGCCAGAGGATCTTAAGGCTCTGCAGCGTTTTCTGGGGTTTGCTAACTACTACCGGAAATTTATTTGTAATTTCTCATCTGTTGTCAAACCTCTCACTGACATGACAAGAAAAGGGACGGATTTTTCTAAATGGTCGGACAAAGCTTGCCAAGCTTTTTCCTCTTTGAAAAAATGTTTTGCTTCGGCACCCGTTCTCATCCAACCAGATGCATCACAGCCGTTCGTTGTGGAGGTGGACGCGTCTGACGTAGGGGTGGGTGCAATATTGTCCCAGGGTCCGTCCCCTGGTAAATGGCATCCGTGCGCTTTCTTTTCTAAAAAATTGTCGTCCGCCGAAAGGAATTATGATATCGGCAATAGGGAACTTTTGGCCATTAAGTTGGCTTTTGAAGAATGGCGTCACTTTTTGGAGGGGGCAGTCCACCCGGTCACCGTCATTACTGATCACAAGAACCTGCTGTATTTGGAATCTGCTAAGCGTCTGAATTCCAGACAAGCTCGATGGTCGTTGTTTTTTACCAGGTTTAATTTTGTTGTCACTTATCGCCCTGGATCTAAGAATGTTAAGGCGGATGCCTTGTCTCGCAGTTTCCCAGGGGCCGGGAAAATGGATGACCCGATTCCCATCCTTCAGGAGGGGGTGGTAGTGTCGGCTGTATGTTCTGAGCTTGAGGAGGAGGTGTTAGAGGCTCAGGGGGACGCCCCTGCAGGACCTCCAGGGAGACTGTTTGTCCCAAATCAGTTGAGACAAAAGGTTATTGAGGCACATCATAATTCTGCTTTAGCAGGACATCCAGGGAGTAAGGCTACTTTAGATCTCCTTTCTTGCCGGTTTTGGTGGCCTAACGTTAATAAAGATGTTTTAACTTTTGTCGCGTCCTGTGGGGTTTGTGCTCGCTCTAAGACCCTCATACCCGTCCGTCTGGGACCCTCTTACCCTTGAAACTTCCGGAGCGTCCATGGACTCATTTGTCTATGGACTTCATCACGGACCTTCCTCAGTCGTCAGGGAAGACTGTCATACTGGTGGTTGTTGACAGGTTCAGTAAGATGGCACATTTCATTGCTCTTCCTGCCCTCCCTAATGCTAAAACTCTGGCGCAGGTGTTCATTGGGGAGATTGTGAGACTTCATGGGTTGCCTTCTGATGTGGTGTCAGATAGGGGGTCTCAGTTTGTGTCCAAGTTTTGGAGGGCATTTTGTTTACGTCGGGGGATGCAATTGTCATTTTCCTCGGCTTTTCATCCGCAGACCAATGGTCAGACAGAGCGTCTGAATCAAAGCCTAGAGACTTATCTTCGGTGTTTTGTCTCAGAGAACCAGGAGGACTGGTCTTCTTTCTTGCCTCTGGCAGAGTTCGCTCTTAACAACAGGCGGAGCGAGTCCACTGGTAAGTCCCCGTTTTTTGGGGCATATGGTTTTCATCCCCAGTTTTGTACATTCAATGGGGGGGCCCTTCTGGGGTTCCTGAGGAGGAGCGTTTCTCGTCGTCACTTGCTTCAGTGTGGAGAGGTGTATTGAATAATCTGAGTGCTATGGGGAACCGTTATAAACGTATGGCTGATAGGAGGAGAGTTTCTGGTCCAGATCTTAATGTGAACTATCTGGTATGGTTGTCTACCAGGAATATAAAACTTAAAGTTCCCTCCTGGAAGCTGGGCCCCAGATTCATCGGGCCGTACAGGATCAGTTCCATAATTAATCCTGTGGCATTTCGTCTGGACCTCCCTCCTACGTTTAAAATTCATAATGTGTTCCACAAGTCATTACTTCATCACCTCTACCTCCTCCTCCAGTGGTGGTCAATGGTAACTTGGAGTTTCAAGTGTCAAAGATCATTGACTCACGTCTGAATCGCCGGTCCCTTCAGTACTTGGTGCATTGGAAGGGGTATGGTCCAGAGGAGAGGACGTGGGTTCCTGCGTCTGACATTAACGCAGATCGTTTGGTGCGGACCTTCCACAGAACTCACCCGGGCAAACCTGGCCCTGAGGGTCCGGAGGCCCCTCGTAGAAGGGGGGGTACTGTCATGTGTGCATCGCCACGAAGATCGTCGCGGTTGCACATTCTGACTTCTCACAGCTGAGTTGCTGTTTCTTTGTGTTTGGCAGTTAGGGAGTTAATTCTGTCTGTGCTCAGTTCTGGGACTGGGTGCAGTTTTCTCCCGGCTGCAATTAATTATTTGTTGATTGGTTTCCTTTAAATCTCTGGTTGTCTGTGTTGGGAGTTGCCAGTGAAATTCTTCTTGCAGACCACAGATAGGATTGTATCTGTATAGACTTAAGTTAAAGAGCTCCTTAGTTGTTTTAAGCTCACCTTGCTTAGAGTTTAATATCCCAGATCATTTATGTTCCTTCTGTGTTTGAGTGTGTATGCAAGTCTGTGTTTTCTCCAGTCTGTCTTATATGTCTAATCTGTGTATTTAGCAGAGATCAGCCCATATCCCTTTGGTGGTAATCAGAATCCTTCTTAGGACTGATTACAGGGTTCAGGGACTGATAGGAGACAGGGTTAGGCTGGAGACTTGGACCTCTGAACCATTATCAGTACCTCCAAGGTGAGGGATTAGTTAGGACCCCAGTTTAGGGTCAGGTTAGACCCCCGGTCCTCCTCTTTCCTGTGACAGTGTATCAAGTCCTCAAGATTAACCCTGAGTTCAACGGATATCGTGTCAGGTAAATCTATTCTATATTTACATGCTGATGTTGCTAATCTATATGTTGTATAGAGTGTTGTTCTTTTAAGAATAGTTTACTGACATCGTACACATATCATAAGACCGCGTGACATGCTGTTGCTTGTCGTCTTCAACTGCCCAGAACTATGAGAATCCACCCTGTCTTTCATGTATCCCTACTAAAGGCTGCAACACCCAATACGTTTCCTGGACGTTCTTCTCCTTGCCCTGACCCAGTGCTGGTCGATGGTCAGGAAGAATTTATGGTGGAAAGGATTCTAGATTCCAGGTTGTACAGAAATCAGTTGCAATATTTGATTAAATGGCAGGGCTACCCAGTGGAGGACAACTCATGGGAACCAGTCAATAATGTAAATGCTCCTCGCCTGCTCCGCCAGTTTCATCAGAGGTACCCTGACAAGCCTGGTCTGAGGTCATCCGGAGGTTGTCCCTAAGGGGGGAGTAATGTAAGGTTCTTTGTCTCTGTTGATATGTTCCTTGAAACTCAGTTTTCCGTCGGCCATTTTGCTTTCTGTCTTTCTGCAGCTCTTGCCCTTAGTTAATATGGAGTTTCCAGTTTTCATGTTCCCGCCCTGATTCTTCCCTCTTGCTTCTTAAGCAGCCTCAGCTGAACAATCAGTGCTCCTGAATCAAGCCTCAGTCAGTCTGTGACCTGACTTCTGGAAAACTTGGACTTGTACTCCAGCTATTCCCTACTGAGGAACCTTGGAACACTTTTGGACTCTGGAAACCTGCTGTTTGGTGAATCCATGTTTGCAGAGGAAGGACGGTACAGAGAAGAGATCTGAACCTGCTTTGGAGATTTATTGTAGTGCTTGAAGTTACTCTGGCCTGCTGTGTCTCCTGTCGCTGTTCCTGCAAACTGTGTGAACTTTTCAGCATGCTTGTATGAAGCAATACAAGTCATTTCATATCAACCTGTGTCTCCTGTGTTTTCCTCGCACCCAAGCACAAGACGCTATAGGAACTGTACACTATACATGACACCCATTCACTATCTCCATCCATCCCTCACTCCCTTAAGATGGCTGGACCATCATTGTAAATGCACCATTGTATATACACACCTGTACTTTGTATCTCCCCCACCTCATTGTAGATTGTAAGCTCTCACGAGCAGGGCAGTCTTATTTTCTTTAATTACTGTATTGTTAACGTTGTTACTTATGACTTGTGTTTTGAAACTGCTAAACTGTAAAGCGCTGCGGAATATGATGGCGCTATATAAATAAAGATTATTATTATTATTTTTCCCAGAAAATTATTGCAATTACATGTTATGTTATTCATATGTTTAGTTCCTTTGTTGTATTGGAACAACACAAAAATCACAGAAAATAAGACAAATTGGACATAATTTCACACAAAACTCAAAAAAAAAGCTGATGAAATTGTTGGCACCTTTCCAAAATTTTGGGTAAACAACTTTGTTTGAAGCATGTGATGCTCGTTCAAACTCACCAGTGGCAAGTAACATGTGGGCAATATGAATATCACACCTGAAACCTGACAAAAAGGGGATAATTTCACTAAATATTTGCATTGTGTGTCTGTGTGTGGCACACTAAGCATGGAGAACAGAAAGAGGAGAAGAGGACTGTCTGAGGACCAAAATTGTTTAAAAAAAATGTCAACAATCTCAAGGTTAGAAACCCATCTCCAGAGTCAGCATGGGTTTGGAACTAATAAGTCATGTCAGACTAACTTAATTTCCTTCTATGACAGAATCACTGACTAGGTGGATCAGGGAAATGCTGTAGATATAGTATATCTTGACTTCAGCAAAGCATTTGACAAAGTATTTCACACAATTCTTATTGGAAAAATGACTAAGTATGGAATGGACAAGGCAACTGTTAGGTGGATTCATAACTGGCTTAGTGATCGGACCCAAAGAGTGGTCGTAAATGGCTGCACATCCAGTTGGAAGAATGTCTCAAGTGGGGTACCACAGGGCTCTGTCCTGGGCCCTGTATTGTTCAACATCTTTATCAATGATTTAGATGAAGGAATTGAGGGTAAACTGATTAAATTTGATGATGACGCAAAGCTGGGAGGGATAGCTAATACTAGAGAAGAGAGAGAGAGGATTCAAAAAGATATAAATAAGCTGGAGCAGTGGGCAGCAACTAGCAGAATGGTTTTTAACAGGGAAAAATGCAAAGTACTACATCTGGGCAATAAAAATGAAAAAAGCATATACAGAATGGGAGGAATAGGGCTAAGCAACAGCACATGTGAAAAAGACTTGGGTATACTAATAGATCACAAACTGAACATGAGTCAACAGTGTGATGCAGCAGCAAAAAAGGCAAATACAATACTGGGATGTATTAACAAAAGCATACAGTCTAGATCACGTGAAGTCATTATTGCCCTCTACTCCTCTTTAGTCAGACCTCATCTGGAATACTTTGTCCAGTTTTGGGCACCACATTTTAAAAAAGACATCAACAAACTGGAGCAAGTTCAGAGAAGAGCGACCAGAATGGTGACCGGTTTGCAAACCATGTCCTATGAGGAACGGTTACAGGATTTGGGAATGTTTAGCTTGCAAAAAAGAAGATTGAGAGGATACTTAAAAGCTGTCTACAAATATCTCAAGGGCTGTCACATTGTAGAAGGATTATCTTTATTCTCATTTGCACAAGGAAAGACTAGAAGCAATGGGATGAAACTGAATGGGGGAGACACATATTAGATATTAGAAAAAACTTTTTGACAGTGAGGGTGATCAATGAGTGGAACAGGCTGCCACGAGAAGTGGTGAGTTCTCCTTCAATGGAAGTCTTCAAACAGAAGCTGGACAGACATCTGTCTGGGATGATTTAGTGAATCCTGCTTTGAGCAGGGGGTTGGACCAGATGACCTAGGAGGTCCCTTCCAACTCTACCATTCTATGATTCTATGAGATCTTGATGTTCCTTTGTCCACGGTGTGCAACATAATCAAGAGGTTTACAACCCATGACACTGTAGCTAATCTCCCTGGACGTGGATGTTAGAGAAAGATTGATGAAAGGATGCAACGGAGGATAATCTGGATGGTTGATAAGGAGCCCCAATCAAGTTCCAAAAAAATTAAAGCTGTCCTGCAGACTCAGGGTGCATCAATGTCATCGAGAAGTATCCGTTGATTTGAATGAAATGAAACAAAATGGCAAGAGACCAAGGAGGACTCCACTGCTGACACAGAGACATAAAAAAGCTAGAATGCAGTTTGCAAAATGTATGTGAGTGAGCCAAAAGCCTTCTGGGAAAGCATCTTGTGGATAGATAAGACAAAGATAGAGTTTTTTGATGAAGTTTATCATTGTACTGTTTGCCGAAAAGGGAATGAGGCCTAGAAAGAAAAGAACACAGTACCTACAGTGAAATATTGTGGAGGTCCAAAGATGTTTTGGGGTTGTTTTACTGCCTCCGGCACTGTGTGTGGAAGACGACATGAAATCTGAAGATTACCAAGGATTTTGGGTTGCAATGTAGTGTCCAGTGTCAAAAAGCTGGGTTTACATCCTAGTTCATGGGTCTTCCAGCGGCAATGACCCCAAACATACTTCAAGAATCACCCAGAAATGAATGGAAACAAAGTACTGGAGAGTTCTGAAGTGGCCAGCAATGAGTACGGATCTAAATCCCATTGAACACCTGTGGAGAGATCTTAAAATTTCTGTTGGTAGAAGGTACCCTTTAAATAAGAGAGACCTGGAGCAATTTGCAAAAGAAGAGTGATCCAAAATTCCAGTTGAGAGGTGCGAGAAGCTTGTTGATGGTTGTAGGAAGCGATTGATTGCAGTTATTTATTCCAAAGGGTGTGCAACCAAATATTAAGTTGAGAGTGTCAACAATTTTGTCTGACCCATTTTGTGGGTTTTGTGTGAAATGATGTCCAATTTGCCTTTTGTTCTCTGCTGTTTTGTGTTGTTCCAATACACACAAAGGAAATAAACGTGTAGAACAAAACGTGTAATTGCACTAATTTTCTGGGAAAAATACTTCATTTTCTGGAACTTTTTCAAGGGTGCCAACACTTTCGGCCATGACTGTACATTTTTGACACAGCAAAAACACGTAGCGTCAAAAACTCAGCCTAATACTCTGCCCATGGTCCAACATCAATGACTCAGGTAAATAGTAAGAAAAGAAGACATCTTCATAAAACCATTTCCTTAAAAAGACTTTAAAGAGCAACAAATAAAGATGTCCATATCTCTGGAGCAGTATGGCAGGTTAAAAAAAAAAATAATCAAGGGAGGATCAGGAATAAAGTAAGGGAAAAGACTGGCCAGTTTAGGCCTAGTGACAAGTCCTTTTTAAAGAATTAACATCTTTCTTTTTTATGCAGGTGTAGTAGTTCCAATCTATTTGATGATTTGTAATCTTTACATCCATATTTTGTGCTCTTCTCCAATAGATTTTACTCTACTAATCATAGACGAGTGTCACCACACTCAGAAAGATACAGTTTATAACAAGCTGATGGGGGCATACATGGAAAAAAAGCTTCAAGGACAGAGAAAGCTGCCACAAATTCTGGGACTGACGGCTTCTCCAGGGACAGATCGGGCGAGCACATTTGAGAATGCTGTAGACCACATTTTAACGGTAAGTCTAGATGTACCTGTCTGTGCTGACGTTTTACCTTACAACGTGATTCTGTATCTTAAAGGCTTCTCTGTTTTCCAGATCTGTGCAAATCTTGACACATGGAAGATAATGTCACCAAAGACTTCCATCAAGAGCCTTGTAGCCAATTCTAAGCAGCCCAAAAAACAGTATGACCTGGTACCACAAAGAGATGAGGTGATAAATGAATATTAGTGTTATACTATAAACTATTCCCATACGGCACCCCTTCCTTAAAAAAAGGGTCCACATATTTTCCATAGACATATAATTTCTGCTTTTTAGCCCACGGTCACACCATCAGTATTTTGCCAGTATTTTACCTCAGTATCTGTAAGCCAAAACCAGGAGAGGAACAGTCAGAGGAAAAGTATAATAAAAACACGTCACCACTTCTGGATTTATCACCCACTCCTGTTTTGGCTTACAAATACTGAGGTAAGATACTGACCAAATACTGAACGTGTGAACTTTGCCTTATTGTACCAGCGCTTATTCTACCAGGGTCATCTGTGACCTTAGAATGATCTACCTAAAATGTGGTAGTTTACAAAATGTAGAGAACAGATCTAAGGCAAGCATAAGGCCTCATTCAGACGTCCATGTTGCACTTACATGTTCTATCCGTGTTTTACACAGATACAACGTTTACTCGTTATAGTCTTTGGGGCTATTCACATGTTCATATTTTTTCACATACCAAGTGTCAGTGCAAAACTCATGGAAAAATGTCCATTTTTCTCAAGTAACATGGAGGAAAAGGGCCAATACAAGTCTATGGGTCCGTGAAAAACACATACAGCACACGGACAACATCAGTGTACTGTCTGTGTGGTGTCTGTATTTAACATTGCAAACAATAGGAGAAGATTTGAAATTTATTTATTCATATATGAAAAACATTGATGACACACTAACCCAAAAAAAACCACTGATGATACACTGACCCAAAACACTGATGACACTGATGACACACTGACCCAAAACACTGATGACACCGGTAACATTTTTTGTATATGTGAAAAATACTGACATCTTAATGAGGCCTAACTGTAAGATCAAACTGTAGGGGATTTTACTTGTGTCTTACTATGGAAACACATGGCTCTGCATGGTTGCTAAACACATAAATTGGTGGCATATTTTTAAATTGAGATCTATTTGCAAAGTACGTAGCTATCTTTCCTAATTCTGTTTTGGGGTTGTGGGCTACTGCCTAAATGGGAACCTCCTAAGTTCTGTGTAGTACTCTAAGCTATGTGTTTGCTGTACAAATGCTAATAAGTGATTGCTGTTTTCCATTGCTCTAGGATCCATTTGGAGACAAAGTGAAGGAGCTGATGGGCGCCATACATCGATACCTTGATGACTTTGAGTACACAACAGAATTTGGCACCCAGATGTATGAACAGAACATAGTGCTGATGGAAAAAGAGGGTGAGTTTTATTGTATTGGGCCCATTACTGTAATATACCCTGGCCACTTTTTATAGAAAGTAGCTTTCCAGCATGGAAGGTAGACACGTGAACCCAAAGTGCCACCAAAGTCAAGTGAGTGAGTTTTAGTGTTGATCACATTAAGTGTAAATCCACATTGGAATCGGAAAATTGAGAGATATGATCAACTTTGAACGAGGTATGGTTATTGGGGCGAGACTAGCCGGTGTATTTTAAAATCTGCCAACCTTGTGGGTTTTTTGTGCAATAGTGTTGAGAGTATTTGTGGATGTAAATAATTTGTCGATAAAAGTGGTTACAGGAACGTGTCTAGAATCAATGAGATGAACAGGCGGAGCACAGTCAAGCAAATTGCAGATGATACATCAGCTAATAAGTCTGAATACACAACTTGTCGTTTCTAAGCATGGGTGGGATGTAACAATGAATGACAGGTTTGAGTGCCGATGCAATAAAAAAGCACCACAATTAGATGATTCAACAGTAGAAAACATTGCCTTGTCTGATTAATCCAGATTTCCGTTGCACCATGTTGATGGGAGGGTTAGCAGTTGTCGCAAGCAACATAAATTGATGACCTCTTCCTACTAGATGTCAACAGTTCAGGGTGGTGGAGGTGGAGAAATTACATGGGTCCTCTCGTATCTGATGGCTGGACGATTGGACAGTAGGGCTTACCTAAGCATTGTCCCTGACCCCTTCATCCCGTTCATGACAGATGTTTCACTGTAGATGGTGCCATTCTACAATGAAAAATATAAGAGAACATTTGTCACCAGACAGATCTCAGGTTTATACAATGGCCTAATGATTAGTGTGTGCCCTCACTTGAAAAAAAAAATTATCAAAATTTATCAGCAGCCAATTGTAAAACCATGACCGGGGTGGACTCACCAGCACTATCTGTATTCTTTGCGCTGGCGGCTGCTTCATCACTGAGATAGTTCTCACCTGATTCAGAGTTTAAAGAATGACAGTCAGAGTCCAGAACAACGTCAAACAGTTCAACTTTATTTTCCTCCGGATACAGCACATCCAAGACACCATTAGCACGCTTGACACGGTATCAGCAATACATCTTCCACAACTCCGCTTCACTTCTTCTGCTACACCAGAATAGACCACAAAGTAACTGCGGGACAAGGAGCCCAGTGAAAACGGCACTTCGATCTCTTTCCCTTGGAATCAACTTCGGTTCCCTAACGGAAATACACATCTATTAGGTCATTAGATAAAGAGAGACCTTGAGTCAACGCTAAAAATAAAACTTGATATTTTAATTAGAATTCATTAAAAATGTCAAAATTATGCAACAACAAACAACATATTAAGTGAGCAGACACAATATGAAAGAATAATAGAGGATCATAAAGTGACCTTTATATCCCAAAAATAGTAGCATAGATGTCCTGATTACACCACTAAAGCAGCTGGAGCAAAAAACATGAGGCATGAATTTAAAGCTAGCTTAAGTGGTTTAAGGACCTGATACAGCTAAAGGCTATAAGACATGCATGCATGCTGTGACCAAAATAATGCTCCACTGACTAACACCTGCTAAATGCAGAAGCTCAAAGTAGGAGCTAAAGTTTGCACATAACATGAGGTCTAATCACAGCAATGAAAAACATGCATACCCAGGCCATGATCAAAATAGACCACTGATCAGGAAGACCATTAATCCACATTAAGCTAACAGCTTGAAGTAAGTAGTCACATCAATAATTACCCATCATGGCTTAAGAAGTGGTGGGCACAGGAGACCACGTCCCCAGTGAAAACGGCATTTCGATCTCTTTCCCTGGAATTAACTTCGGTTCCCTCACGGAAATACACATCTACTAGGTCGTCCACCCCCTTCTGGTTATCCTGCCCGTGTACTCGCTGGTAGCCCACTCGCTTCTGCTTCAGCACGCACACTTCTGCTGAGCGTTCCCACAGTGGCTCTTCTACTGTCACTACTACTTCATCAGCCCACAGACTCTGGCTGACGGTCCCACGGTGATTCCTTCACCGGCTTCACAACTGCTGGTACCTTTTCTCACTTCTCTCCTCCTGTTCGCTACACAGCTCACGACCAGGGACATCCGAGCAGAAACAGGGTCCACCCCCGACTGACTGTATCTAGGAAGTCCCTCACCCTAGTTCCCGGCCGACACTTCTACTTAACCCCTTGGTGTCCCACGAGTCTCCTCTAAGCTGAATGTGCTCAGTGCGCCCACCTAGTGTCCTACCACTATCCTACACTAAACATCTAGCAACCTCCTAACTGAATCCACTGATATACCCCCATCTAGTGGCCTTGTGCAATACTACACTTACCCCAACTATGAGTACTATACTACAAGTGTCCTCCTCTAATGTTTCCAAAGGATGCACTAACTTACCTTACTCTATGTGGAACACAATACAGAAGACACTGAAATACGTCACTATAAGTACATCAAAATTATATACAGATACATATACATAGCAGCAAAGACATTTAAAGGGATAAACCCTGACCCTCCTTACAAAATTATGACCCTATCAAGCTCTTGTGGGCATGAGAGTAGAACCTAGCATTATAGCCTAAGCTAGTGAGATTAGTCTGTGGCCTAGAGAACCCATTCAAATTGAGCAGTGGCATAAAACGTGGTGTCAAGTAATGCTGCTTTTAAGATTTTAGGTGACATCTATTGTTCATAAACCTTATGTTATGTTGGTCTATTTCAGCGGCTGAGAATGCCAACAGGAGGAGACGAACTTGTGCATTGCACCTTCGCAAGTACAATGATGCCCTTTTTCTCCATGACACAGTAAGAATGAAGGATGCCTATGATTTGCTGGAAGAATTCTACATAACAGAGAGATTCATAAAAAATTCCACAGATGAAACCGACGTCTACCTCTACAGGTTATTCAATGGTATGGGCGCACAGTCTGCATTATGATCATACCCTTTCAATTGTTAGACACCTAAATATAAGAATTCACCAAAATTGAAGGAACAAATGCTTACCTTTATTTTATACCTAGTAACAGGTGGACACAGACAAGTTCACCTGCGTAAAAACAGAAAATGATCCCTTTGCATCCTAATAGCTCATTGTAATGCACAATTTCTCCTGTTTTGGAGGTGGAAATGGACCCACTTACCTCTTGGACCCCTGTGAGGCTGCACAGGTTGCACCATTGATATGTCCGCCACTGTACCTACTTGTCATTAGTCTTCTGAGTGAGATCATATGAAAAGAAGGTGCACATGGTACGGTACTGTAAGACTGACGTTGTTGCTGTGGTATTGTGCCTGAGGTGTAGTCTAAGGCCAAAGGCTTAGCTTGCTGGCAAGGGTGAGATTGGGCTGCTGGGTCTCTCTACATGTACTGCTTCAGAGTCACCACCCACATAATGGAATGTTGATGTGCTGAATGTGGCTTTCTACAGTTTGCTTAGAGCCTCATGTTGATTTTTTTTAAATTTTGCTCAACAGCAATAGATCAATGTGTTTAATATGAATGTGTGGTGTGGTCCATATCTTTTTTTTCTACTATTTTCTAATCTGTATTATTTTAGAAGGCTCCAAAGATTTTTAGAACCAAATATTGATCACACTATGTGAGTTTTAAGAGATTTATGAGTGCTGTGTGACCAAAAAACATCACTGATTAGGTTATTGTGTACTGAGAAACAGGGTAGGAAAAGAGTGAAAAGGTAGGGTTCACACCCTGCTTGCTCCATCTGATCTCCTGTTGGCAAGTGACACTGGGTTCTGATTTCCATTAACTGTTCCATTTATGGAACAAAATAAAAGAAAAATTGGCAGGTACAGATCCATTAAAATAGTGAATACCAGAAGCGCCAGATGAACTGCGTAATTTCGTTGAAAAAAATAATGCAGCATGCTAAGCTATTTGTTCCAGA
>JARQOD010000003.1:162587132-162618981 GCA_033576555.1 Oophaga sylvatica
GTCTGTGTATTAGGAGATGGTGGCACATGCCCCGGTGTCTGTATTAGGAGATGACTGGCACATGCCCCGGTGTCTGTGTATTAGGAGATGACTGGCACATGCCCCGGTGTCTGTGTGTTAGGAGAAGACTGGCACATGCCCCGGTGTCTGTGTATTAGGAGAAGACTGGCACATGCCCCGGTGTCTGTGTATTAGGAGAAGACTGGCACATGCCCCGGTGTCTGTGTATTAGGAAAGACTGGCACATGCTCCGGTGTCTGTGTATTAGGAGATGACTGGCACATGCCCGGTGTCTGTATTAGGAGATGACTGGCACATGCCCCGGTGTCTGTGTATTAGGAGATGCTGCACATGCCCCGGTGTCTGTATTAGGAGATGACTGGCACATGCCCCGGTGTCTGTGTATTAGGAGATGACTGGCACATGCTCCGGTGTCTGTGTGTTAGGAGATGACTGGCACATGCCCCGTGTCTGTATTAGGAGATGACTGGCACATGCCCCGGTGTCTGTGTATTAGGAGATGACTGGCACATGCCCGGTGTCTGTGTATTAGGAGATGACTGGCACATGCCCCGGTGTCTGTGTATTAGGAGATGACTGGCAATCCCCGGTGTCTGTTAGGAGTGACTGGCACATGCCCCGGTGTCTGTGTATTAGGAGATGACTGGCACATGCCCGGGTGTCTGTATTAGGAGATGACTGGTACATGCCCAGTGTCTGTGTATTAGGAGATGACTGACACATGCTGCGGTGTCTGTATTAGGAGATGACTGGCACATGCCCCGGTGTCTGTGTATTAGGAGATGACTGGCACATAACCCCGGTGTCGTGTATTAGGAGATGACTGGCATCCCCCGGTGTCTGTGTATTAGGATGATGCAAATGCCCCGTTGTCTGTGTATTAGGAGATGACTGGCACATGCCCCGGTGTCTGTGATTAGGACATGACTGGCACATGCCCAGGTGTCTGTGTATAGACTGGCACATGCCGGTGTCTGTTTAGGAGATGAGTGGCACATGCCCAGGTGTCTGTGTATTAGGAGATGACTGGCTCATGCCCAGGTGTCTGTGTTTAAGAGATGACTGGCACATGCCTCCGGTGTCTGTGTATTAGGAGATGACTGGCACATGCGCGGTGTCTATGTATTAGGAGATGACTGGCACATGCCCGGTGTCTGTGTATTAGGAGATGACTGGCACATGCTCCGGTGTCTGTGTATTAGAGATGACTGGCACATGCTCCGGTGTCTGTGTATTAGGAGATGATGGCACATGCTCCGGTGTCTGTGTATTAGGACAAGACTGGCACATGCCGCGGTGTCTGTGTATTAGGACAAGACTGGCACATGCCCCGGTGTCTGTGTATTAGGACAAGACTGGCACATGCCCGGTGTCTGTGTATTAGGACAGACTGGCACATGCCCGGTGTCTGTGTATTAGGACATGGCTGGCACATGCCCGGTGTCTGTGTGTTAGGAGATGACTGGCACATGCCCGGTGTCTGTGTATTAGGAGATGACTGGCTCATGCCCAGGTGTCTGTGTTTAAGAGAGACTGGCACATGCTCCGGTGTCTGTGTATTAGGAGATGACTGGCACATGCTGCGGTGTCTGTGTATTAGGAAAGACTGGCACATGCCCCGGTGTCTGTGTATTAGGAGATTACTGGCTCATGCCCAGGTGTCTGTGTTTTAAGAGAGACTGGCACATGCTCCGGTGTCTGTGTTTTAAGAGATGACTGGCACATGCTCCGGTGTCTGTGTATTAGGACAAGACTGGCCATGCCCCGGTGTCTGTGTATTAGGACAAGGCTGGCACATGCCCCGGTGTCTGTGTGTTAGGAGATGACTGGCACATGCCCCGGTGTCTGTGTATTAGGAGATGACTGGCTCATGCCCAGGTGTCTGTGTTTTAAGAGATGACTGGCACATGCTCCGGTGTCTGTGTATTAGGAGATGACTGGCACATGCGCGGTGTCTGTGTATTAGGAGATGACTGGCACATGCTCCGGTGTCTGTATTAGGAGATGACTGGCACATGCTCCGGTGTCTGTATTAGGAGATGACTGGCACATGCCCCTGTGTCTGTATTAGGAGATGACTGGCACATGCTGCGGTGTCTATGTATGCCCGGAGACTGTATTTAGAGTTCTGGTGTGGTAAATGCCGTTTGGGTTGTATTAGAAGACGGGCAGACGTCTGTGTTTCCTCCTGCGCCACCTGTGTATTAGCTGCTGTCTGGCTAATCTAATACACAGGAAGCAAATTCTATATAATCCATTGTTTTATTGCAACGATATAAAGTATTATATGGTGCCATCTGTCCCGGAGCCAGTGGGCTCACAATCTTATTTCCATTAATCTTAAATATTGGGGTCAGATAGACAACATACATCTCGGTAATCACGTACTTTCCACCATGGTGAATATTAGGGTTGAGTATTTATTTTGTTACATATCTGCTGCATAATCTGATATGGCAAATGATTTAATTTAGGGGAAAGTCCAGTTTATTATTATTCTTTAGTCATGATTATGGATGAGTCTTGTAGACTTGTGTTCTTTCCCATCTTCTCAACGAGAAGATAAAGTGTTAATTCTCCTGACAATGAGCAGCCTGTTGGTCTATGTGGAGATGTCAGTGGGTAGCAGTGAATGGTATTGACCATTGTGTGCCAGGCTTACATACTACACTCATGTTTTTTTTATAGGGGGAGCTATTGGTTGGGTTATTGGGCTGAACAATGGCCGCTTTACTAGACAGAACTGATAACATTCCTCTGCCTCCAAAAAAGAATACAAGATAATAGTCTTATAGCAGTCCAGAGCTAAATATTTGTTTGGTCAAGTTAGAAATATATACTGTAATAAATTTACTGTAGACCGATAACACATCCTGTATCGTTCTCATTAGGTTGGATCCATTTTGAATAGGTTTATACCAGTAAGAGCCAAGGTTCTCCACCGCAGGATGTCCTCACAAGCCTCAAAAGATCATCCAGACAGCCAGAAGCCCCCACTTCTAGTGGATGACCACACCGTGGCTACAATTAGAGATTCCAAAATATTAATTCTCTTGAGGGGTCTACCCGGGAGTGGTAAGACCACCCTAGCAAGAGATATTGAACAAAAATACAAGGACACCTCTCGACTGATCTCTGCTGACCAATATGAAATCAAGCCAGTGGTGAGGAGCTCTGGCGGAGGAGATTACTCAAAACTGGATGATGATCTGTCAACTTGCTTAGAGAAACGTGAAGCTAGTGTGATCATCCTAGATGACACCCACCATGACCGGGAACGACTTGATAAGCTCTTTGATATGGCCAACACCTATCATTTTGCAGTAGTTGTCCTGGAACCAAAGACACCATGGAGACTGGACTGTGCTCAGCTGAAAGACCGGAACCATTGGAAGCTATCATTGGAGGAGTTGAAGAACCTGAGGCCAACACTGGAGAAGGAGCTCCTGCCTCTGTACTTTGGTTGGTTCCTTGCAAAGAGGGATGAGGATTTCCTGAGAAAGACCAGCCATGATTTCTTGGAGCAGCTGGGAAACCTTAAGGCCTTCAAGAAGCGTCTGTCAGCATGTATGTGTTACTTTTATACTGTTGCAATGAGGTGGCTGTTGTATTTTCTTTCTTCTGGTGTGTTTAGTTACCATAACAAGTCATGATGGCATGTAGTAACTGCGTCATTATCTGGACTATGTTTCCAGAGATTTCAAAATTTCATTTAATATCTGTGAAGAGGCTTGGCCTGGTGGCCCAACCTTTCCTGTAAGAGTAGATAGCTGGAAAAATATTGTCTTCGTTGTTTAGACTTGTCACCTCAAGTTAACATTTGTGCTATTTGTACTTTTTTTAGGTTGTATTCTATCTGCTTAAGAGTACATAATTTTGTTTCCAATCTAGAAAACTAAGTCCCTTATTCATCAAGCAGTTTTTGGCAAAATTTTTGGCTATGTGTAGATTCTCACAAGGTTTTCAATTTTTGATGATATTATGCCAGCCTAGCTCCACCATCTTTTTTGGAAAGCCCTTAGTTGGTAGGGGGCATGGTCAAGAACGACTGACAAATTCATCAAAATGTAAGCCCCCCTCTCCCCCAAATATTGTTAACTATGACAGAAATATACAGTGGAACATGGCAGATGAAAGATTCTCCAAAGTTACACATGCCTCTCAATGAATGTGGTGTATCTTACTCCTGCCCACCATTTATCATGGGGGCAAAATATCAGTCTTGTTGAATTGGAGCCTAAGTCTGTCTCTGATCCCTAAAATGAGTCCAACAATTTGTGAAATAGGTCTTCCTTTAGAGTTGGAGAGAATGTGTTTCTAGAAAAGACGACCACTAATCTTTTGTAGAAATATGCTCTGGTTAATTGCTGCCCCCAAACAGCAGTAATGAAAACCGTAATCTCTCTGGTTGGGCAGGAGATGCAGGGATGTTTAATGTCAGTGCACGCCATATGGCCACATGGTTTTCACCTCGTTAATTTAATGTAGCTTCAATAAGAACACCTATAGCTAAAATTGGCGTAGACTGTATAACAACTTATAGCACATGGTGATGAGTCCATCTTGCATATTCCATTTAGCACAACTATAAAACTTGAATAGGACTTTGTAAAGTCCAAACAGTGAGGATCTCAAGATCAAGAGGGTCCCATTCTTAGGAGAGACAACTTTTCCAACAGTACTGTCCAGAATGGGAGTTATGGAGACTCTGATAGAGAACAGTAAGATTTTAACCGTCGTATCCTAAAGAAATAACCTTCAGCAGGTTCTACATCTGCCCGCTTCTCATACAGTTGGCGTGCAATAGGGGGTGGCACCAGGAAGTGTAGAATAGATCTGATTTCGTTTTTGTACATATTCTTATTTTTAATACTTTTCTCTTCCAGTTGGCTATGAAGACAAGCAAAAATTGGATCTTCTGAAGCATTTTGCCAAATCTCCCAACATTCTACACTGCACTGCCAAATTCTGTGATTACGGGAAGGCTTTGGGGTCAGAAGAATATGCCCAACAAGAGGTGAGTGGTAATTGGATAGGTGACAACTGTAACGTATTTTGGGAAATAAGCATATAGGCCCCTGGTTGCATCAGAGATATCAGCACACATGTGCAAAAATTTTCAATATCAAGGTAAACAGTGAAATGCTGCTGATTTTCAAGAATAGTCATTAGTTCAAACTATTTTTTTGGTATGTGCTAAGTAGAGTGCCGGAGTCAGGAATATTACTGTCTGAAAGCTGATGTTTGTTGAAAGTTCTAAAGCATACTCGTCATTTTAATTTTTCAGCTGCAGATGGAAGGAAGAGAGCACAGTAATTCATTACTGATGGGTAGGCGGAGCCCCAGATCAGGATGTTACCTCAGATCAAAAGAGTGCTGACTGGCTGGCCCCTCCAGCTCGGGCTCCTCCTACTCAGCTCCAGTCTAAGATTTGAGGTCCAGAGGATGGTCGCTGCTAATGCAGCTCCTCAGAAGATTTTATTATTTTATATTCGGACAGGAGACTTGGATCACCAGTTGGTCTAGAGGTCTCAGGGGTACCAGCGCTGCTGTACCCCAACCTCTCCCTTGGCGGATCTGTATTTACTCAAAGTCCCTGCAGAATCCTTGCCGGCCCTGGGGGATGAGGAGAGCTTCCCTGGCGGGACGCAAACCACACGTGCGGTCACTGCGTTCCTCGCCCTGGGGGGAAGCATGGGCACAGCGCCAGAAACCCCTGAGGGTCCCTGTGGCGCTTTGGCTGGTGAGTACTCCACACAAAATTTTATTATTAATGTGTGAGTGCTTTAGCGTCTGATGGCAGCGATATTACATGTATATCAGTATGCTTCAGCGCTGCTGTGACAGCGCTATTACATGTATGTCAGTATGCTTCAGCGCTGCGGTGACAGCGCTATTACATGTTTATCAGTGTATTTCACCAGCCTCTCCCTTGGCGGATCTGTAACTACATAATGGTCCCTGCAGAATCCTTGTCGGCCCTGGGGGATGAAGGGAGTTTTCCCTGGCGGGGGCGCAAACCACACACTGGGGTCACTGCGCTTCCCGCCCTGGGGGGAAGCATGGGCATAGCGCCAGAAACCCCTGAGGGTCCCTGTGGCGCTAAGCTGGTGAGTACTCCACACAATTTTTATTATAATAATGTGTGAGTGCTTCAGCGCTGCGGTGACAGCGCTGTTACAAGTAGATGTGGTGATTTTGTCCGCAGGCAGATAGCTGCAGGACAGAGAGGGAGCAGGAGCGAGGGAGTTCGCGCTCAATATTTGAGCTGGCGGGGGGCGTGGCCTAACTATTCCCGGTTTTCTGAGCAGGAAGACGCGCGCTCTGGCGATTCTCCTGCGACTCCCTCACTGTGGCGGCCATTACACAGGCTCCTGGGCTCCTCAGACCGCTCCTCTCCTCATAAGACACCACGGCCAGCTGGGTGAGTGCTGATTCCTCACCCCGCAGCGCAGCGATCGCTATCCTGCAGCTGCAGTCTCATTAGAGACATAAAATTGGCTGGGGCTCACAAACATATATATTGTGGTGAGTTTGCAATATTAACCCCTCTGAGGGTTATTTCTACCAGCTAAATTTTTTGACTGAATACCGCTGGGGTAACCCTGCCTGGTGGAGCGTTAACCCTTCAGCATATAAAAAAAAAAAAAAAAAAAACCGCATAGTTTTTGCTGGTATTACCGCTTTGACCTGCTCATACAGGTGAGACATGTCTGAACAGAGTTCAGATGCCGCGGATCACGTCCCAGTGCCATTGCGGCAATCAGATACGCAGACCTCCACAGCGTCTAGCACTGCGGTCGACAGCGGTGAAAAATTGGATGATATCGCTCGATCGATCAACAACTTGTCTGACCTTTTAGGTCAATATGTGTCTGCTAATTCCTCTCAGAGGAAGCGACGCAGGCCGTTACCGGCCTCTACACGGAGCGAGTCAGACGTATCTGATATTGGGCAGAGTTCCCCTATAAATATCCGATTCAGATGCGGACGAGCCGCAGGGGCGTTCCTCTATGGCGAAGCGTACGGAGGCATTAATTGAAGCCATGAGAGATATATTACAGTTACCGGAGGAGGTAACTAGTCGTCCTGGTAAATCAGCACGCATGTTCCAGGAGTCCCGTGCTTCGCGTACAACATTGCCAGCTCTGGATGAGCTTAATAGTGTAATAGAGGAGGAACGTCTGTGTCCAGATAAGCGTTTTCATGGAACGCATTTCTTTGATACACTTTATCCTTGCTCTGCGGAGTTAAAGGCTAATTGGACTTCTGCTCCTGAAGTGGATGTGTCTTTATCTCAGCTTAGTAAATCCTCATTACTCCCTATTAAGGGAAAAGCGAGCTTACAGGAGCCTTTGGATAGAAAAACAGAATTGGCGGCAAAAGCAAGCTATGAGGCTGCGGGTCATGGATTCCGAGCAGTGCTAGGATCCATGTGTGCTGCTAGAGCTTCTCTAGGCTGGTTGGCACGTCTGAAGACGGAGTTGCAAAATGAATCTCCGTTATCTGAGATACGGGAAACTTGTGAATGGTTAGAAACGGCAGCCTGTTATATCTTTGATGCCGGTCTGGATACGGCATCTCTGCTGGCCAAAGCGCAAGCTTCAGCGGTCACAGTCAGAAGAGCTTTATGGCTCAGACAGTGGGCCGGGGACGCAGTTTCCAAACAAGGGTTGTTGGCCTTACCTTACAAGGGTGGCCATCTTTTTGGATCCGACCTCACAGAGCTGATTTCCAAGGCTAAGGCGAAGGAATCAGCATTACCACAGCGTAGGGCCATGGCCTCGGTGTCCAGTAAGCCTGGTGTCTATAGTGGTCGGCGGTCCTTTCGGGGCCGAGGACGATCTAGTCACTCCTCGTGGGGATCGGGTCGTCCTTCCTTCTCAGGAAAGAAATCCTCTCAGAAAACTCGTACTCCCTGGAAGCAGAGTTTCCGCCAGGACAAGCGGGAACTTGACAAGAAGCCCGCAAAGTCGAATTGACGCCAGGGGTCCACTCGAGGATTCTCGAGTGGGGGGTCGCCTGCTTCTTTTCAAGGCGACTTGGATGGCTCGCGTTCCAGATTCCTGGGCAACGCGGATAGTGTCGGCAGGCTATTTCATAGAGTTTGCTTCTCGACCCCCAAATGTTTTTTGTCAGTCTCGCGTTCCGTCGGAACCCGAGCTTGTTGTCGCTCTACAGCGAGAGGTCGAATCTCTGCTACAAAAGGGTGTAGTGATACCGGTTCCGTCAGAGGACCGAGGGAAAGGTTTTTATTCCAACCTTTTTATAGTTCCCAAAAAGGAGAACAAATTTCGCCCGATTCTGGATCTCAAGCGATTAAACCGGCATGTCCATGCCCGGAAATTTCGCATGGAGTCGCTTCGCTCCGTTGTGGCAGCTCTGTCACAGAACGATTTTCTGGTGTCAATCGACATTCGCGACGCCTATTTGCATATTCCCATCGGAAAGGCTCATCAGCGCTTTCTTCGATTTGCCATAGGTCAGAATCATTACCAGTTCGTGGCTCTGCCGTTCGGCTTAGCCTCAGCGCCAAGGGTCTTTACAAAAATTCTGGCGCCCCTCATGGCAATCCTTCGAAGACAGGGGATTACGATTCTCCCTTATCTGGACGATCTTTTGATCGTGGCTTCCTCGAGGAGGAGGCGTTGACGGCTCGGGATTTGTCTCTTCAGTTTCTGAAGGACTTCGGTTGGCTGGTCAATTGGGAGAAGTCGTCCCTGGAACCATCGAGGACAATCCTCTTTTTGGGAATGCATCTCGACACGTTTCGGTCGGTAGTTTCCCTACCACCAGACAAACAGTCATGTCTTCTTCGACATGTACAGATTATGAAATCCTCAACGGCAATGTCCCTTCGGATGTGTATGCGTCTTCTGGGACTGATGGTGGCGTCCATGGAGGCAATTCCTTTTGCCCAGTTCCATTCCAGGACTCTCCAAAGGTTCATCTTGAGTCGATGGAACCAGTCGCAATCGCTGGATTGCAGTGTCACCATTTCTCGCGCGGTGCGGGATTCTCTAGAATGGTGGTTACGTCCAGGGGCATTCTCCCTGGGGAAGTCTTTCCTCCCTCCGAAGTGGTCAGTCATAACCACCGATGCCAGCCTGACGGGCTGGGGGGGTGTTTGGAACAATCTCTGGATTCAGGGGGTATGGTCATCGGAAGAGTCTGTTCTTCCGATCAACATCCTGGAATTGAGGGCGATTTTCCTTTGCCTCCAACATTGGACGGTCCCTTTGAGCGGTCTGCCAGTCCGAGTGCAGACAGACAATGCGACGGCTGTCGCGTATATCAATCACCAAGGTGGGACAAGGAGTTCCAGACTCATGGTAGAGGTGTCCCGAATTTTGATTTGGGCAGAGGCCAGTGTACCAGCCATTTCGGCGATTCACATTCCAGGGGTTCAGAATATTACAGCGGACTTTCTCAGTCGCAGAAGGATGGATCCCGGGGAATGGAGTCTCCACCCGGAAGTTTTTGCACTCCTGTGCTCTCGCTGGGGAACCCCACAAGTGGATTTGATGGCATCCAGGTCCAATGCCAAATTACCGACGTTCATGTCCAGGTGCAAGGACCCGAAGGCTGTGGCGGTGGATGCTCTAGTGGCTCAGTGGGATCAGTTCGAGCTGATCTATGTATTCCCGCCGATATCCTTACTTCCTCTAGTACTGCGTCGGATCAGACTAGAGAGAATTCCAGCTATTTTGATAGCTCCAGACTGGCCAAGAAGGGTGTGGTTCTCGACAATAATGTCGCTGTTGGCGGCACCTC
The DNA here is from genome assembly GCA_033576555.1 of Oophaga sylvatica. Classification (NCBI taxonomy): domain Eukaryota; kingdom Metazoa; phylum Chordata; class Amphibia; order Anura; family Dendrobatidae; genus Oophaga; species Oophaga sylvatica. The sequence goes on from JARQOD010000003.1 coordinate 162,596,928, forward strand.
CTTTTCCACTCCCTCTTCAACCGGACTTGTTGACTCAGGGGCCCGTTTGTCATCCGGACTTGATGTCCCTGCGTTTGACGGCGTGGCTCTTGAGACCGAAATCTTGACCCGTAGAGGTTTCTCAGCCGAGGTCATTGCTACCCTTCGTGCTGCAAGAAGTCCGGCTACTACTAGGATTTACCACAAAATTTGGGAAACCTTCTTTTCGTGGTGTTTGGGGTCTTCTCGGAACCCGAGAAAATTTTCCATTCCCAACTTGTTGGCTTTTCTGCAGCATGGGCTAGACAAGGGTTTGGCAGTCAGCACCCTGAAAGGTCAGATTTCTGCTCTGTCCTTATTGTTCCGGAGAACCATTGCTTCAAATAGAGACGTGCTCTCCTTTTTCCGAGGTATATCTCGTAAGTTCCCGCCGCGGAAGGCTCCCGTGTCTCCTTGGCGGCTCAACCTTGTTTTGGAGGCTCTTCAGCATAAACCTTTTGAGCCTATGGTTTCTGCTAGCCTTTCTTTACTTTCTTGGAAGGTGGCTTTTCTTGTTGCAGTCACTTCCTTGAGGAGAGTTTCTGAGTTGGCAGCTCTTTCTTGTTCGCCTCCTTTTCTGGAGTTTTTTCCGGATCGTGTAGTGCTTCGCACTCGGGGTGATTTTTTGCCTAAAGTGGTGTCACAATTTCATGTCAACCAGGATATTGTGTTGCCTTCATTCTGCCCGGATCCGAAGAATGTGAAAGAGCGAGCTTTACACACATTGGATTTAGTGCGGGCCTTGAAGTTTTATCTATCTATTACTCAAGGTTTTCGTAAGACGGACTCCCTATTTGTGGTTCCAGTCGGTCGTCGGCGTGGTCAACGAGCTTCCAAGGATTCTATAGCTCGTTGGATTCGGTCAGCTATATTGGAAGCTTACCGTCTTCAGGGTGAATCTTGCCCGATTAAGATTCAAGCCCATTCCACGAGGGCTGTGGCTTCATCGTGGGCTTTTCACCAAGGTGCTTCGGCAGTGCAGCTCTGCCGGGCGGCAACTTGGCGCTCTGTCCACACGTTTACAAAGTTTTATAAAGTGGACGTCAGTGCTTCCGCTGATGCAGCCTCGGACGTAGGGTCCTGCAGGCGGCTGTAGTTTAAAGTTCTAGATGAACTTGTGTTTAGCGCTGGTTGCGTTTTTTTGTTAAGGTTGTTGGGTTTCTGCCTTTTGTTGGTTTTTCCCACCCTTATTTTTGAACTGCTTTGGGACGTCCCATCAGTAATGAATACTGTGGCTCTCTTCCTTCCATCTGCAGCTGAAACACGGATTTTGGTAAGAACTTACCTGTAAAATCCTTTTCAGCGAAGGAAGGAAGAGAGACACAGCACCCTCCCAAGGCAGAAGTGTGTTGATGTTTTCAGATGCAGCGCGACCCTTATCTGATAGCGATTATCTGGGCTGAGGTCAGCGCGCTAAGGCTCTGTTCCAGCATCGCCAGCTCATCGCAGTAGTCAGGTTCCGTGAGTAGTACCTGGAACTCTGTGGTTTTTGGCTTTCTTTGCATGCATAACCTGTATCCTTGTGTTTTTTCTCTGAAGTTCCTTCAGAAGGGGTTATGTTGCTCCGCTGGTGATCTTGGCTCTTTTCCTAAAAGCTTTGGTACGACTGGAGCTGAGTAGGAGGAGCCCGAGCTGGAGGGGCCAGCCAGTCAGCACTCTTTTGATCTGAGGTAACATCCTGATCTGGGGCTCCGCCTACCCATCAGTAATGAATACTGTGTCTCTCTTCCTTCCTTCGCTGAAAAGGATTTTACAGGTAAGTTCTTACCAAAATCCGTGTTTTTTTGTCATAAATCAGTAGTACTTGTGAAACTAAGAATATATTGTAATTATTCTTATTAGGGAGATCTGCTTCTTTCTCCTCTTGGACTGATCTTTCATTCTCAAAATTCTTCATTCTCTGCTAAAATCCATCTTCAGTGAATCCAGACTTCCCCATTACTGAGATAAGAGATGACAATTGGTGCTAATAAAGTTCTTGCTGTCCTTTCAGGAGAACTTGCAGTACATTGTCTGCCTCTAGCTCTTCCCCCTCATATAAGATGATAGTTGGTGCTGATAGGGTGAGTTTCCACGGTCAGGAAACGCTGCGTGTTTGGCGCTGTGCGCTGGCGCAGCGCCAAACACGCAGCGTCCAGATGTTACAGCATAGTGGAGGGGATTTCAAGAAATCCCGTCTCCACTATGCGTAACAATACGCAGGTGGCAGACCTGCGTAAACGGACATGCGGCGCGTCTTTTTAGACCGCAGCATGTCCTCGCGTATTGCGGCGACGGTGCGTCGCCGCAACAGAATTTAACACAGGGCTATGTAGCCCTGCGCTCTTTCCGGAGGTGTTCCGGAGGTGTCCTGAACACCTCTGGAAAGAGCGCGCGTCATAAAGGGGGCGGGGCTTAGACGGAGCGGAATTTCCGCTCCGTCCAAAGCGCTGTGGTTCCGGACCGTGGAACCACAGCCTTAAAATTTTATTTGTTATGTGAAAATCTGTCTTTACTGAATACAGATTTTACAAATTTTACCCATGAATTGAGAATGATCAATCCAGAAGCAGATTTTTCTGATAATTTTATGTGTTTTGGTGATTTATGAAATGAAGATCACTCTTTGATGCATGCTGTCCGATCCACGAGCAGCATGTACCAGGCACTGGCTGTGTGATCTCTGTCAAGTGTGATTGACTCTGAAACGTTGCGACATATCAGAGAAAAACATACTTAAAAAGTCGGAGACGGAGCCGTTTGGGAGGCTAGTCGGGCAGGCGGATCCCTAACAGCTCCTTACCACCGGCTACCCTGGAGGGATAGGTCTCTCCCTATACACTTATGCAGGGACCCAACTGTCCGACTAGTCTCCCATGCGGCTCGGTCCGTCACAGCTTCTAAAGTAGGTTTTTTCTTTAAAGTGCCGCAACGTTTCAGAGTTAAACATGCCTGACTGAGATCATACAGCCAGCGCCTGATACGTGCTGCCTGGTTCACTTTATTTTAGTGTCATACATTAGATCCATATCTTCAATATTTGCCAACGCTGCTGATTTTGGGGAATGACCAAAGATGTATTGTGCTTGGAGGCCTCCAATAGTCCCCTGACGGCAGGTGCTGATGTAAAGGAATCCCGCACATTGGGTTCCAGTTGCCAAAGGTAGTGACTTATTCACCTTTTGAAATTGACATATGTGCACTTTTATGGGGAGGCCAAGGTTGTAGCTGCTGGCTGATTATCTTTTTAAGGCCGGCGTCACACTAGCGAGTTTGATGCGAGTTAGTCGCACGACTTACTCGCATCAACACCCGGCACGGCCGCCCGCTCTCGGACCAGAGTGCGCGGCTGCATGTATTTGTATGCATGTATTTCTATGCAGCCGCGCACTCTGGTCCGAGAGCGGGCGGCCGTGCCGGGTGTTGATGCGAGTAAGTCGTGCGACTAACTCGCATCAAACTCGCTAGTGTGACGCCGGCCTTATCACCGCCTCTGGTCCCATGATTTGGTTCTGGTGAATCTGCAGCGATGACATCATGACCTCATGACATGACTGCTGGGCCAGTGATTGGCTGCAGCCGCAATGTGACCTTTGGACTTGATGTCCTCACTGCAGTTCCTGTGGTTTGGCAACTGTTTTAACACCTTGGTTACTCATCACTCCTGATTGGAGACGGTCAGCCTTTCTTATTCAGGAATTGTTTTCTGGTTCATTCAAGAACTTAAAATGTTTAATCCAGATTTTGTGCTAGCGATATAACTAAGTCTGGTGTGTCCTACATTCTCTTTACAGGCCGTGAAGAAGGCTTACTCCAGGGGCTACACTCTGCACATCTCCGCTTTATTCGCCACCCCCAAAACAGTCGGAGCACAAGTAGAACTCACAGCAGACCAGCTGCTGGTATGGCCTCTAGATGCTGAGAAAGAAGTGATGCCCAGGGATAACTTACCTAGGGGAAGCCGTGCCCATATCACCCTGGGCACCGCAGCGGAGGTGGAGGATGTTCAAACTGGTGTTGACCTTTTGGAGCTCGTAAAATTGCAGAAATCAGAGAGAGATGGGGAAAATTTGGGAGAGCTGACCGGACTGGTCGCTGGTAAAGTCTCTTACTATGATAATGCTATGTGGATGCTCAACCTGTCTAGAAAGATTGAAGTGAAATCCATCTATTCAGGTTACTATGGGAAGCCTGGTGTTAATGTCCCTTTACGGGGCAGCAAAAAGGGTATTTTAAGTCAATGTCAAATTATGTGAGTGATGACAACAAAATAGTTGGTCCCAAACTTTTGTCTTTTTTTTTTTTTAACTTTTCAAAGTAGCACTTATTTTTCTAACCTGTATCTAAATCCTCCTTGCGAAAATGAAATGATGGCAAAATTAAATTGTCTTTTGGACTTTTTCTTATAGTATGTAACACCTAACAGCAGTAACTGCTTTACACATAGGTTATGTAGTATTAAGTCCCTTTCAGGGACGTAACTATAGTAGGTGCGGGGGTTGCAATCACACCCAGACCCTGGAGCCTAGGGGGGTCCGAAAGGTCCCTTTAACCAATATGAAAAGACTATTACTATTAATGACCTGTGATAGTTTGAGGCCCTGTTGGAGATTACGCATCGGCGCCATGATCTCCAAGTAACGCCACTGTTGCCTTCAGTGACTGAATTGTCTAGCAGGCTCATGGCTGCTTGTCTTCACTTGTAGCACTCAAGTAGTAAGGAAAGTTTTATTTGCTATATAGTACACTGCTTCCTCATGCTCCACAGACTTGTTTTAGACACTCCCCTTCATTCAAGTGGAAACAAAAGGAGATGGCACAATGAATCAGGAGGCTTCAGTATGGTAGCAAGTGGGAAATGTGTAATAGGAAAGATTATTGATAATTTGCTAATTGTTTTTTACTATTATTTAGTTTTTGAGGGGATATATTTTTGCAAATGAAAATGGGTTTTAAATATGTAATGTTAGAATTGTTATAAATGGCCGCATTGAGTTCCGTAGTAGTGGTACCAGGTTAAATATCTTGGTTGCTTACAGCATTTTATTGTCGTGATTTTTTTTTTCTGGCCAACGGTCTTGATCGTTTGGATAGTAAATGTGGAAATCTGAAGCTAAACTTGTATTAGAAATCTTCATTCTAGTATATTAGTGATGATACGCACATAATATTGCTTGATTCTTGTTGCTCTTGGGGGCAACTTCTGAGGTGTGTGGCTACCACTTCCTTCTCTCTATAATGGGCCACCAGTTATATCTGGTCATACACATTAGGTCAGTCCAAAGTATGACCTTTAATATTGTAGAGAACTTGAGCGCACACAACCTTTGTCTGGAGGACGTGCTATGAGACCAGGGAACTATTCTCCCCCCAAATAACCATAAAAAATTAAGAGTTCAGTACACATTCTGGAATTGATGCAAGGGACCAATTGGGTCTGCAGAGTTTTGACCCTCCTGGGTCTTTATGTGGTCGCACGTATGGTTGGATGAAAGGAGTGGAGGTTTTCGGAGCTGTGGTACATTGTCCCATCTCATTCTGTTGGGACGTTGGTTGATGGAAATGACGTTCTTCTACATGTTACTGAATGTAGTGTGTTCACTGCACATTTGAGGTCTGGAAGTGTTTTCGTCATGGCTTAGTCCATGCACTTTTTGAATTCTTTGTCATGACGAGAAGTAAAATGTTTATAGAACCTCTTAAATTGTATTAGAGCCTTAAGATAAGGTCTACAGAGGTCACGTAGAACTGGTCACATCAAACATTTTCCAAACTGTGAGAAGCCTTCTCCATTGACAATATATTTAGTTAGGTTCATTAGACTTTTTTTAGACAAGTTTTTTTGAGCGAATCCACTGAGAGCGGCACTTTACTGGCTGCTGCAGATCTGGCAGTTCTCCCAATGCTGAGCTCTGTATAACCCCACCTCCACCACTGATTGGCTGCTTTCTGACTATGCACAGTGTACACAGAGAGCAGCCAATCGGTGGTGTGGGTGTTGTTGGGCTACGTGGCAGCAGGCCATGTAATCCTCTAGTTATATCTCTTGCTGATAAAACAATGATTTAAAACTAAAACAAAAATACAGCAAGCTGCCCATTAGGTGACACATTGCTGGAATCATGGTCTCTACACATTATGTTTCTCTCAAATTAAGTAGCAAAAATCGTGTCCGATTCCCTGTAAAATCGCTTAGAAAACTCGATTCAATGAAAATTCTATATTAATTTTTTTTTTCTTCATACTTTGAAGGATGCCTAAAAAAATAAAACTGCATGTCACTTTTTTCAGGCAAAATTTGCATTAAATTTGACTTATCAGGTGAAAAAGTTGCAAAAAAGAAATAAAACCCTCATCAAAGACTGCTTCATGAAAATAAAAACTCCTTGAAAACTCCCCCCAAAAAGGATCTTTTGTACAGTGGCTTTAGCATAAAAAAATGTGGTTTTAAATCGCCATCTGAATATATCCTGATGACTATCAGCTCACCATACCTGTCCCACAGTTGCCAACATACATTTTCAGTGGTCGTGTTAATAGTTTCTCACTATCTGTAAAGTCTTACAAGCTATTTCTGGCGGTACGTACATTATAAAGCCCATGGGGCTAGAAAGTTTTGCATTACTTTCTGTAAGGAAAACTGGTTTCCATACCAGACAAGAAATAATGTTTTGCCATTTATAATTTTTCATTCTTGTATGACTTTTTTTTGCTTTGCGTGTTACTGATATATTACAAACGTTAATTTACTTCTAAAGTTGCCACCTCTTCATTTTTGTGCCTTTAGAAACAAAAACAATGCAAAGATATTTCCATCCATCTGAAAAATTGTTTACATTTTCATTGAACAGTTTGATCTTTGTGCACGGATGATGGCTAACATGTGGAGGAGGGTGGTGGAGCGCCTACGTGTTTTGCCTTCTATTCTGGAATCGGAATGTGAGCAATGTGAATGCTTGGGAAGAAGGATTCACGGTATTCCAGTACTTACCCTAAACTTATAGATTAACTTGGAGATGACTATTTATAATGTGCCCATGTCATACGCAGATGGGCAGGCAGTTTGTTTTAGGCATAGTATAAGGAAAAATGTAATGGGGCAATAGATGAAATCGATTCACAGGAGACCAGCTTTGCTCACTATGGATCACTCGTCCTTTTATTAACTAGTAGTGCACATACACATAAGAACAAACCCTCCCAATAATCTAATGTGTATTTGGCCACTGAAAACTCTCCTGACTACAAATATAAAGGGAAAAAATTATCAGGCAAGGTAAAGGACCACTCGCTCTTGCAGTTTTTTTTTTCTTCATTCCTCCCCTTAGTTAGCAATCAGTAATGTGAGTGTAATGAGTGCATTAACATACTTACCAATTGCTGTCTTCTGCCGTTCCCAGCCGGCTCTGTTCCTCTCCTTGATCATGTGACCAGCATTTTCTTTGTAGACTTAATGCTACTTTCTCAATGTAAGTCTGGGAGACTTAGAAAAAGGATCTGCTAGACTCACACGTAGGCCACATTCACACGGTCAGTATTTGGTCAGTATTTTATCTTTAGTATTTGGAAGCCAAAACCAGGAGTGGGACAATCAGAGGAAAAGTATAATAGAAACACGTCACCTCTTCTGTATTTATCACTCTCTCCTGGTTTTGGCTTACAAATACTGAACGTGTGAACATGGCCTAAGAAAGGAATTAAAGGTCCACAGCGTGAGCCGACAAGCTGTGGTCACATGATACAGTAGAGGAGTGGAGCAGCGCTGGAAACGGCAGAAAACAGCGATTGGGAAGTATTAAATTACACTCACATTACTGATTGATAAGAGGGGGCAATCAAAAACGGCTGGAGTGGTCCTTTAAACTTATACATACCCGATCCCTTGTTCTCACAGGAGATGGGTAACTGGAGTTGTCTGGCAATGGCTTATTGCTCTCTCCTCATTAAAGGAACATGTAGGAGAGACTTGGAAAAGTGAGCTTGTTCAGTAGACAGGTTTATAATGTGTACGACCGCCATTGACGGCACTCCAAAACCCCATTGGAGTAAAGCACATCTATACATTACATGAACCCATTTTTCTTAACCACAGATAGATATTGTGGTGATTTTCTAGGACTAATAGACTCGTTTCAATCCTTTATGCTTTTATTGTTTTTTGCTTTCTTTTGTCTTAAAGGGAACCTGTGATTGGATTTCCAGAGAGCAATAATGTTTTAATGCTTGATCAAAACTGTATAAAGAGAAACTGTAAAACCTTGCACTTTGTATGTAAATCGCTCATCAAGAATCATCTTGACGGCGTTGGTGTAGCGAAAAAGGCAGAATGGACGCGCTTGACAGCACGGACACCGCCTCCTTCATCACCGCAGTACCGCCATGATGACTCTCGGGGCGCTATTTATGCACATTTAACACCATTATATAACTTCTTGCATAGTGAACTTTGTTTACAAAATGGACGTTTAGAAAGGACCAAGCACAAGAACAGTTTGGTGTTGGTTTGCGACCAGAACACTAGTGACAGGTTCCCTTTTAACTTATTGTTTACTTACTGACTTATGACTGTTAAATAACTGTTGATAACAAATGTATTTGTCAAACAAAAAATGTAGATTAAACATGTCTTATAAATATTACCAAATTGTTTAATAAAAAATAAAAAGAAATGGTATTGTGTGTGATGAAATTCAAGGTACTAAAGGGGGATATACGATGCACAAGGAAACACGAAAAAGGCATAACATTTAGTGTGCGTGTATATATCAGTTTAGATGGATAAGTTAGTACACCCATGTGGTAGTGGCCATACATCAGTCACATCTGAGTCTTCTAATTACATATTTCCAGCCGTTTGTGTCAGTGATGGCAGAGATGAAGGCACAAAAACACTAGGTCGATGTATTCCTACATTTGACTTTCAAGCTGTTGCAAAGTTATCATTCCCCACCTGGTGCTGATTGCCAAATGTACCTTTTACAACAGCGGGACACCCACCGGTTAGAGACCACCGGCCTAGAACCATTGATTGGAGGAAGAGCAGCTTCACCGAAACATCTCGCTGAACTCAAAACTTGCAAGAACGTTAGAAGAAACAGATCTTGATGATCTGGTCAATGTACAATTCAACCAACATCGTTGGTGCATTTGGTCCTCTCAAGATACTTACAGAATTTTTTGGACACATTTTTTAGGGGGGTTTACAAATAAAGAAGAAAACCTGGCACTTGGACAGAATAGTAAGAAACCATTTATAATCTTGGCAGCAGAAGTGAAACCATTTGCAACCATGTGTGAGAAATAAAGTTTTTGAGTCACTGGAAAGCACCTCTCTATGGAGCTATGGTGGATTGTACAGCTGCCTGTCACCGACACTAAATCGGGACATGGAAAAACTGTCAAGGTCACTAAAGATATCATTTTTCCAGTCTAATTATCATACCCCTCCCTCCACCCCCAAGGGGAGAGAAAACAACTATATACAGATTACAAAATTGGCAGGTACTGAATATTGGGAGGATAAAATGAGCCACTCAACAAAGAAAATGCTTGTTAGTTTTAAGGGAATTTGTCACCTCCAAACTATGACAGACCAACAGGGTCCAGGTCAGTCTTGAGCGAATAACATACACAATGTTGCTGCAGGTCAGATGCCCAACCACCGCGACATTAATTTTCTACAGGTATGTACCGTAATAATCCTGTACAACTGCTTCCCAATCTGGCACACGTACAGTACATCTTTACAGGTGCCATAGGCAACATAGGAGATCACGGTAAAGGGGCTGTCCAGGTTTGGCATGAAAGTCTGCGGTCACAGTACTCAGTGAGCGCTAGGAGGACTTTCTGGAGCAGGCGGTGATGTGACTGCAAATATGTGATATGCATACTCCCTGCCACATTCCCACTAGACATGCGCAGCCTCATTCAATACAAGTGAATTGAGTGAGGTCGGAGTTCACAAGCCTGCATTCAGACAATAAGAGGGGAAAATAAAATGTATACATATATATATATTAGTTGATTTTTACGGTTTGGTATATATATAAAATATATGCCAAACCGTAAAAATCAAACAAGAGAGGCTTTTCAAAACAAACTCACATGGCTAGGTCATAAAAAGAAAAAAAAATAAATAAAAGATTGGACACGGCCAGAAAGGGTGCCATATGTCAGCCTTAGGCCTCTTTCACACTTCAGTCATTTGGCGTCAGCTCAAATCTACCAAAGTGTGAAAATAGCGGATCTGCCAGAAAAGGTGAAAAACGGATGCAAATGGATCCGCTTTTTTTGACGGATCCGCAATGAACTTTTCAACCCGGAAAATGCAGGTATGCATGTCTGGCGAGAGAGAAAAAGAGAGAAAGAAAAAGAGACGCCGGACAGTATTCTGGCCATTTTGTATGTATTTTCAATGGGAGCAGCGGATCCGCCACCCATAGGCAACCATTATACAAAATGGCGGACGCGGCGGATCCGCCATAGTCTGCCATTTTGACACAGACCAAAAAACTTTGCATTGAACGTTTTCCAAAAATGGCGGACGCCACATTTATGGCGGATCCGTGAAAAAACGGATCCAACGGACGACCATCCATTAAAATCCGCCACTAATGCAAGTCAATGGGAAAAAAGCGGATCCGCCAAAAAAAATAACGGATCCGCTTTTTTCACACTTTGGGGGATTTTGACTGACGTCGCACGACTGAAGTGTGAAAAAGGCCTTAGACTTCCATGTTACTGTAGATGGATACTTTTTCATTGGACGCTGCAGCGTGGAGATGGTATACTCTACCCCTTTTCCCCTCACACTGTTTGCCAGCCAGATAACAGCACTTCTGGCATTCCCGGCGTACTATACACTCGGCAGAAGGAAAGAATTGCTGTGAACATGGCAGTGGCTATTTGTAAAATGTCATTCTATTAGACCCTATCCCTATATATAGATTTTGAATACAATTTTTTTTCTAACAGAATTATTAAACTTCGTTGGTACTGGTACTGCTCATATACACCAAACACAAAGGACATAATAGTAGATTGAATAAAATAATTAAATGGAACCATTTATTTGAAAAATCAGCCATAAATCATTCTCAACTTAACGTAAGGTTAAGATCACACCAGTGCATAAAAAGTTTACAGAGAACGCGACCTACTTTCATCCAGAGTTATTTGTATGAAATCCCTGTGCCATCCATGTGTCTGTTTGAAATCTGTTTTTATACGTTATTTATATAATCAAATAGTTATATTAAACCTATTGTCCTCTCCTACAGAGTGACGGCAGACTTGTGAATCCTCACACCACGCACCCTGTAAGGATTCCCTTGTGTCAATGGTCATGTAACCACAAGTGCGCAATATGCATAGCCCCGGACACATTCCAACTAGATGAGCGCGGCCTTGCACAATACAAGTGTACTGAGCGAGCGAGTAAACAGTCTAGTCAGAATGTGGCCGGGAGTATGCGTATAACATACCTGTGCTCACATGACCGCCGTTGCCAGCTCAGACACCGGAGAATGCGTGCGATGCGAGGATTTACAAGTCTGCAGTCACATAGATATTACCATTAATATTGGCAACATATCTGTAAAAAAATCACATGCTACACAGATGATCTATTGGATCTGATTATTTGCGCACCCATAAATTTGAAGAGGTGATTCTCATACAGAAAAAAAAAAAAATAGTGAATGCTGATATTTTTTCCCCCACAATCAGATTCAGTCCATGAAAAAAATATTCAGAATTGAGAGTCCTCAGTGGTTGATGCCTTTTAATGGCTAACTGAAAAGATGGTAACAAGTTGCAAGCTTTCCAGACTACTCAGGTCTCTTCATCAGGCAAAGACTAATACAAAATCTGAAGATCTATCTTCAGGAGACTGGCACTGCTATGGGAAGTAAAATGGCTCCACAGTATGCAAATCTTTTCATGGCCAAGCTTGAAAGCGACTTTTTGTCCTCATGTCCCATCAGGCCTCTGGCCTACTACCGCTACATTGATGACATTTTAATCATCTGGACGGAGTCTGAGCAACAGCTAAAGACGTTCCATGAACAGTTCAACCAATTTCATCCCACCATCAACTTAACACTTAACTACTCCAGCACTGAAATTAACTTTTTAGACACCACCATTAAGCTAAAGAACAATGAAATAGAGACATCCCTGTATCAGAAGCCAATCGACCGTCTAACATACCTTAAATGGGACAGTTTCCATCCAAAACACATAAAAAACTATTGTCTACAGCCAAGCCATCAGATACAATCGTATATGTTCCAACCCTATGGATAGAGATGAACACCTTATTCGCCTCAGAAAGACCTTTTTGAACCAGGGCTACCATCCAAGAACAATTGAAAACCAAATTACAAGAGCCACCAGAATATCAAGGAATCACCTGCTACATTACAAAGCTAAAAGAAAATAACCGGGTGCCTCTAGTGGTCACCTACAATCCAAATCTGGAGATGCTAAGGGGAGCTGCACGGAAACTACAACCTTTACTACAAAAAGATGCCCGATTACAATCCATATTTCCAGACCCCCCACTACTGTGTTTTAGGCAGCCCCCAAATCTAAGAAGCATCATTGTCAGAAGCTCCCTGTCCTCCCCAACAGCTGCAGGAACCTTTCCTTGCAACCAGAAGAAATGCAAAACCTGCCCATTTATAATGACCACGGACAAGATAAAGATCCCCAACTCACATCAGGACTACAAGATGCCAGGTACTTTCAGCTGCATCACATCTAATGTGGTGTACCTAATTATATGTACTAAATGTCCAACTGGGGGTCTATATGTGGGAGACACAGGGCAAAAACTGAGAACAAGGATGAATTCTCATCGCCACACAATAAGAGAAAAAAGAATGGATTTACCTGTGGCAAAACACTTTTTGTATGCCCGGTCATAGCATGATGGACATGGAATTACTTGTATTAAAATCTAATTTTAAATCTGAGAGAGATAGAAAGGTTTGGGAATATAAGCTGATGATGACCTTTGACACTCTTAGTGCTGGAATGAATATATCACACGGATTCATGTCTTTCTACATCAATTAAGGAATCTGCTGCTCTGACCTTCTAGGGGCATCAAAACACAATAGCAGACTCCAATCAGAGGGCAATAAAACTTTCACACTCCTTATCTATGAACTGTTTCAATATTTATGTTCATCCCTCTGCCATGACAGTTCTGCTTCACGTCACTTGTCTTATCTTATTGCATTTTTCTGTGCTGTGTGGTGTATAAATATATGATTCTTCAGATGTTGTATTAGTCTTCGCCTGATGAAGAGACCTGAGTAGTCTCGAAAGCTTGCAATTTGTTACCATCTTTTCAGTTAGCCATTAAAAGGTAACAACCACTGAGGACTCTCAAGTCTAAATATTTTTCTATCTACTGGCTAATACGGTACGAAGATACACATCTTTCCTACTCCCAGATATACATCTTTCCTGTATCAGTCAGTGAAGAAAGAATATAGTCATCTGAACAGCCCAACTGAATAACATTGGTCCTAGTGAGCCCATGCAGTATCAGTGGTTTCATGGACAGCACTGGGACCTAAATACGGTCATGTGAACATAACCTTACATGAGACAGCAGCTGCACAGAGAGAAATGTGCCCACTCAGGATTATACAGGCGCCCCACCCACTGCTTTCTGTGCCAACATGTCAGACATCTCTATGAGGAAACGAAACTAAAGCAAAGACAGAAAAAGAACAGCAGGTGTGAATCACCGAGAGGAAAGCAATGAAGCATGTCAGTTTCCAGCCGATCTAGGAGACAAGCTCTGTAAGGAGGACCCTTCAGCGGCAAACCAATTGGCCTGCTCTTGGTGTACACCATAAAATGTAACTTTTGAACCCTAGAAGCCCCCCACGCAGCAAAGATGGTCCACAAAAGTCTTTTCTTCCACCCACTGAACACCACATCAGACCACAAAGGCTGCATTAGATTTTTTTGGCCAGATGATGCCGCTTGTGATCATCAGCCAAAAATATCCAACTTGGTGTTCTAGCAGTCGGTCATCAGTCAGGAATTGGTCATAGCAAGTAATCATTACTTTCACCAAAACATCAATCAATCATTAAGATGGAAATCAGTCATTTAGGACGACTTATAGTTTGGTAACAGATACTGTTATGTCCCCTCCCCCCCCAAAAAACAAAAGTGGCTGCAATTTTGTGGGATGAGTTGACAACTTGACTTGGCACAATATGCCACAACCTTTTCCTATTTTTGGCTTCAAAATGACTCCTGTTAAAAGACTCCCACACAATCACAAACCATCTTCTTCACCTTTACAATCAGCATTTTAGGTACAAAATGTAAAAAAAAAAAAAAATAGAATAGCGGGATATTTTATGCACTACATGTAAGGCAAAGCTGTGGTTTAAAATGCTTTTTATTGAAATCCTTCATATTTACAAAGGTAACTTTGCAGTGAATGGAGCTTTCAATGGATACACATTATGGCCCACATTGATCAAAAAATGGGGTTACTTGCGCCAAATCTTAAGTTCCAACTCTGCCACTCCATATTTATCAAAAATGGCCCTTTAAAAGATAAATTGGAGCCAATTACGCCAATGCAACTGTAAGCATGGTGGTATACTTACAGTGTGTGTGTTAGATGTCACAGCAATTGTGAAAATTTCATTTTTTTTATTATGTTAAAATAGTACAATACCCAATGATAAAATAAAAAAAGCTGGAGACCAGTGTGTCAGATGTCGCACGTTAATATATAAAAATCACAAACAAGTCACAAATTGCAATTTTGAACGCGTGTTTAAAATAGTTGCAATAAATGTATTTGTTTCACGCCTTTTTAAAGGTTGCTATACACTGTCTAGAATGTGTGACTTTTTGCAACTGTTATATAGAAATGCAACCATAGAAATGTTGCATTTCACACCAAAACTTTCTAATCATTTTAAGCTTTGGCCTAAGTATTGAAAAATTAAGTCATAAATGGTATAAAAATTGATAAATTTAGGATAGGATTTATGACAATGAAAAGTCACTGTTTGCTCAAAATTTTTGTGCAAAGCGCAGTGATAAATGTCCGATTATAAGTTCACATATGTATTAAAGTAGCACTCCAGGATTTTTCTGCACAGTTAATGCTTATTCATTAGCATTCAACACACCACATCATCAAGACCGGCATCAACAATGCCAGTCTTCATGAATCAGGCTTATACTCTTCCAACCATGTTCCGTTTCCTTGTATGTCATTTCAAGTAGTTGACAAAATAATTTCTGCTATATAAAAGGGAAGTGATAAAGTAGGGGAGTTTATACAGTGATTAGCTGCAGCTGCCCTAATACATACTCTGACAGTCGATATCTGAATAGTTTGTGAAGAATCTTTCCCCTGCCTCCAGCTTGTTTGAGCTGACAGAGAAACTTATCACAAGCAGATGACGGGGAGACATTACTGACCTATAACTCCCTGCTCTTAGATAGTACTTAGAGTAGAGCAACTGCAGCAATGAGATACCACCAGCTGCAAAGCCAGCATTATCATGCAAAGAGTAGTTTGCATTGGGGGAAGAAAATGGATAAGTATGGCAGACAAAAATATACTGGAGTGCAGCTTTAAGTACAACATATTTTGCTAGACATTCTACTACTTCTTGCAGATTTGGGCCTTATCTACTAATAAACTACCCAAGTGTTGGCATTTCATAGTACAAAGAAACGTGCAGTTATGTTAAAGTGTTTTTTTTTGCAGCCCACACACTTTATGTTCAATTTATACATAGAACACAAAAAAAAAAAAAAAACTAAGCCGAATAAAACATTCAGAGTCCAGGTTGGTTTACTTATCACTGTCTTATCACGCCGCAATGTGTACCAGCTGGATAACATTGCAACTGCATGGGCAAGGGCTAATGGAAACCAGGCTTACTATATTCTGAACCATTCCAAATGTTTTGTGTCAAAACTCAAGTAGATTTCCAGTGATCCCATTCTGATCTGCCCGGATCAGCAGCAATAATGAAGAGATCCAGTTCTGCTACATGTAAAACCATATGCATCTTCCAAGTTTGTCTGAACTAGGATCAGAATAATCCAGAGACTTGTAGGTGGGGATAACAGAGTCTATACACGAGTGGTTCTGATGCATGATAAAGGAATCCAAATATATGTATACAGGCAATTCCAGAGAATTACAGAACCTTCCGCGTAGGAGCTTTGAAGTGTACTCCCCTACCCAAAGACACCAAACACTCTGCAGGCAGTGCGATGGACGAAGTTATACTTATTAGGCTCTTACATTTTATTTGAGAATTTCATTCATGCCGTGTTCAGTTTTTCCTTCACACATGAGCACACAAAGAGGTATGTAAACCGAGATGGAGTCAAAATAATATTAAAAAAAAAAAAAAAAAATACACTTCTCTAATAAACAGAGACATAAGATGCTGCTGATGTTGAGAAGTCTGATTAAATATGGTCCTTATTCCAGGTTAAAACACTTGTACAGAGAAGGAAGGGATTGGAGGGCAGGAGGAAAGGCAGGTGGGATACAAGACTTTTCGAGAGTGGAGGTTCAGGGACGCGGGCTTGTTAACCAAACTGGAAAAAGAAGTTTCCGGGTCCAGATGCTGTAAGAGATAAAGAGACTTTATTAATAAACAGCTTCTAATGTATACATGTATCAGACAGAAGAAGCATTAAAAGAGAACAGACTATTTAGAGGGTCACCGTATTTTTTGCTACCCCATCTGAGAGCAGCATCATGTAGAGGCAGAGACCCAGATTCCAACCATCTGTCACTTACTTTACTGGGTGCTGCAGTTTTGATTAAAAATTGTTTTATGTGCTGCAGATCTCCCAGTTCTATGAACGCTGTATAACACCGCCCACATCACTGATTGAATCTCCTGCTGATAACTTTATAAAAACTACACAGCAAGCAGCCCTGTAAGAGATACATTACTGCAATCATGGTCTTTGTCTCTACATTATGCTGCTCTCAGATGGAATAGCAAACACCTGGTGACAGATCAGTTGAAGCAGGCTGTATTTAAACCCTTTCCAACATTGGGCGTAATAGTACGCCCACGTCGAACTCGCCGTTTGGTACTGGCTCCGGCGCTGAGCCTGCACCTTTTCAGGCACATGACAGCTGACCTATACAGATAACATGTGCCCGCAACAGCCACGGGTGGAATCGCGATCCACCTGCGGCTGTTAACTAGTTAAATTCCGCTGTCCATCTCTGACAGAGGCATTTAACTTGTGCTTACCGGAAGCGCATCATTAACCCCTTTACACCCAAGGGTGGTTTGCACGTTAATGACCAGGCCAATTTATACAATTCTGACCACTGTCCCTTTATGAGGTAATAACTCTGGAACACTTCCCTGGATCCCGGTGATTCTGACATTGTTTTCTTCCTGACATTTTACTTCATGCTAGTGGTAAAATTTCTGTGATATGACTTGGTTTATTTGTGAAAAAAACGGAAATTTGGCAAGAATTTTGAAAATTTCGCAATTTTCCAACTTTGAATTTTCATGCCCTTAAATCACAGAGATATGGCACAAAAATACTTAATAATGTTTCCCTCATGTTTACTTTACATCAGCACAATTTTGGAACCAAAATTTTTTTTTTGTTAGGAAGTCTCGAGGGGTAAAAGTTGACCAGCGATTTCTCATTTTTACAACACCATTTTTTTAGGGACCACATCACATTTTAACCCGTTCACCCCTAAGGGTGGTTTGCACGTTAATGACCGGGCCAATTTTTACAATTCTGACCACTGTCTCTTTATGAGGTTATAACTCTGGAACGCTTCAACGGATCTTCGCGATTCTGAGATTGTTTTCTCGTGACATATTGTACTTCACGTTAGAAGTAAAATTTCTTCGATATAACTTGCGTTTATTTTTGAAAAAACACAAATATGGCGAAAATTTTGAAAATTTTGCAATTTTCAAACTTTGATTTTTTTTTCCCTTAAAACAGAGAAATATGTCACACAAAATAGTTAAGAAATAACATTTCCCACATGTCTACTTTACATCAGCACAATTTTGGAACCAAAATTTTTTTTTGTTAGGAAATTATAAGGGTTAAAAGTTGACCAGTGATTTCTCATTTTTACAACAAAATTTACAAAGCCATTTGTTTAGGGACCACATCACATTTGAAGTCACTTTGATGGGTCTATATAGCAGAAAATACCAAAAAGTGACACCATTCTAAAAACTGCACTCCTCAAGGTACTCAAAACCACATTCAAGAAGTTTAATAACACTTCAGGTGCTTCACAGGAGCTGAAGCAACGTGGAAGGAAAAAATTAATATTTAACTTTTTAGCCACAAAAATGATCTTTTACAAACTTTTTTTTATTTTCACAAGGGTAAAAGGAGAAAATGGGCAGATAAAGTTGTGCAATTTCTCCTGAGTACGCCAATACCCTATATGTGGGGGAAAACCACTGTTTGGGCACACGGCAGAGCTCGTAAGGGAAGGAGCGCCGTTTGACTTTTTCAAACTAAAATTGGCTGGAGTTGAGATTGGACGCCATGTCGTGTTTGGAGAGCCCCTGATGCGCCTAAACAGTGGAAACCCCCACAAGTGACACCATTTTGGAAACTAGACCCCTTAAGGAACTTGTCTAGATCTGTTGTGAGCACTTTGAACCCCAAGTGTTTCACAAAAGTTTATAATGCCTGGGTGTGAAAAAAAAAACAAAAAACAATTTTCCACAAAAATGATTTTTTAGTCCCAAATTTTAGATTTTTCCCAAGGAAATTGGACCCCAAAAGTTGTTGTCCAATTTGTCCTGAGTATGCTGATACCCCATATGTGGGGGGGGGGAACTGTTTGGGCGCACGGCAGGGCTTGGAAAGGAAGCAGTAACGTTTTGGAATGCAAACATTGATGGGGGTCATGTTCCGTTTGTACTGCCCCAGATGAGCCTAAACAGTGGAACCCCCCCACAAGTGACCCCATTTTGGAAGCTAGACCCCCTAAGGAACTTATCTAGATCTTTGGTGAGCACTTTGAACCCCCAAGTGCTTCACACAAGTTTATAATGCCCGGGCATGAAAATAAAAAATCCTATTTTTTTCCCACAAAAATTATCTTTTAGTCACTAATTTTTTATTTTCCCATAGGTAACAGGAGAAATTGGACCTCAAAAGTTGTTGTCCAATTTGTCCTGAGTACGCTGATACCCCATATGTGGGGGGGGACCACTGTTTGGGCGCGTGGCAGAGCTCGCAATGGAAGGATCACCATTTGACTGTTTCCAACCAAAATTGGCTGGAATTGAGATTGGACGCCATGTTGCATTTGGAGAGTCCCTGATGTGCCTAAACAGTGGAAACCCCCCACAAGTGACCCCATTTGGGAAACTAGACCCCCTAAGGAACTTATCTAGATCTTTGGTGAGCAATTTGAACCCCAAGTGCTTCACACAAGTTTATAACGTAGAGCCGTAAAATTAAAAAATCATATTTTTTCCACAAAATTGATCTTTTCACCCCAATTTTTATTTTCCCAAGGGTAACAAGACTCCAAAAGTTATTGTGCAATTTGTCCTGAGTACGCTGATACCCCATATGTGGGGGTAAACCACTGTTTGGGTGCATGGCAGAGTTTGGAAGGGAAGGAGCGCCGTTTGACTTTTTCAACGCAGAATTGGCTGGATGCCATGTTGTGTTTGGAGAGCTGCTGATCTGCCTAAACAGTGGAAACCCCCCACAAATGACACCAGTTTGGAAACTAGACCTCTCAAGGAACTTATCTAGATGTGTGGTGAGCACTTTGAACCCCAAAGTGCTTCACAGAAGTTTATAACGTACAGCCGTAAAATAAAAAATCCTTTTTTTTTTTTTTACAAAAATGATTTTTTCGCCCCCAATATTTTATTTTCACAAGGGTAACAGGAGAAATTGGACCCCAAAAGTTGTTGTCCAATTTGTCCTGAGTACGCTGATACCCAATATGTGGGAGTAAACTACTATATGGGCGCACGTCGGGGCTCGGAAGGGAAGTAGTGACGTTTTGGATTGCAGACTTTGATGGAATGGTCTGGGGGCGTCATGTTGCATTTGGAGAGCCCCTGATGTGCCTAAACAGTGGAAACCCCCCACAAGTGACCCCATTTTGGAAAATAGACCCCACAAGGAACTTATCTAGATGTGTGGTGAGCACTTTGAACCCCGAAGTGCTTCCCAGAAGTTTATAACGTACAGCCGGAAAAATAAAAAATCCTTTTTTTTTTTTTACAAAAATGATTTTTTCGCTCCCAATATTTTATTTTCACAAGGGTAACAGGAGAAATTGGACTCCAAAATTTGTTGTCCAATTTGTCCTGAGTACGCTGATACCCAACATGTGTGAGAAAACGACTGTATGGGTGCACGTCTGGGCTCGGAAGGGAAGTAGTGACGTTTTGGATTGCAGACTTTGATGGAATGGTCTGGGGGCGTCATGTCGCATTTTGAGCCCCTGATGCGCCTAAACAGTGGAAACCCCCCACAAGTGACCCCATTTTGGAAAATAGACCCCACAAGGAACTTATCTAGAAGTATGTTGAGCACTTTGAACCCCGAAGTGCTTCACAGAAGTTTATAACGTACAGCTGTAAAAATAAAAAATCCTTTTTTTTTTTTTTACAAAAATGATTTTTTCGCCCCCAATATTTTATTTTCACAAGGGTAACAGGAGAAATTGGACCCCAAAAGTTGTTGTCCAATTTGTCCTGAGTACGCTGATACCCAACATGTGTGAGAAAACGACTGTATGGGTGCACGTCTGGGCTCGGAAGGGAAGTAGTGACGTTTTGGATTGCAGACTTTGATGGAATGGTCTGGGGGCGTCATGTCGCATTTGGAGCCCCTGATGCACCTAAACAGTGGAAACCCCCACAAGTGACCCCATTTTGGAAAATAGACCCCACAAGGAACTTATCTAGAAGTATGTTGAGCACTTTGAACCCCGAAGTGCTTCACAGAAGTTTATAACGTACAGCTGTAAAAATAAAAAATCCTTTTTTTACAAAAATGATTTTTTCGCCCCCAATATTTTATTTTCACAAGGGTAACAGGAGAAATTGGACCCCAAAAGTTGTTGTCCAATTTGTCCTGAGTACGCTGATACCCAACATGTGTGAGAAAACGACTGTATGGGTGCACGTCTGGGCTCGGAAGGGAAGTAGTGACGTTTTGGATTGCAGACTTTGATGGAATGGACTGGGGGCGTCATGTCGCATTTGGAGAGCCCCTGATGCGCCTAAACAGTGGAAACCCCCCACAAGTGACCCCATTTTGGAAAATAGACCCCACAAGGAACTTATCTA
Organism: Oophaga sylvatica; assembly: GCA_033576555.1. Classification (NCBI taxonomy): domain Eukaryota; kingdom Metazoa; phylum Chordata; class Amphibia; order Anura; family Dendrobatidae; genus Oophaga; species Oophaga sylvatica. Next base: position 162,618,284 of record JARQOD010000003.1, read on the forward strand.
GAAGTGTGGTGAGCGCTATTTAAAACCCCAATGCTTCAAAAGAAAAAATTTTAACCTACGCCGTAAAAAACAAAAAAATCCTTTTTTTTTTTTTTTCCCAAAAAAAATTTTTCGCCCCCAATTTTTTTTTTTTCCCAAGGGTAAAAGAAAAAATAGGACCCCAAATTGGCCCAAAAATTTTTGGGCCCGGGGTACGCTGATAAACCCCCCATTTTGGGGGGAAACTACGGGTTTTGGGGCAAGGCAGAGCTCAGAAAAGGAAGGGGCACCGTTTGGGCTTTTAACGCAGAATTGGCTGGAAATTTAGATCAGACCCATGTCACAAATTTTGGGGAGCCCCGAAAAGTGCCCAAAAAAGGAGAAACCCCCCCAATTTTCTCCAAAACCCTTTCCCCCAAAACACCTTAAACCCTAGTCCCAACCCTAACCCAAACCCAAAAAAACCCCAAACACCAACCCCTAACCCCAAAAACCCCCCCCCCCAAACCCCATTACTTTAAATTTACCCCAATTCCCCCAAAAACCCTTTTGCCGCAACCCTAACCCTAATTTAAAAAAAGGGGAAAAAAAACATTTTTTTAAAATTTTTTTTTTTTTCCCTAACAAAGGGAGGGGATAAAAGGGGGGTTTTTTAATTTTTATTTTTTAGGGGGGGTTTTTTTGTTGGCAGCGTCACCCTAAAAGAAAAGCTTTTTATT
>JARQOD010000003.1:162619081-162710661 GCA_033576555.1 Oophaga sylvatica
GGGTGGTAGACTGGCGCTCTCATCCTATCTATGGCATTCTTACTCCAGTCACTACTGTATTAGATCAGGACAGGGGTGGTAGACTGGCGCTCTCATCCTATCTGTGGCATTCTTACTCCAGTCACTACTGCATTAGATCAGGACAGGGGTGGTAGACTGGCGCTCTCATCCTATCTATGGCATTCTTACTCCAGTCACTACTGCATTAGATCAGGACAGGGGTGGTAGACTGGCGCTCTCATCCCATCTATGGCATTCTTACTCCAGTCACTACTGTATTAGATCAGGACAGGGGTGGTAGACTGGCGCTCTATCCTATCTGTGGCATTCTTACTCCAGTCACTACTGATTAGATCAGGACAGGGGTGGTAGACTGCGCTCTCATCCATACTATGGCATTCTTACTCCAGTCACTACTGCATTAGATCAGGACAGGGGTGGTAGACTGGCGCTCTCATCCCATCTATGGCATTCTTACTCCAGTCACTACTGCATTAGATCAGGACAGGGGTGGTAGACTGGCGCTCTATCCTATCTGTGGCATTCTTACTCCAGTCACTACTGTATTAGATCAGGACAGGGGTGGTAGACTGGCGCTCTCATCCCATCTATGGCATTCTTACTCCAGTCACTACTGATTAGATCAGGACAGGGGTGGTAGACTGGCGCTCTCATCCATCTGTGGCATTCTTACTCCAGTCACTACTGCATTAGATCAGGACAGGGGTGGTAGACTGGCGCTCTCATCCCATCTGTGGCATTCTTACTCCAGTCACTACTGTATTAGATCAGGACAGGGGTGGTAGACTGGCGCTCTCATCCATCTATGGCATTCTTACTCCAGTCACTACTGATTAGATCAGGACAGGGGTGGTAGACTGGCGCTCTCATCCATCTATGGCATTCTTACTCCAGTCACTACTGTATTAGATCAGGACAGGGGTGGTAGACTGGCGCTCTCATCCTATCTATGGCATTCTTACTCCAGTCACTACTGTATTAGATCAGGACAGGGGTGGTAGACTGGCGCTCTCATCCTATCTATGGCATTCTTACTCCAGTCACTACTGCATTAGATCAGGACAGGGGTGGTAGACTGGCGCTCTCATCCATCTATGGCATTCTTACTCCAGTCACTACTGTATTAGATCAGGACAGGGGTGGTAGACTGGCGCTCTCATCCATCTATGGCATTCTTACTCCAGTCACTACTGTATTAGATCAGGACAGGGGTGGTAGACTGGCGCTCTCATCCTATCTTGACATTCTTACTCCAGTCACTACTGCATTAGATCAGGACAGGGGTGGTAGACTGGCGCTCTCATCCTATCTATGGCATTCTTACTCCAGTCACTACTGATTAGATCAGGACAGGGGTGGTAGACTGGCGCTCTCATCCTATCTATGGCATTCTTACTCCAGTCACTACTGATTAGATCAGGACAGGGGTGGTAGACTGGCGCTCTCATCCATCTATGCATTCTTACTCCAGTCACTACTGCATTAGATCAGGACAGGGGTGGTAGACTGGCGCTCTCATCCATCTATGGCATTCTTACTCCAGTCACTACTGTATTAGATCAGGACAGGGGTGGTAGACTGGCGCTCTCATCCCATCTATGGCATTCTTACTCCAGTCACTACTGTATTAGATCAGGACAGGGGTGGTAGACTGGCGCTCTCATCCTATCTGTGGCATTCTTACTCCAGTCACTTCTGCATTAGATCAGGACAGGTGCCCAATACCTGCCACTCACGCATGCGGCTGGCAGATACCTGTAAGCCTAATGTCACCTACACTCTTCATGCAGAAGGGAACGAACACCGTTACCATATTAATACTAGACCCAGGCACTTGAATACGTTTACACTGTACATTCCAGTTGCTTACCATTGTGCTCTTCGTAAATACGCCTTGATATACGTTTCGTCCAGTTTTATTGCATTCGTACAATCATCTATGGCCTCGTCCAGTTTCTTGAGCTGTAGAGATCACATCATATAGATTTATATTAGGTGTAATAATTGAAAGATTAAAAAATAAAGGGGTTTTTCCACGAAACAAAGTTTATTTTCATCAATAAATCTTTAATAATAATTTCCACAATTGCATGTGTAAAAACAAATGTTCCTGAGCGGAGATAAACTTATAAATGTGCCCCTGCTGTGTACTGTGTAATGTCTGTGTCTGACAGTTCAGGGACATGGTCTGATCACACCACAGCTCCTGGGCAGCAGAGGAAGCAAAAAAGTATACAGACAGGACAGCATGAGATCTTTCTGTGGGGTAAAACATTTTGCTGCCTGTTTTATATTTTACTTCACACAAAAAAAATCAGCTGTGATCCCCCGTTGTAATGTCTGTATTCTCTTTTGCTTCCTCCCCTGCACAGGAGATGCGGTATAATCAGACCATGTCCCTGAACGGTCAGACACAGCCATTACACAGTACACAGCAGGGGCACATATATAAGATTATCTCAGCACAGGAACATTTTTTTTTAAACACATCCAATCATAGATTCTTATTTTTTTTATCCAAAATCTATTGATTTAAATGTACATTATTTTGTGTGACAATCCCTTTAACTCCATCATTACTATTTAAAGGGGATCCCCTTGAGAAAGCAGTGTTATTCAACACATGAAACGTGTCATTTATTCTCCATGCGGTAAAGTCTGCGGTGTTCTCTGGCACAATAATTAGGAATTTTTACCTTTGACTATACTTTTTGAGAATAGGGCGTCAGTTGTTGAGGAATGTGTTTTTACAGATATTAATATATACACCATACATCTGTGCATGTTTACCTCACACATTACCTTTATAGATATACACACTGCTGGTTACCCCATTACCTGTCTTTTTTATGCAATTTTTTTTTCTAATTGTTCACTTAAATCTGTGTAACGAATAAATATACTTTTTAGCCTTAAAACTCCAATTTTCCTCCATTTTTATGCCATGCTTTAAGTAGTGGCCTTTTCAATATATTTTTTGCATAGTTGAGGCCTAATTCCATGGATGAACTTGTAATAGAAAAAAATGTACCTGGTTAAATGTTTTTTTTTTCCCCCTATTTAGAAGGGGTTGTCTGGCCTTTGGCCATCAATATCAGAAGGGTGGGGTCCAATATCGGGTACCCCAGCAATCAACTGCTTTAGGCTCCTACTGATTTGCTCCATGCTGTTTTCCGGCACTGTTCACCATTTACAACCAAGCCAGCACTGAAAATAGCTGATGGGTGGGAGTGCAGGCTACAGCTTACCTTCGCATTGACAGTGCCACGATTACAGTATAATTTGGCATTTGTTTTGATATTATTGGGGTCTATGCTGAGAGCTTCTGAGTAAAGTCTGTAGGCCATTTCATAGTTGCCTTCTTTAAACGCCTGGTTGCCTTCTTCTTTCTTGGCTTTTAAGGCCTTGGCATTCTGAAACAAGCAAAGAGTGCGCTACGTTACAGCAGAAAAGCACAGTCTCACGGCCTACAAACTTGCCGGTATTCATTTTCCTCTAAAACAGGACGGGATCCCAAGAGGGGGCATCCAATGCAACGTTTTCCTTCTTCTCTACACCAACAATCCAACCCAGTTAAGACATGAACATAGATCATGAATACAGCAGATTCATCCCGGACAGTCATAAATGGCTGCAGATGGGTAGTGAAATACATGCAAATTTTGGTGAAGATTTCACCCTTTGCACTGCAGAGGGTTAAATCAATTGTGAAAATCTATGAAACATCCAAAAATTACAAGAAGCAAATTAGACAACCAGAGTGCCCTCAATTTTTTTTTTACAACATTATAGGATTTGATGAGTGGATTATACTATGAAAATCTACAGCATTCTGCAGCACATGTATACCCTCCACCCCTTGAGACAACAGAATTCTGTAGTCACCACCTCTACAAGATGTATATTCATTGCAATCAATCTACCTATATGCTCTAAATGCCAGCTTAAAAAGAAATAGACAGTTTTTTTTCTGCTTTTCCATGTGCAGGTAATGTTTCCATTAAGCCCAAGCAGAGAGGACACAGCTGGCAAAGCAGAAAAATGTAAAGCCTAAAAAAAGTCGACATTATCACAGCACATACCCTGCAGGCTAGTCGTGCTTTCTGGTGATCCGGGAACATTTTTAAAGCCTGCACAAAAAACTGTACAGCCTTCTCAATACAGTCTTCATAGTATAGACATAGACCTCGCACATACAGCGCATCAGCATTCGTAGAGTCCATCCGTAAGATGTCGCTACAGCAAAAAAAAAAAAATAGAATATTAGAAACAGGGATTTTTGTGTACTCACCGTAAAATCCTTTTCTCCGAGCCACTCATTGGGGGACACAGGACCATGGGAGTATGCTGCTGCCACTAGGAGGCTGACACTAAATGAATACAAAAAAGTTAGCTCCTCCTCTGCAGTATACACCTACCATTGGCTCCAGCCCGAACCAGTTCAGTGACAAAGCAGTAGGAGATCATAACAATTAAATACAGGTACATGTCCAACCTAAAAACAAACATAGCCAAAAAAAGCCAACAGGGTGGGTGCTGTGTCACCCAATGAGAGGCTAGGAGAAAAGGATTTTACGGTGAGTACACAGTACACAAAAATCCCTGTTTCTCCTTCGCCTCATTGGGGGACACAGGACCATGGGAAGTCCAAAAGCAGTTCCTGGGTGGGAAACCGACACAACAGAATAAACTGCACATACCAACTGTCTATAGGTGCTCTACCGCTGTCTACAGAATTCGTCTGCCCAGGCCCGCATCTGCTAAGGCCTGAGTGTGGACATTGTAGTGCTTCGAGAATGTATGTAGGCTGGACCAGGTCGTAGCCTTGCAAACCTGCTCCGCCGACGCCTGATGCCGAATGGCCCAAGAAGCGCCCAACGACCGAGTCGAGTGAGCTTGATCCCTGCTGGGATAGGCCTGCCTCTGACGCGGTAAGATTCCTGAATAGCCGAACGAATCCATCTGGCTATTGTCGACTTTGAAGCAGATCCAAAGTGTGAAGAGCCTTCTCCACGCGGTGTATCGGTGCAGGGCAAAACGAGGGTAGGACAATGTCCTCATTAATGTGAAAGGAGGAAACGAATTTTGGCAAGAAGGGCGGGGACGGCCTGAGAACCACCTTGTCTTGATGAAAAATCAGAAAGGGAGCCCGGCAGGACAGAGCAGCCAACTCTGACACCCGCCGGATTGACGTTACTGCGACAAGGAAAGTGACCTTCCAAGAAAGGTACGTTAGCGAGGCGTCCTGTAGCGGTTCGAAAGGAGACTCCTGCAGAACACCTAAGACCAGGTTAAGGTCCCAGGCGTCCAAAGGTGCTCTATAGGGTGGTACCAGTGGGAGACCCCCTGAATGAAAGTCCTCACCTGCGGTCTGGAAGCGATTCTGCGCTGAAACAAGACGGACAAGGCAGAAATATGTCCTTTGAGCGAGCTAAGCGCTAGTCCCAAGTCCAAGCCGGACAGAAGAAATTCCAAAATGGTAGGAATGGAGAAGATGAGAGGGGGCCGACCGCGCTGTCTGCACCAAGCAAAAAAGGCCTTCCAGGTGCGGTGATAAGATGCGTACCGATACAGGCTTCCGAGCATTAATCATTGTGGTAATCACCTCCTGGGAGAAACCAGCTTGGGTTAGGATCCAAGATTCAACGGCCAGGCCATTATTTAAACACGGGGCCCCTGAGTTCTTGTGGCAAATCAGGCCCTGGGAGAGCATGTCCGGTCGGGCCGGGAGTCGCACTAACTGCGTACCATGCCCAGTCCGGAGCAACCAAGATCACTGGGACCCCTTCAGTCTTGATCTTCCTGATGACCTTTGGAAGCAACGGTAACGGGGGAACACGTACGGGAGCTGAAACAGACTCCACTGAAGAACCAATGCGTCCACCCCGATGACTTCTGGATCCCGGGACCGAGCTACGAACTTGGGCACCTTGGCCTTTAACCTTGAAGCCATCAGATCCACGTCCGGGGTCCCCCAGCAATGGCAGATCTGCTGGAAGACCTCCGGGTGGAGAGACTACTCTTCCGAGGAAAGACCTTGACGGCTGAGAAAGTCCGCAGCCCAGTTTTCCCTGCCTGGGATGTGAACAGCTGAAATGACTGAGTGGTTCCTCTCGGCCCAGCGGAGGATGTGTGTCAACTCGCGCATTGCCGCCCTGCTGCGGGTGCCCCCTGATGATTGATGTAAGCCACAGCAGTGACATTGTCCGATTGAATTTGGATGGGGCGACACGCCAGGAGATGATGGAACCGCCGCAGACACAACCGAAATGCCCGGATCTCCTGGACATTGATCAGAAGGCATGACTCCCAAGGTGACCAACGCCCCTGAGCCGTGTGGAGATGAAAGACAGCTCCCCAGCCAAGAAGGCTGGAGTCGGTAGGGACTACCAGCCAACAGACCGGGAGAAAGGATTTCCCCTGGGAGAGAACAACGTAGCGTCCACCACCTGAGCGCCTGTTTTACCCGTGGGGACAGGGGGCACTGTCGATTGAGGCAGAAATGGGCTCCTGTCCCAGGCTGCCAAAAGTGTGTGCTGCAGAGGATGGAGATGTAGCTGGGCAAACAGAACAGCTTCCATTGTTGCCATTTTTCCCAGGACCCCCATACCGAAACGGATAGACTGAGGAAGAGGGCGACAGAGAGCCCGGACACCTTGGTGAAGGGCTAAGACTTTAGTGTATCCAACGTAATGCGGACGGACTCCGCGCAAGCTTGGAAGGACATGACGGCCGCCATGTCCTTTGTGAACACCATGGGGGCGGTGGCAAGGCTGTGAACTGGAAGTGATCCTCGCGGACAGCGAACTGCAGGAACCTTTGGTGAGGGAGAAAAAAAAAATAAAAATCGCGATGTGAAGGTAGGCGTCCCGGATGTCGATAGAAGCCAAGAACTCCCCCTTTTCCATTGAGGAGATGATGGAACAGAGGGACTCCATCTGAAGTGCCAGACCTTGACAAATTTGTGTAGGAGCTTTAGGTCCAAGATCGGCCTTACTGTTCCGTCCTTCTTCGGAACCACGAACAGGTTCGATTAGAACCCCTGAAACTTCTCGTTTTCTGGAACAGGGGTATTAACACCGTCCTGGCGAAGAGACTCGATGACTTGAAAAAAGGACCGGCCCGCGCCTCCGCTTTGGGGGGACGAGAGAGGAAAGAAGCGTGTTGGGAAACGAGAAGCAAATTTTATTTTGTATCCGGAGGACACCAGGTCTCTGACCCATTCGTCGACAACGACAGAGAGCCAGACATGGCGAAACTGGAGCAGACGACAGCCTACGCAGCTGGTGTCGACCGGCCAATATCGCCCGTCATTTGGCCGAAAATCTTTGGGAGCTGGATCCCTTAGATCCGAACTGCTTGGGATGGCTCTTCCACGCCTGGTTAGTTCTGTACTAGGCCTGAGGGCCTCGGTCTCCCTGAGTGGAGCATCCCGAACCAGACGAGTTGGCCGTGGAGGACCAACCGGGATTGTTACGGAAGGACTTAAAACGAGTCTGCAATTGGCGGCGAAAAGGCCGCCTAACTTTTTGCTGGGGGAGGAACTTACTTTTCCCCCTGTGGCATCCGAGATAAGCTGATCCAGCTTGTCTCCGAACAGATGACCACTCTGATAAGGAAGAGAAGTTAGGGACTTCTTGGATGCCGGATCCGCTCGCCATTCCCTGAGCCATAGTGCCTGTCTGATAGAAACAGCACTTGCTGCCGCAAGGGCCGAGCAGTTAGCCGCATCCAGGGATGCGTTTATCAAATAGTCACCTGCCAAGGATATCTGATTGGCCAGATCCACTGCCTCCTTGGGGAGATCATTAGCCTGAATGGCTCTATTCAGAGAATCTGCCCAAGAAACCAAGGACTTAGCTACCCATGTCGCGGTGAAGGATGGAGAGAGTGCTGAGCCCGAGGCTTTGAAAACTGAACGGGCGAGGCTGTCTATTAGACGGTCCGTGGGATCTTTAATGGCGGATCCGTCTGGTAAAGTTAGGAGGGTTTTAGAGGCTAAGCGAGACATGGGTGGATCCACTGGAGGGATTCCGCTCATTGTTTACGGAGATCGGATGCAAAAGGGTATCTCGCCTCAAGATGTTTCTGCCCTGTAAAGCGTTTGTCTGGCTGCTCTCTGTGCCACCGCACTATGTCCTGGAACTCGGGGTGATTGGCAAACACCCTATGAGGACGTCTGGACCTTTTAAAAGACATCACATGATCCGGGGAGGAGGTAGATTACTCATTAACCTTCAGAGTCTGGTTAACAGCCTCTATGAGAATATCCACTGTCGTCTGATATCCTGGCGAATCCAGGTCGAGAGGCTCTTCAGACTCATATTCAGAGTCGTGCTCGCTACCAACCCCTGGCGAGAGGGAGCGAGAAACGGAGCTCGCGGATGCCGAGGCGCCAGAGGGCCTGGGAGTCGCGATATGGGACCGTTTTCTACACTGTGTTCCAAATTATTATGCAAATAATATTTTCTCAGATTTTCCCAAATTACCTATATGAATTGCAGTCATTGTAATTTTCCAGTCAAATAACTATTAGAGTACAATTGAAAGGTTTTTGTACAAACTGCCTATGATAACAGTATATTTTTTAAAAAATAAAACACTCAACTGCACTCAAATGCATGCTCCAAATTATTATGCACAGCAGTTTTTAACTTTTTCATTTTAATAAAGAACAAAAAAATGGTCATTTTTTAAATTATAAGCATTAGCAGGTTATTACAAACTGAAATCAAACAGTTTTCAACTCAAAACTTTATTCTAGGTGATATTACATTTGCACATAGGACCCCTTGTTCGAAAGGAGCTTCTGAACTCTCTCGTCCATTGAATTTGTCAGGTTTTGGATGGTATCTGCTTCAATTGTTTTGCATGAGGACAGAATACCCTCCCAGAGCTGTTGCTTAGATGTGAACTGCCTCCCGCCATCATACACTCCTTTTGATGCTGCTCCAGAGGTTCTCAATGGGGTTGAGGTCAGGGGAGCATCGGGGCCACACCATAAGTTTGTCCCCTTTTATGCCTATAGCAGCCAGAGATGCAGATGTGTTATGTGCAGCATGAGACGGTGCATTATCATGCATGAAAATGATCTTGCTGCGGAATGCACGGTTCCTCTTCTTGAACCATGGCAGGAAGTGCTGTTTGAGAAACTCAACATACACTATGGAGTTCATCTTTACCCCTTCAGGGATCCTAAAGGGGCCAACAATCTCTCTCCCCATGATTCCAGCCCAAAACATTACTCCACCTCCTCCTTGTTGGCGCCGTAGCCGTGTTTGCATGGGGTGTCCATCAACCAGCCATCCTCCACTCCATCCATCTGGACCATCGAGCGTTGCACGGCACTCATCGGTGAACAAAACAGTTTTGAAGTCAGTCTTCATGTATTGTTTGGTCCACTGGAGCCATTTCCGCTTGTGTGCAGTGGATAGAGGAGGTTGACAGGATGGCTTACGCACAGCTGCAAACCTCTGAAGGACCCTGCATCTTGTTGTTCGGGGGATGTTGGAGGCACCAGCAGCTTCAAAAACTTGTCTGCTGCTATGACAAGGCTTTTTTGCTGCTGCTCTTTTAACCTGACGTAATTGCCTGTAGGAAAGAGTCCTCAATTTTCCCTTATCAGCACGCACACGTGTGTACTGTGAATCAGCTACATACTTCTTGATTGTGCGATGATCACGATGAAGTGTCTTGGCAATGTTGATTGTAGTCATGCCTTGACCTAAACACTCCACAATTTGTTGCTTCTCAGCAGCCGACACATCCTTTTTCTTTCCCATTTTGGCAGAAAATGTAGGCTGCTTAATAATGTGGGACAGCCTTCTTAAGTAGTCTTGCCTTTCATTGGACACACCTGCCAAACTAATTAGCACAGGTGTCTACAATTGCTTACAGCGATATAAAGAGCCCTGACACACATCACCATCAATGAGTTTAACTGACAAACAAAAAAAATTCTTACCTTATCACTCCTAAACAATTTTTGCATAATAATTTGGAACACAGTGTAGATACCTGTGTCTGCTTCAACTGAGAACGGCCCTTGCATACCGACGGTTCATGATATGTAGAGGAACTCTCTAAAACAGGCAGACTGACGTCAGTGCTCCTAGAGGGATCCTAGAGGGACTCAATTGCTTTGGCTAGCGACGCCATGGACTACGACAGAGACGAGACTGAGGGAGACTCAGAGGGACTGAGCACATTCAGGGGCGCAGGCTTCACATATTGGAGTATTCTGTGCCCGCGGCAATGCAGCCTGACAGGTGGAACATGAGGTGAACAAGACTATGTGTCTTGTTGACCTTTTTGGATGCTTTAGGGAGAGACATGCTGTACCACTGCCCAATACAGGAGTCAATGAATACTGCAGGACAAGAGTTAAGTATATAGAAGAGCTGCTGTATAAGGCAGCGCAGCTCTGCAGAGCAAAATGGCCCAGAGCAGCGCAGCTCTGCGTAAAAAGAAAAGGGGGAGACTGAGGGTATGTGGCTGCAACTCTTACCCCAGGTCTTGTGCCCTGCGAGCGGTCCTCTTGGGGTCGCCCGTTGTCAGCGTGGCTTGCGGTGGTATCTGATGCCGTCGGTAAGGGAGATGTGGCTTGTGGTGTGTCCGCCGGTGGTCAGGGAGATGAGGCTTGCCGGCAGATAGAAAGATGCGGCTTGCGATGCTACAGGTCTGCCCCACTAAAGATGGCCACCAGGATTAGATAGGCGCTTCTCGCACTGAGCGAGAAGTGCCAAGCAAGTGGGAGGAATCGCCGGCGTGACGAGCCCTAGAACAGGTCGAAGCTGGGATTCAGAAAGGCACTTCTCGCACTGAACAAGAAGCGCCAAACATGTGGGAGCAGCCGCCAGAGCAACGTGCCCTTGGGGGCGGAGCAACCGATTTCCGGCCTAGAGCAGGCTGAAGTTGGGAGCTAAATTTCTGGCGCCGGCCGGGGACAAGCGCCGAAGCCGCAACGCGCGAAAGAGGATCCCTCCTAGCACCCCTCCGGTCCTATACTCACCGCCGCGGAAGGAAGAAAAAAGGGCAGAGCTACCGCTCTGTCTGCAGGTCAGGAAGCTGTAGGATGGACGTGCAGGCACCCTCAATCCATCCTCCCTTTATCAGGGAGGAGAGGGACCGCCGCCTCCATCCATCACCGCTGTTCTATCAGTGGAGATGCTTTGGGGGCCACACGGACACTATCGGGGCCTCTGTACATCCCAGGGGTCCAATCCCCTAGGATGGGACAGGGCTGTTGTCCAGCTGTAGCCTGGCTTCTGAAGGGGGTACATAGAGGCGACACTCCATGTTCCCGTCTGTTGCTGGTGCGGGGAGAACGGTGCCCTGAAGGGACCCGTTGCCCTGAAATCAAGCTCAGGCATGTCATCCCATGTCGCAGGAGGGGGTACGTGAGTCGGACACTCCACGTTCCCGCCTGTTGTTGTTTTGGGCAGATCAGACCCTTGAAAAGGTCCGTCGCCCCTATCATCCTTGAAAAAAAATGTAAAAAATTAGAATCAAAAATAAAATAAAAAATAATGGTCTGAATAGCAGATCCATGTGCCTCCTATGGACACTAAGCATGAACTGGTTCGGGCTGGAGCCAATGGTAGGTGTATACTGCAGAGGAGGAGCTAACTTTTTTTGAATTCACTTAGTCTCAGCCTTCTAGTGGCAGCAGCATACACCCATGGTCCTGTGTCCCCCAATGAGGCGAAGCAGAAATTATAATTTTACTTTGTGTTGAACTAAACCCAAACTTACCGTAATTTGTGAAATAATATTCACATTATTAAAAAGGTTGTCAGGTCCAAATCGATAAGTCTGCAGTCATTGTGTGCCTGCAGACTTATGAATCTCCCCAGGACACGCACTGTGCGCTGCAAGGTTTCGCCGGTTTCTCAGCAGAGACTGGAGGATATGTATGAGTTATACATACTCCCGGCCAGTGGGTGTGGCCTCATTTCCATACACTTGTATTGAGAAAGGCCACGCCCTATAGTCGGCCTCACCCACTGGACGGCTGCATCACTAGACGGGGAACAGCCTCACTCAATACAAGTGTATGGAGCGAGACCATGCCCACTAGACGGGCTCTGGCGGGAATATGTATAACCCATACACACCCTCGGGTACCTGCATAAGGCTTCATAAGGCTGAAGGCACACAGAGTGGATGCATACTTACTGATTTGGACAGGACAAACCCTTTAAAGTAAAGAAGTTGTACAGGATTGGTGGTAATACACCGGTAATTCTGCCCCAGTCATTTCAGTGAAGTCCAGCTTGAACAACTAACAATATACAGACTTGTCCATGGGTTGTCTGAAGTAAGCAGCCATTTTTGGCTTTCTATATAAATCCTTCTAATGTTTTAATTGTACTTTCAAATTACAGGTGATAAGTGCAGCCTCCATGCATTCTAGCGATATATATGCCTGATCCTTCAGTTTACTACTGCAGCGCTAAAGTTGCGGTTTTAAAGACAAATTGTCATCAGTGATGAGCGAATGTGCTCAGATAACGTGTTAGAGCATGCTAGGGTGTTATCCCAGTAGCTTTTGTGTGCTTGAATGATACGTTCGAGTCTCTGCGGCTGCATGTTTTGTGGCTGTTTGACAGCTGCAACACATGCGGGGATTGCCTGTCTGTCTAACAGCAGCAACACATGCAGCCGCAGAGACTCGAACGTATTATCCGGACACTGTGAGCAGCGCCTGGATCCGCGCTACCGCACAGACTGACAGCCGCTTCAGCACTGATGCACTGTACAGCCAGCTGTCAGTCAGTGCCAGGGCGCAGCTACAGCTGTGGCTCACCATGTACCTAGCAGTGACTTACCGTAAGCTGCTCACGCCACACCTCTAAGGGCCTGTGCACACGTTGCGGATTTGCCTGCGGATTTTTCCGCGCCGAATCCGCACCTCTTGGCAGAAAACGCATGTCCTTTTTTGACGCGGTTTTGATGCGATTTTGGCGCGGTTTTTCAAGCTTTTTCTCATGCGTTTTTGTTATGCGTTTTTGACAGCTAAATAAAGATATGTTGTTTAACAAAAAAAAAAGATTTGTGATGTAATTTCGTGTCCAACCTCCTCTTTTACATTTGTCCAACCCACACTCCATTACACAAACAGATAGATAGATACCGATAGATAGAAAATACATAGATAGATGGATAATAGAATATAGATAGTTAGAAATATATATATATATATATATATATATATATATATAGACAGAAAGATATATAGGTAGATAAATGATAAAATGGTACTTAAATAAAGACACACGCTACACACACACAAAATCTTAACACAATATAGTTAATAAAAAAAATAAGAAAAAAAATGGCGTGGGCTACCGCGCAATTTTTTGCCCCAGAGGGGAAAGGCCGACAGCCGGGGCCAATATTTCTAGCCTGGGAAGGGGTTAATACCCATGGATCTTCCCAGGCTATGAATATCAGCCCGCAGCTAGCCTTCACTGGCTATTAAAATAGGGGGACCCCCCCAAAAAATGGCGTGGGGTCCCCCTATAATTTATAGCCAGAAAGTCTAGGCAGACCGCTGCGGGCTGATGTTCATAGCCTAGGAAGGGGCCATGGATATTGGCGCCCCCCCTGGCTAAAAATACCAGCAGCCAGCCGCCCCAGAATTGGCGCATCTGTACGATGAGCCAATTCCGGCACTTAGCCCCTCTCTTCCCACTCCCCTGTAGCGGTGGGATATGGGGTAATAAGGGGTTAATATCACCTTGCTATTGTAAGGTGATATTAAGCCCGGTTAATAATAGAGAGGCGTCAATAAGACGCCTATCCATTATTAATCTTAAATTAATAAAGGGTTAAAAAAAAAAACCACACGCATAAGAATAAATTATTTTAATGAAATAAAACACAACACGGTTTTCATATCTTTATTATACGCTCAGATCCAAGCGACGCCCTCGATCTCCTGTAATAAAACGTAAAAAAATAAAACAACCGTATACTCCCTGTCCGACGCAGTCCAATTAATAACGAATGTCCCACGACGGTCTCCCCTATAGAACAGTGACATCAAGTGATGTCACTGCTCTGTAGGGCCTCCCAGTGATGCACTGACAGGAGACAATGGCTCCTGCAGTGCATCACTGAGGTTACCGAAGTTCATTTTCTCACTTTATGGCAATGCTGCGTTGGAATTTTCTCACCCAGCATTGCCGTGAGAGAATGAACTGTAGTGACATTATTCTCTCCCGGCGGCAGAGCGGTACACAGATCGATGGCGTCGGGGAATAGGTGAGTATATACTCTATGTTCTGTATGTCATGTGTATGTTCTGTATGCCATGTGTATGTTATATGTTGTAAGTAATGTATGTTTTTTTTTTTTACATTCAGCACATTAGCCGGATGATGGGACTACTACTGTCCCATCATTGGCTAATGTGTCAGTCACTGTCACTGTAGCAGGCATAGCCGAATGGGACTTGTAGTCCCATCCGACGATGCCTGCATTCGCGGAGACACACACACAGCCCCGCACATACACCGATCACGTACACAGCCCCGCACATATACCGATCCCGCACACAGGCCCGCACACCGATCATGCAGACACGGCACACAATCACTGCCCACACACATAGCGCCGTACACTATACACGCCCACGCACCGCACACACACATAGTGCCGCACACTATACACACCCACACACTTCCCTCCTCCTGAACTGCAGCGGTTTCACCCGCAGCAAAACCGCAGATCTTTTTTTGCTGTTGAAGTGCCCGACTCAATGCAAGTCAATGGGCGCCGAATCGCTGCAGTTCCGCAAAAGAATTGACATGCTGCGGAAAAGAAAGCGCGGCGAAACCGTGCGTTTTTTTCCGCAGCATGTGCACAGCAGACATGCGGTTCCCATTGGATTACATTGCATGTGCACTGTGCTGCGGGTTGGATGCGTTTCCGCACGTTGAAAAACGCAGCGGAAATGCATCTAAAAACGCAAAGTGTGCACAGGGCCTAAGACTGAAAGCTCGAGGCTGACGGGAGGGATAGAGTTCATGCCCTAATGGCAGCTAGGTTTCCAGTGTGGTGGCCGCACGGTGACAGAATGCTATTAACCTGTAGTATAACCACATATCTGCAAGTGACCAGCATTTATTGACATGATATGTTCCCTTTACCTTGCAATGATTGAAAACCAGTCTACATATGTAATTCAAGCTGTAAAAAAAAAAAAAAGCAAGAACTAAGAAGCATATACACACCTAGCAACGGACTGGGCATCTGGGTAGCGGCCAAGCAGCGCCAGGCATTCTGCTTTTAGGATTTTGAAGCGATGGCAGGCAGGGGCCAGATCTAAGGCTCGATCCATGCAGAACACAACCTGACATAAGACAGAGTAAGCAAATGACTAGAGTGCAGCTGAGCTTAGAAAAAAAAATTACATTATATATATATATATATATATATATATACAATAATATACACACTACACATACAACACACACACACACACACAGTGGTGGCCAAAAGTATTGGCACCCCTGCAACTCTGTCAGATAATACTCAGTTTCTTCCTGAAAATGATTGCAAACACAAATTCTTTGGTATTATCTTCATTTAATTTGTCTTCAATGAAAAAACACAAAGAATTGACCTAAAGCCAAATTGGATATAATTCAACACCAAACCTAAAAAAAGAGGGTGGACAAAAGTATTGGCACTGTTTGAAAAATCATGTGATGTTTCTCAAATTCGTGTAATCACCTGCACCTGTAACTTACCTGTGGCACCTAACAGGTGTTGGCAATAACTAAATGACACTTGCAGCCAGTTAACATGGATTAAAGTTGACTCAACCTCTGTCCTGTGTCCTTGTGTGTACCACATTGACCATGGAGAAAAGAAAGAAGACCAAAGAACTGTCTGAGGACTTGAGAAACCAAATTGTGAGGAAGCATGAGCAATCTCAAGGCTACAAGTTCATCTCCAAAGACCTGAATGTTCCTGTGTCTTCCGTGCGCATTGTCATCAAGAAGTTTAAAGCCCATGGCACTGTGGCTAACCTCCCTAGATGTGGAAGGAAAAGAAAAATTGACGAGAGATTTTAACGCAAGATTGTGCGGATGGTGGATAAAGAACCTCGACTAACATCCAAACAAGTTCAAGCTGCCCTGCAGTCCGAGGGTACAACAGTGTCAACCCGTACTATCCGTCGGCGTCTGAATGAAAAGGGACTGTATGGTAGGATACCCAGGAAGACCCCACTTCTTACCCCGAGACATAAAAAAGCCAGGCTGGAGTTTGCCAAAACTTACCTGAGAAAGCCTAACACGTTTTGGAAGAATGTTCTCTGGTCAGATGAGAGAAAAGTCGAGCTTTTTGGGAAAAAAACATCAACATAGGAGTGTACAGGAAAAAAAAAGAGGCATTCAAAGAAAAGAACACGGTCCCTACAGTCAAACATGGCGGAGGTTCCCTGATGTTTTGGGGTTGCTTTGCTGCCTCTGGCACTGGACTGCTTGACCGTGTGCATGGCATTATGAATTCTGAAGACTACCAACAAATTTTGCAGCATAATGTAGGGCCCAGTGTGAGAAAGCTGGGTCTCCCTCAGAGGTCATGGGTCTTCCAGCAGGACAATGACCCAAAACACACTTCCAAAAGCACTATAAAATGGTTTGAGAGAAAGCACTGGAGTCTTCTAAGGTGGCCAGCAATGAGTCCAGACCTGAATCCCATAGAACACCCGTGGAGAGATCTCAAAATGGCAGTTTGGAGAAGGCACCCTTCAAATATCAGGGACCTGGAGCAGTTTGCCAAAGAAGAATGGTCTACAATTCCAGCAGAGCATTGTAAGAAACTCATTGATGGTTACCGGAAGCGGTTGTTCGCAGTTATTTTGCCTAAAGGTTGTGCAACCAAGTATTAGGCTGAGGGTGCCAATACTTTTGTCTGGCCCATTTTGGAGTTTTGTGTGAAATGATCAAGGATTTGATTTTTGCTTCAGGCTATGTGCACACGTTGCGGATTCTGCTGCGGATCCGCAGCAGATCTGCAGCAGAACTGCAAGTGATGTACAGTAGCATTAGATGCAATGTTAAAAAAAAACGCAGTGCACATGCTGCGGATTTGGTGCGGATTTAAATCCGCAGCATGTCACTTCTTTTGTGCAGTTCCGCAGCGTTGTCAGACCTGCTCTAAATAGAAATCCGCAGGTCTGAAACCGCTGGGGAAATCCACACAAAAACCGCGGCAAATCCGCATCAAATCCGCAGTAAATCCGCAGGTAAAAAGCAGGTCATTTTACCTGCGGATTTACCAAAATCTGCACGGAAAATTCCTCAGCAGAATCCGCACCGTCTGCACCTAGCCTCATTCTCTTTTGTGTTTTTTCCTTGCAAGCAAATTAAATGAAGATAAAAATAGCAAATAATTTGTGATTGCAATCATTTTCAGGAAGAAGCTGAGTATTATCTGACAGAATTGCAGGGGTGTCAATACTTTTGGCCACCACTGTGTATTATATATATATATATATATATATATATATATATATATATATATATATATATATATATAATATACAGTGCCTACAAGTAGTATTCAACCCCCTGCAGATTTAGCTGGTTTGATAAGATGCAAATAAGTTAGAGCCTTCAAACTGCAAACGAGAGTAGGATTTATTAACAGAAGCATAAATCTTACAAAACAAAAAGTTATGTTGCTCAGTTGAATTTTAATCAATTTTAAACATAAAAGTGTGGGTCAATTATTATTCAACCCCTATGTTTAATATTTCGTGGAATAACCCTTGTTTGCAATTACAGCTAATAAACGTCTTTTATAAGACCTGATCAGGCCGGCACAGGTCTGTGGAGTTATCTTGGCCCACTCCTCCATGCAGATCTTCTCCAAGTTATCTAGGTTCTTTGGGTGTCTCATGTGGACTTTAATCTTGAGCTCCTTCCACAAGTTTTCAATTGGGTTAAGGTCAGGAGACTGACTAGGCCACTCCAACACCTTGACTTTTTCCCTCTTGAACCAGGCCTTGGTTTTCTTGGCTGTGTGCTTTGGGTCGTTGTCTTGTTGGAAGATGAAATTACAACCCATCTTAAGATCCTTGATGGAGGAGCGGAGGTTCTTGGCCAAAATCTCCAGGTAGGCCGTGCTATCCATCCTCCCATGGATGCGGACCAGATGGCCAGGCCCCTTGGCTGAGAAACAGCCCCACAGAATGATGCTGCCACCACCATGCTTGACTGTAGGGATGGTATTCTTGGGGTCGTATGCAGTGCCATCCAGTCTCCAAACGTCACGTGTGGGGTTGGCACCAAAGATCTCGATCTTGGTCTCATCAGACCATAGAACCTTGAACCAGTCTGTCTCAGAGTCCTCCAAGTGATCATGAGCAAACTGTAGACGAGCCTTGACATGACGCTTTGAAAGTAAAGGTACCTTACGGGCTCGTCTGGAATGGAGACCATTGCGGTGGAGTACGTTACTTATGGTATTGACTGAAACCAATGTCCCCACTGCCATGAGATCTTCCCGGAGCTCCTTCCTTGTTGTCCTTGGGTTAGCCTTGACTCTTCGGACAAGCCTGGCCTCGGCACGGGAGGAAACTTTCAAAGGCTGTCCAGGTCGTGGAAGGCTAACAGTAGTTCCATAAGCCTTCCACTTACGGATGATGCTCCCAACAGTGGAGACAGGTAGGGCCAACTCCTTGGAAAGGGTTTTGTACCCCTTGCCAGCCTTGTGACCCTCCACGATCTTGTCTCTGATGGCCTTGGAATGCTCCTTTGTCTTTCCATGTTGACCATGTATGAGTGCTGTTCAAAAGTTTGGGGAGGGTCTTAAATAGTCAGAAAAGGCTGGCAAAAGAGATCATTAATCCACACATGTGAAGCTCATTATTCTTGGTGCCTGAACTACTTCTTAATACTTTAGGGGGACCAAACAGAATTCTTGTGGTTTGAGGGGTTGAATAATAAATGACACTCTGAATTAACTTTTAACGTTTTTAAAAAAAAAAAAAAAAAAATTAAAACAAAAATTTTTGCTGCAGTGCATTTCCCACTTCCAGGCTGATCTACAGTACAAATGTCACAATGCCAAGTTAATTCCGCATGTGTCAACCAGCTAAATCTGCAGGGGGTTGAATACTACTTGTAGGCACTGTAATATATATATATATATACATACCACACACACAGTATATATATATATATATATATATATAATATCAAAAATATAATATACAAAATATATATATATATATATATATATATTTCTGCATTTTATGATGAGACCCCTGCAGGGAAGTTTCCGTGTTCTCCTAGAACATATGTAAGCATTTTCTAGTATGTGTAGAAAGGGAGATAGAAGAGTAATGGGAGGACTAAGAGGGCTCCGAACATCTGCTTTCTGTATTACTGCAGTCCGGACACCTTCCTTTCACTGCCAGATCTGTTCAATGCAAGAATAGAGTACAGAGAAAACAGTGTATAGATTTAGGGTGCCTTTTAACACAATGTTTTTCAATAAAACACTGCATTTTTAGCGTGTTTTTTTTCTGTTTTTGTTTTTTTAGGCAAAAACACTGCAAATCAATATTTCCTAGTTAATAGGGAAATATTAAAATAGTTTTTTTGTATCAGAAAACCCTTTTCCCGGCTACAATTTAAGTTAAAAAAAAAAAACTTGCTTTACTCACCCTCCCTGGTCCAGTGCAGAGTCTCTGCCGCTGCTCCCAGTGTCTGCTACTGTCGACAGTACTAATGTCACATCAACAGCGCTGCCGCCAGTCAGTGAAATCGGCGACTCATTCCATCAATGCGGGCAGAGCTGCCGAGTTCAGCGATTGTCTGACCTGTTGATGTGAGGCTAGCGCTGCAAACAATAGTTAACAACAAGATTAGGGACAGAGACTAAGCGCCGGACCTGCAATACAGAATAAGCAATATATACATTGGGTAAGAAGAAAAGTGAGCTAATATATTAGGATTTATTGCTGCAGTCGCCAAAACTGTATCTTTAACTTTTGAAACTTTTAAGATAAAATTTAATTTATATTTTCATAGCAGTTAGATTTGTGTTTCTGAGGAAGAGCTTCAGCTTTAAAAGAATAATTCAACTTTTGGTTAACTTTTTACATGCTGTAGGCCCTTTAAATTCTGTGCACATCAGTGGAGGATCCAGATTTTGAGACACCCAACTAGACCCCTAAAGATCTTTTAGATATGAACAGCTCAGGAGGCAGGACTACAGCTCCTACCCTCAGAGCGCACAGAATAGCAATTAAATGGACAGTCATAGCCTTACAAGTGATCAAATGATCGCTTTCAGGGGATCTGAAAAGTAAAAATGTAGAAGCTATAATGTTTAAATCAGACTCACTTTGCCAGTTTAAGAATAAAAAAAAAAGAAAAAAAAGAAACAATTGGTATTGAAGCATCTGTAAAAGTTAAATCTATGAAAATATAAGTGATTAATCCATAAACACCGCAAGGAGAAAAAAAACGAAATAAAGATGCCACATCTTCCCTTAAGAGACATTGTATGTATCTCAAAATGGAATCAATAACAATAGCTCAACACATAAAACCTCATAAAGCTACACTGACTTAAAGATAAACTACGGGTCTCAAAAAAATCTTCCTGCAAAAATGAAACACTCATTTTACTAGATTGATGAAAATAAAAGTTATTGCTCTTAGAAGAATAGGAGGAAAAGAATTTACAGATCAGAAACAAAAAAACTGCCAGATCTAAAGGTGTTAAAATCCATGTCCATGAAGGAGCTCTGTGTGCTGTAAAGACACACTGCTCAAAAAAATAAAGGGAACACTAAAATTCCACATTCATGATAGCACTGAAAAAAATATTCCAGTTGGAAAACTTTATTCATTATATAGTGGAATGAACTGATAACAATAAAACTTAAAATGATCAATGCAAATCAAAATTAATATCCCATGAAGGTCTGGATTTGGAATGACACTCAAAATCAAAGTGGAAAATCAATTACAGGCTGATCCAACTTCAGTGGAAATGCCTCAAGACAAGGAAATGATGCTCAATAGTGCGTGTGGCCCTTCTTGCCACAGATCACATTGATGTGCCATCCTGGATGAGCTGCACTACCTGAGCAACTTCTGTGGGTTGTAGACAACGCCTCATGCTACTGTACCTCTTGGGAGTGAGAGCAATGACAAAATGCTAAAGTGACCAAAACAACAGTCTGTGGTCATCCCCTGCAGAATCACTCCTTTATAGTTGTCTTACTAATTGACTATCATTTCTACCTGTTGTTTATTCCATTAGCATAACAGCAGGAGAAATTGATTCACAATCGGTGTTGCTTCATAACTGGACAGGTTAAACAGTGGGTACACATTGAACAGGCAGTGGTGGATGTGCCGCTCAAACATCTTCCTTGGTTCATTGCCTCGGATGCCTTATTGGTAGAAGGGCTGTGAGATATGACCAGGGGAAGAAAAAAAATTTGGCATGCAATCAGGAAGAACTGGCGTCTTCCGAACACAATTAGCCAGCTCGCTTCCCTTTTTTCTAACCCATCCTTCCCTGCTGGACACAGGCGGGGATCTTTTTTAGGCTGGAGGGCAGTGGATGATACCCGATTTGTGCAGGTGCTAGAGGACGGTAGATTGCCGGACTTCATTACACTGCAGGAGAGGTCACCATGTAGGAAGTTGTTGTGGATAGAATATCTGCAGCTACAGTCCTTTCTGTCTTCACAGGGATCGGCGCCTCTGTCACAATATGCACTATCTCCTTTTGAAGGATTGTTTCTAAAGGAGTCTCCTCCAAATCATAAAGTATCCATTCCTTGCTCTATAATTATCTTGTTGGGAAGAGCCCCTCAGAGAAGTTGCATTGCCAGCATTTGTGGGAACGGGAACTGGGAACAGCTATCCCTGATAAAGATTGGGATAGAGGATTTCTGTTTACACACAAAATGTCAGCCGCTTGTTATGCGCAAGAGAAAAATTTTAAAATTATGGCTCGATGGTACCTATACCCTGTAAAGCTGCATGCTATGTTCCCTGCAACATCCGACAATTGCTGGCGCTGTGGAGAAGAGAGGGTCACAATGCTCCACATATGGTGGGAGTGCAATAAGATAATGCCATTTTGGGAGAAGATATTTTCGAATTATAAATTGATAACTGGAAATGGGGTGGTGGGCAGCCCGGAGATTGCACTGCTCTCTATCCTGCCTATGTCAATCCAATATCAGAAAAAAGATATTTTGCGTTTCTGCCTAACAGCAGCCCGCACAATAAGTTCCCTCCATCCTGGAATGGTACCAGGAAATGGTTAACATGTGCAGAATGGAAGAGCTGTCTGCTGACTATAACAACCGTGCTGATAGATTTAGGGAAATTTGGAGTGTGTGGATTCTGTTTCAGGACTCACCAGAGTTTCATAAGTTGTTTGAATGAAAGGCTGGCGGCCTGGCTGGGTGGATCCGGATTGGTGCTGGGGACTGGCCGGGGAGTTGGAGCGGCGCCGTACAAACCCAGCTCGCTTAGGGGATTGGACCCCCCTCTCCATCCGTGTTTCTCAACTCCCCCTCATCCCCCCCATACCCCTCCCTCTTCTTCCCTCCCTTTTTTTTTCCTTTTATTGTGTGTGTTTTATTTAGTATGTACGTCTTGTATATGTCCTATTGATAAGTAGATCCGCTAGGGGTCTTTAAGGTTTATATTTTTTATGTGAGTTCTAATAACAGTCTACAAGTTGGAGCTTCTTCTAAATTATTTCATGTACAATACAGACCAAAAGTTTGGACACACCTTCTCATTCAATGATTTTTCTGTATTTTCATGACTATGAAAATTGTAGAATCACACTGAAGGCATCAAAACTATGAAGTAACACATGTGGAATTATACATTACACTTTACAAAACAGTGTGAAACAACTGAAAATATGTCTTATATTCTAGGTTCTTCAAAGTAGCCACCTTTTGGTTTGATTATTGCTTTGCACGCAGAAAAGGCGAATGGATGGACTCTACATGCCTGGTTCCCACCGTGAAGCATGGAGGAAAAGGTGTGATGGTGTGGGGGTGCTTTGCTGGTGACACTGTTGCACTTGCAGCAGCATGCTATTCCATCTGGTTTGCGTTTAGTTGGACCATCATTTATTTTTCAACAGGACAATGACCCCAAACACACCTCCAGGCTGTGTAAGGGCTATTTGACCAAGAAGGAGAGTGTTGGGGTGCTACGCCAGATGACCTGGCCTCCACAGTCACCAGACCTGAACCCATTCGAGATGGTTTGGGGTGAGCTGGACCCGCTTTTGTCACCCAAAGCACCCCCACACCATCACACCATCTCCTCCATGCTTCACGGTGGGAACCAGGCATGTAGAGTCCATCCGTTCACCTTTTCTGCGTGCAAAGCAGTAATCAAAGCAAAAGGTGGCTACTTTGAAGAACCTAGAATATAAGACATATTTTCAGCTGTTTCACACTTTTTTGTAAAGTGTAATGTATAATTCCACATGTGTTAATTCATAGTTTTGATGCCTTCAGTGTGATTTTACAATTTTCATAGTCATGAAAATACAGGAAAATATTAGAATGAGGTGTGTCCAAACTTTTGGTCTGTACTGTATATTAGAAAAAGTGGATTGTACAGTCCACCATGTTTGCATATTGTGTACTGCTTCGGTTAATGTATGACTATATATTGAGTTGTATTTCTTTCTTTGAAAACAATAAAAGATTAAAATAACTGTATAGGTTGATTTCACAGTAGTGTGATTGACTTGGAGTTACATTGTGTTGTTTAAGTGTTCCCTTTATTTTTGTGCAGTGTGCATTAAGAATGCAAAACTTCTTAGGGCAAATGAAAAAATAAAATAGTGTTCAAAATTGGACTGTCCATTCTTGTCTGCAGTGCTGATGTTAAATCAACAGTGCTGCAACCAGTGAGCTCAGCAGCTCATGCTTTCTATTTGCCCTGGAACCAAAGTTCTCTGGAACTTGTAAAACCCTATTAATTTGAAGCTGCCAAATACTGGATATTAGTAGCACGGCTAAAAATGTTGCAATTGGGCATAGTCATGAGTCATTACATGAGCAAGCCCACCCACATTTTACCACAGCAAGAGGAAGACAGAGTCCAGGTAAGGAAACACCCATAGAGAATAGCCAGCTAACCTTCCGGAAATCCCGCTTTTCAAAGTCGGCTTCCCCAATCCTTTCATACTCTAATACAGCTGCAGCGTTCTTCAACTAAAAGGAAACAACAAAAAATGGTGAAGATGTGGCACAGTCTTCTGTGTGCACATACTTTCCATGAGGACATTACCATCTCTTACCTCCTGCCGGGTCTGCTCATTATTTGGCTCCAGTTCTAATACCTTCTGAAAACACCGTGTAGCAGCCATAGCATTTCCCAGGGTCAAGTGACACTTCCCCTCTCGTTGATGGCCCTAGAAATGTAAATAATTTAAATTATGTATTCATTAGTGATGGGAGCAAGTGCTGGTTACTCGAGTTTGCCGCGGGTGCTTGGGTATGCACCGAGTATCATGAGCACTTGAGTGAGATATTCGCGTCCCCATGGCCACGTTTCGCGGCTGTTAGACAGCCACAAAAGACGCAGGGATTGGGATTGACAGTGTTTGTCAGGCAATCCCCACATGTTTTGTGGCATGTCACTCGAGCACCCGCAATACTCGGTGCACACCCGAGCACACTTGGCAAACTTGAGTAACTTACACTCATCACTAGTAATCATTAGAGTACACTGCAAAGGGTGAAAAGCGGAGGAAAATTCTGCAGACAGATCAGGAATGCTAAGAATGTAACTCCTTAAAGTTTGGGCAACGTTTTGCTTTTACGCTCTTTTTCGCTTTTTCTTCCAAGAGCCATGTCATTCCCCCTCCTTCTCGACATAGTAAAATGAATGGTTCCATTCACAATGTATTGTACAAAAAATGAAATAGTAAAAAAAACGCAATTCCATTATTTTTGGGGTTTTGTACTTCCAGCGTACATTGTGAAATAATACAACCTGGCAATAGGATTTTGCAGGTCGGTACGATTACGGCGTTATCAAACTTTTAAAGCCTTTTCTTTTATATTATAGTCTAAAAAAAATTGATAAAGAAAAAAAAAATTGGTTTACATTTTGCGATACCTGCAACTTTTTTAC
Source organism: Oophaga sylvatica (assembly GCA_033576555.1). NCBI lineage: Eukaryota > Metazoa > Chordata > Amphibia > Anura > Dendrobatidae > Oophaga > Oophaga sylvatica. The sequence continues at coordinate 162,644,275 of JARQOD010000003.1, forward strand.
CGTTCTGTCAGTGAACCTGTGCGAGAGTTTGATTTTTACGCGTCAAGCTGTTTTTATTACTTTAATTTTGGGGTACATTTGACATATTGATTGCTTATTATTGCATTTTTTTTTTTCATGGGGAGCAGGAAGGCAGGTGATCAAAAAATGCTAATTCTGGTAGTTTAAATTTTTTTTTTTTTTTACATACCGTATATACTTGAGTATAAGCTGACCCGAGTAAAAGCCGAGGCACCTAATTTTGCCTACGAAAAACTGAGTAAATTTATTGACTCGAGTACAAGCCGGGTATGCATTGTCCCCTCATCACTATCGTGATCCTCTCTCCCTCTGTACTTACGTGTGTATTGTATTGCTCATGTTTATTGTACTTGTCTATATTTGCCCCTTCTCACATGTAAAGCACCATGGAATAAATGGCGCTATAAAAATGTATAATAATAATAATATGCATGGCTCCCCAGTCCCATCCCTGTATGCATGGCTAGCCCGTCCCTGTCATCGTATGCCTAGCTCCCCCATCGCTGTCCTGGTATGCATGGCTCCCCCGTCCCTGTCATCGTATGCATGGCTCCCCCGTCCCTGTCATAGTATGCATGGCTCCCCCGTCCCTGTCATCGTATGCATGGCTCCCCCGTCCCTGTCATCGTATGCATGGCTCCCCCGTCCCTGTCATCGTATGCATGGCTCCCCCGTCCCTGTCATCGTATGCATGGCTCCCCGTCCCTGTCATCGTATGCATGGCTCCCCCGTCCTTGTCATCGTATGCATGGCTCCCCGTCCCTGTCATCGTATGCATGGCTCCCCCGTCCCTGTCATTGCATGCATGGCTCCCCTGTCCCTGTCATCGTATGCATGGCTCCCCGTCCCTGTCATCGTATGCATGGCTCCTCCATCCCTGCCATCGTATGCATGGCTCCCCCCGCCTGTCATCGTATGCATGGCTCCCCTGTCCCTGTCATCGTATGCATGGCTCAGCCGTCCTTGTCATCGTATGCATGTCTCCCCCGTCCCTGTCATCGTATGCATGGCTCTCCGTCCCTGTCATCGTATGCATGGCTCCCCCGTCCTTATCATCGTATGCATGGCTCCCCCGTCCTTGTCATCGTATGCATGGCTCCCCCGTCCTTGTCATCGTATGCATGGCTCCCCGTCTCTGTCATCGTATGCATGGCTCCCCCGTCCCTGTCATCGTATGCATGGCTCCCTCGTCCCTGTCATCGTATGCATGGCTCCCTCGTCCCTGTCATCGTATGCATGGCTCCCTCGTCCCTGTCATCGTATGCATGGCTCCCTCGTCCCTGTCATTGTATGCCTGGCTCCCTCATCGCTGTCTTGGTATGCATGGCTCCCCCCCGTCCCTGTCATCGTATGCATGGCACCCCAGTCTCTCATCGTATGCATGGCTCCCCCGTCCCTGTCATCGTATGCATGGCTCCCCCATCCCTGTCATCGTATGCATGGCTCCCCCATCCCTGTCATCGTATGCATGGCTCCCCGTTCCTGTCATCGTATGACTCCCCCGTCCCTGTATGCATGCCTCCCCCGTCCCTGTCATCGTTTGAATGGCTCCCCGTCCCTGTCATCGTATGCATGGCTCCCCCATCCCTGTCATCGTATGCATGGCTCCCCCATCCCTGTCATCGTATGCATGGCTCCCCGTCCCTGTCATCGTATGCATGGTTCCCCCGTCCCTGTCATCGTATGCATGGCTCCCCCGTCCCTGTCATCGTATGCATGGATCCCTCGTCCCTCTCATCGTATGCATGGCTCCCCCGTCGCTGTCCTGGTATGCATGGCTCCCCCATTCCTGTCATCGTATGCATGGCTCCCCCGTCCCTGTCATCGTAAGCATGGCTCCTCCATCCCTGTCATCGTGTGCATGGCTCTCCTGTCCCTGTCATCGTATGCATCGCTCCCCTGTCGCTGTCATCGTATGCATGGCTCCCCCGTCCCTGTCATCGTATGCATGGCTCCCCCGTCCCTGTCATCGTATGCATGGATCCCCCATCCCTGTCATCGTATGCATGGCTCCCCGTCCCTGTCATCGTATGCATGGCTCCCCTGTCCCTGTCATCGTATGCATGGCTCCCCCGTCCCTGTCATCGTATGCATGGCTCCCCCGTCCCTGTCATCGTATGCATGGCTCCCCCGTCCCTGTCATCGTATGCATGGCTCCCCCGTCCCTGTCATCGTATGCATGGCTCCCCCGTCCCTGTCATCGTATGCATGGCTCCCTGTCATCGTATGCATGGCTCCCCCGTCCCTGTCATCGTATGCATGGTTCCCCCGTCCCTGTCATCGTATGCATGGTTCCCCCGTCCCTGTCATCGTATGCATGGCTCCCCAGGCCCTGTCATCGTATGCATGGCTCCCCAGGCCCTGTCATCGTATGCATGGCTCCCCAGGCCCTGTCCTGGTATGCATGCCTCCCCCGTCCCTGTCATTGTATGCATGGTTCCCTGTCACTGTCATCGTATGCATGGCTCCCCCGTCCCTGTCATCGTATGCATGGCTCCCCCGTCCCTGTGATTGTATGCATGGTTCCCTGTCCCTGTCATCGTATGCATGGCTCCCCCGTCCCTGTCCTGGTATGCATGGCTCCCCCGTCCCTGTCATCGTATGCATGGCTCCCCCGTCCCTGTCATTACATGCATGGTTCCCTGTCATTGTATGAATGGCTCCCCCGTCCCTGTCATCGTATGCATGGTTCCCCTGTCCCTGTCATCGTATGTATGGCTCTTTATCCCCTATCCTGTATGTATAATTCCTGTTATAAAAAAAACAAAAAAAAAAACACATCCTATTTACCCGCCTGCGCTCCCTAGCTGGCACTGCATCTCGTTCCGGCTGCCGGCGCCAGCAGCTCTTCCTGCCGAGCGATCAAGTGGCCCCGCTCATTAACCCCTTCATGACCCAGCCTATTTTGACCTAAATGACCTGGCCATTTTTTGCAATTCTGACCAGTGTCCCTTTATGAGGTAATAACTCAGGAACGCTTCAACGGATCCTAGCGATTCTGAGACTGTTTTTTCGTGACATATTGGGCTTCATGTTAGTGGTAAATTTAGGTCGATAATTTTTGCATTTATTTGTGAAAAAAATGGAACTTTGGCCAAAATTTTGAAAATTTGCAATTTTCAAATTTTGAATTTTTATTCTGTTAAACCAGAGAGTTATGTGACACAAAATAGTTAATAAATAACATTTCCCACATGTCTACTTTACATCAGCACAATTTTGGGAACAACATTTTTTTTTGTTAGGAAGTTATAAGGGTTAAAAGTTGACCAGCGATTTCTCATTTTTACAGCAAAATTTACAAAACCATTTTTTTTAGGGACCACCTCACATTTGAAGTCACTTTGAGGGGTCTATATGGCAGAAAATACCCAAAAGTGACACCATTATAAAAACTGCACCCCTCAAGCTACTCAAAACTACACTCAAGAAGATTATTAACCCTTCAGATGCTTCACAGGAACTAAAGCAACGTGGAAGGAAAAAATGGACATTTTAATTTTTCCAACAAAATTTTTCTTTTAGCATCAATTTTTTAATTTTTGCATGGGCAACAGGATAAAATGGACCCTAAAATTTGTTGGGCAATTTCTCCTGAGTACACAGATACCTCATATGTGGTCATAAACCACTGTTTGGGCGCACGGCAGGGCTCAGAAGGGAAGGAGCGCCATTTGACTTTTTGAATAGAAAATATGCTGGAATATTTATCGGTTGCCATGTCGCATTTGGAGAGTCCCTGTGTGCCTAAACATTGGAGCTCCCCCACAAGTGACCCCATTTTGGAAACTAGACCCCCCAAGGAACTTATCTAGATGCAGAGTGAGCACTTTGAACCCCCAGGTGCTTCACAAATTGATCCGTAAAAAAAAGAAAGTACTTTTTTTTTCACAAAAATTTTCTTTTAGCCTCAGTTTTTTCATTTTCTCATGGGCAACAGGATAAAATGGATCCTAAAATTTGTTGGGCAATTTCTCCTGAGTACACCGATACCTCATATGTGGTCATAAACCACTGTTTGGGCGCACGGCAGGGCTCAGAAGGGAAGGAGCGCCATTTGACTTTTTGAATGGAAAATATGCTGGAATATTTAGCGGATGCCATGTCGCATTTGGAGAGTCCCTGTGTGCCTAAACATTGGAGCTCCCCCACAAGTGACCCCATTTTGGAAACTAGACCCCCCAAGGAACTTATCTAGATGCAGAGTGAGCACTTTGAACCCCCAAGTGCTTCACAAATTGATCCGTAAAAAAAAAGAAAGTATTTTTTTTTTCACAAAAATGTTCTTTTAGCCTCAGTTTTTTTCATTTTCACATGGGCAACAGTATAAATTTGATCCTAAAATTTGTTGGGCAATTTCTCCTGAGTACACAGATACCTCATATGTGGTCATAAACCACTGTTTGGGCGCACGGCAGGGCTCAGAAGGGAAGGAGCGCCATTTGACTTTTTGAATGGAAAATTAGCTCCAGTCGTTAGCGGACACCATGTCATGTTTGGAGAGCCCCTGTATGCCTAAACTTTGGAGCTCCCCCACAAATGACCCCATTTTGGAAACTAGACCCCCTAAGAAACTTATGCAGATGCACAGTGAGCACTTTGAACCCCCAGGTGCTTCACAAAAGTTTATAACGCAGAGCCGTGAAAATAAAAAATCATTTTTTTTTCTCAAAAAATGATTATTTAGCCCCATATTTTTTATTTTCACAATGGTTACAGGAGAAATTGGACCCCAAAAGTTGTTGTCTAATTTGTCCTAAGTACGCTAGTACCTCACATGTGGGGGAGAACCACTGTTTGGGCACACGTCAGGGCTTGGAAGGGATGTAGTGACGCTTTGAAATGTCGACTTGATGGAATGGTCTGCGGGCGGGCAGAGCCCCTGATGTGCCTAAACAGTAGAAACCCCCCACAAGTGACCACATTTTGTAAACTAGACCCCTCAAGGAACTTAACTAGATGTGTGGTGAGCACCTTGAACCCCCACGTGCTTCACAGAAGTTTGTAATGCAGAGCCGTGAAAATAAAAAATCATTTTTTTCCTCAAAAACTGATTTTTTTAACCCGCAATTTTTTATTTTCACAAGGGTAACAGGAGAAATTGGACCACAAAAGTTGTTGTACAGTTTGTCCTGAGTACACTGGTACCCCATATGTGGGGGGAACCACTGTTTTGGCGCATGGGAGAGCACAGAAGGGAAGGAGCGCCATTTTGGAATGCAGACTTGATGGAATGTTCTGTGGGCGTCATGTTGCGTTTGCAGAGCCCCTGATGTGCCTAAACAGTAGAAACCCCCCACAAGTGACACCATTTTGGAAACTAGACCCCCCAAGGAGCTTATCTAGATGTGTAGTGAGCACTTTGAACCCCCAAGGGCTACACAGAAGTTTATAACGCTGGGCCATGAAAATAAAAAAATCATATTTTTTCCACAAACATGATCTTTTAGTCCCCAATTTTTTTATTTTCCCAAGGGTAACAGGAGAAATTAGACCTCAAAAGTTGTTGTCCAATTTGTCCTGAGTACGCTGATATCCCATATGTGGGAGAAAACTACTGTATGGGTACACTTCGGGGCTCGGAAGGGAAGTAGTGACGTTTTGAAATGCCGACTTGATGGAATGGTCTGCGGGCGTCATGTTACGTTTGCAGAGTCCCTGATGTGCCTAAACAGTATAAACTCCCCACAAGTGACCCCATTTTGGAAACTAGACCCCGCAAGGAACTTATCTAGATGTGTGGTGAGCACTTTGAACCCCCAAGTTCTTCCCAGAAGTTTATAACGCAGAGCCGTGAAAATAAAAAATCATTTTTTTTCCACAAAAATAACTTTTTTAGTCCCCAATTTTTTTTTCCCAACAGTAACAGGAGAAATTAGACCCCCAAAGTTGTTGTGCAATTTTTCCCGAGTACGCTGATACCCCATATGTGGGGGTAAACCACTGTTTGGGCATACGTCGGGGCTTGGAATAAAGGGAGCACTGTTTGACTTTTTGAACGCAAAATTTGCAGGAATCAATGTTGGCGCCATGTCGCGTATGGAGACCCCCTGATGTACCTAAATAGTGGAAACCCCTCAATTCTAACTCCAACCCTAACCCCAACACACCCCTAACCCAACCCCTACACACCCCTAACCCTAATACAAACCCTAACCATAACCCTAACCCCAACACACCCCTAACCCTAATCCCAACTCTAACCATAAACCTAACCACAAGCCTAACCCTAATCCCAACCCTAACCCCAAAACACCCCTAACGCTTATCCCAACCCTAACCCTAATCCCAACCCTAACCCTAATTCCAACCCTAACCCTAATTCCAACCCTAACCCTAATTCCAACCCTACCCTAATTCCAACCCTAACCCTAGTTCTAACCCTAAGGCTGGGTTCCTATTGCGTTTTACCAGCCCGTTCAACACGTAGCGTTGAGGGCTGGTAACGGTATAGCATAACGCGATCGCGTTATGCTATACCCGCTAGTGCAGAGGAATCAGCGATGATTCATCTGTGCTAGCGGTGATGGAGCCCAGACGCTGCAGCCTGCGTCCAAGGCTCCGTCACTGAATGACGACACGTCGCGAACGCATGCCGCTTCATGGCATGCGTTGGATGCGCACACAAATGGGGTGAATGGCAGCGTTAACGGACTGCGTTACACCGCGTTATACCGCGGTGAAACGCAGTCCATCTAACGGACTGCCATAATGCAATATGAACCCAGCCTGACCCTAAGGCCCCATGCACACGTTGCGGATTCACTTGCGGATTTTTCTAAAATCTAAAATCCGCAGGTAAAACGACCTGCCTTTTACCTGCGTATTTAGCGCGGATTTGCTGCGGTTTTTCTCTGCGGTTTTACGCCTATAATGGAATAGGTGTAAAATCGCTGCGGAATCCGCACAAAGAATTGACATGCTGCGGATTTAAAACCGCAGCAAATCTGCGCTGAAAAATCTGCAGCATGTGCACAGCGTTTTTTTTTACCATTTATTTGCATTGTACTGTACATGGTTTCTGGATCTGCTGTGAATCAGCAGCGAAATCAGCTGCGGATCAGCAGCGAAATCCGCTGCGATCAGCAGCTGATTTTCGCTGCTGATCCGCAGCTGATTTCGCTGCTGATTCGCAGCGGATCAGCAGCGAAATCCGCTGCGGATCAGCAGCGAATATCCGCGCTGCGGATCAGCAGCGAAATCCGCTGCGGATCAGCAGCGAAATCCGCTGCGGATCAGCAGCGAAATCCGCTGCGGATCAGCAGCGAAATCAGCTGCGGATCAGCAGCGAAATCAGCTGCAGATCCGCAGCAAAATCCGCAACGTGTGCACAGGGCCTAATAGGAAAAAAAAAAAATTCTTTATTATTTGTCCCTACCTATGACAGGGGGGTTCACTTACTTTTTTTTATTTTGATCACTGTGACAGTTTATCACAGTGATCAAAATAAATGTTTTGACTATGTAGGGCGCACTGCGCATGCGCCGGCCGGCGCACTGCGCATGCGCCCGCCATTTTCCAAGATGGCGGCGCCCATGAAGAATCCCGGGCAGCCGCCGGGAAGGATCCAGGGACATCGGTGGACCGGGAGAGGTGAGTATGGGGGTCGGAAGTGAGGGGGGGGGGGGAAATCGAAGGTGGGGGCAGCGGAGGCCAGGACGAGGGGTGCTTTTAGTGACGGCGGTGACCGACTGCTGCCATCTTTCGGTGGCGGCGGCCGATCGCCGCCGTGAATCCGTGTGGGGGGGTCAGGCTTGGTGTCCAGCCATGGCAGATGCTATTGCAGCATCGGCCATGGCTGGATTGTAATATTTCACCAATTATATTGGTGAAATATTACAGATTGCTCTGATTGGCTGTTTCACTTTTAACAGCCAATCAGAGCGATCGTGGCCACGGGGGGTTAAGCCAACCCCCCTGTGGTGAAGCACAAAGGGTCCTGTGCCGGCGGGTCGGGTGACCTTTCAGTGACCCCGGTCACCCGGCCCGCAGGGACGCGATCCTTTCATGACGCCACATAGGCGTCATGGGTCGGATTGGCACTGACTTTCATGACGCCTACGTGGCGTCATGGGTCGGGAAGGGGTTAAGGTAATGAATATGCACTACAAGCCTATGGGAGTGGAGAGGCGTGCATATTCATTACCTTAATGAGCGGGGCCACGTGACCGCTGGGCCAGAAGAGTTGCTGGCACCGGAACAAACGAGATGCAGTGCCAGCAGCGAGGGCGCGCAGGTAGACGAGTATGATGTGTGCTGTAAGCCGGCTGCTTCAGCTGTCACTGTGCGCTGTTACAGGCTCCTTCCTCTGTGACCCGCCGCACCCCCTACCCCTGTCTTTCTGGGACAATGACTCGTGTATAAGCCGAGGGGAGCGGTTTCAGCACAAAAAAATGTGCTGAAAAACTCTGCTTATACAAGAGTATATATAGTATGTTTGTTAATGTTTTTTACATTGTTAATATAATGACTCCTTAGGGTACCTGAACCTGCGATGGCTCGATTGCCTATTTAACCTCTTTCAGACAATGGACGTAATGATCCGAACATGTGACCTGGACCTATCTGTCCAGGTACGGATCATTACATCATAGTGATTGACCGCACACATGGGGGGTGTGCGGGCGCTCGCCGCCGGGTGTCAGCTGATTCTGACAGCTGACACCTGGCACTAGGTGCCAGGCTCTCCCGGCACTCTAAACCCCGAAATGCTGCGATCGAAACATGATCGAAGAATTCCAGAAGCCGGCAGAGGGCTGACAGCCCCTCTGCGTCTGGATCGGAGACCCAGCGGCGTAACATGGGATCCCGATCGTTGCCATGGTAACCAGATGTTGTCGTAACGACATCCGGGTCATCAGAGCTAGAAAACTTGCTGATCATGAGTAGTGCATGATCAGCAAGTCTCTGTCAGTGCAGAGCTGACAGCTTCTATGGCATGGCGATGCTGCTTTATCTCCAGGCTATAGAAGCGATCAGCCTGCAAAAAATGATTGTCCCATATTGGGACAAAGTAAGAATGTTAGAAATTTTTTTTTTTTTTAAACAATTGTAAAAATATTTTTTTTAAAAAATCAAAAATAAAAAAAAAAAAATATTGCATCTCAAAATAAATATTTGAACGAAAAAAAATAAATATGAACAAGAAGTACAAATATTTGGTATTGCCGTGACCACAGCAACCCGACCTATAAAACTGTCCCACTAGTTAACCCCTTCAGTAAGCACCGCAAAAAAAATAAATAAAAAGGAGGCAAAAAAAAAACAATGCTTTATCATACCGCTGAACAAAAAGTGGAATAACACGCGATCAAAAAGACGGATATAAATAAACATGGTACCGCTGAAAACATCATCTTGTCCCGCAAAAAACAAGCTGCCATAGAGCTCCATCAGCAGAAAAATAAAAAAGTTATAGCTCTTAAAATAAAGCGATGCAAAAATTATTTTTCTATTAGTTTTTATTGTATAAAAGCGCCAAAACATAAAAAAATGATATAAATTAGGTATCGCTGTAATCGTACTGACCCGAAGAATATAACTGCTTTATCAATTTTACTACATGTGGAACAGCATAACTCCTCCACCAAAAGAAATTCCTGAGCTGCTGTTTTTTGTTCATTCTGCCTCCCAAACATCGGAACAGAAAGTGATCAAAAAATGTCATGTGTCCGAAAATGGTACCAATAAAAACGTCAACTCGTCCCGCAAAAAACAAGACCTCACATGACTCCGTGGGCCAAAATATGGAAAAATTATAGCTCTCAATATGTGGTAATGCAAAAACTATTTTTTGCAATAAAAAGAGTCTTGTAGTGTGTGACAGTTGCCAAACATAAAAATCTGCTATAAGGCCTCTTTCACACGTCCTGATATTTCTGGTACCAGAGATGTCAGTGTCCGTGTGTGTAATACTTGTTGCACACCTGTGGCATGCGTGTGCTGCATTAGTACCACAAGGACGGGCACCAGGGAAGAAGCGTTACAGTAAGCGCTGTTCCCAGGCACCGGGTGCTGAACATAGTTCTCATTCTCCACTGCTTTGCCGGCAATCGGCGTGAGCAGGGGAGAATGATGAGAGTTACATTAAGTGATAAAAGAGAAAGCAGGCGGTGGCTGATGGGACTATTAGTCCCATCAGCCTACCCCTGCTAATAACAGTGACAGCAGGTGCAGCTCATTGGGGTATTCATGAGCCGCCGCCTGCACTATAAATAAATGAAAAAAAATACCCTGTATTATCTATAACCAGCCAGGCAAAACTCACAGCTGGGGGCTGCAACCCTCAGCTGTCAGCAAGGTTGGTTATCAAGAATAAAGGGGTCCCCACGCTGTTATTTTATTATTTAAATAATTTTTTAAGAAAAACGGTGTGGGGTCCCCCCCATTTTTGACAACCAGCCTTGCTAAAGCAGACAGCAGAGGACTGGTATTCTCAGGCTGGCAAGGGGCCATGGATATTGGCCTCCCCCAGCCTAAAAATAGCAGCCCGCAGCCGCCCAGAAAAGGCACATCTATTAGATGCGCCAATTCTGGCACTTTGCCCGGCTCTTCCCACTTGCCCTGTAGTGGTGGCAAGTGGGGTTCATATTTGTGGAGTTGATGTCACCTTTGTATTGTCAGGTGACGTCAAGCCTACAGCTTAGTAATGGAGAGGCATCTGTAAAACACCTATCCATTACTAATCCTATAGTTGTATGGTAAATAAAGACACAGCCAGAATAAAGTCCTTTATTAGACATAAAACAAAACACAGTTCTCCATTTTTATTTAAAAATAACAAACACGTTATACTCACCAAACGCCTATTCCACCAAATCCCTCGTTCTCCTGTAATAAACAAATAATAAAAAAACAATATACCATACCTGTCTGTCGTTCTGTCCCACGCCGTAATCTGTCCCTTTATCACTTAAATGTAACTCTCTCATCATTCTCCCCTGCTCGTGCCGATCGCTGTGGAACAGCGCTTACTGTAACGCTTCTTCCCGGCGCCGATGCGTGTCATATGGATGTCATCCATGTGTGCTATGCGTGTGCGGGACGTTTTGTGGCCCATGCTGACATTAGAAAATGGACATATATGCATGTTTTGCCCATGGACATACAGCCCGTGGAAACACACTGACATGTGCACAGACCCATTCACTTGAATAGGCAAATAGTGCTCCGTTCCTCCAGAGTCTCTCCGTACTGTACAGCCACATATGGAGTATTGCCACCTTCAGTAGAAATTGTGTGACAAATTTTGGTGCCATTTTTACCCACTTCTTCTGTGAAAATGTAAAATCTTTGGCTAAAACAATTTTGGTGGTAAAAATGTAGTTATTTTGTCTTCACTGTCCAATGGTATAAAATTCTGTGACACACCCGTGGTGTCAATATGATCACTGCTCCCATAGATGAATTCAATGAGAGGTGTAGTTTGTAAAATGGGGTCACTTATGGGGGGGGGGGGATTTTGCTGTTCTGGCACCTCAATGGGCTCTCCCAGTGGGCCATGGCACCTACAAACCATAAAGGTATGTTTCCACGGTCAGGAATGCTGGTGTTTTGGATGGAGCGGAAACCCCGCTCCGCACAAAGCTCCGCCCCCTTCGGAACGCATGGTGAACCCAGATGTGTTCATTGAACACATCCGGAATCACCGCACCCCTACATAGGTCTATACTATTTATCTTGCGGCGACGGAGCGTCGCAGCAAGGTAAATAGACATGCTGCAATCTGAAAAGACGCGTCGCATGTCCGTTTATGCAGGTCTGACGCCTGCATCTTTTAACGCATAGTGAAGACGGGATTTCATGAAATCCCCTCCACTATGCTGTAACATCTGGACGCTACATGTTTGACGCTGCGGCTGTACACAGCGTCAAACACGCAGCGTTTCCTGACCGTGGAAACATACCCTTACAGTAAAATCTGGCGCTCCTTGCCTTCTGAGCTTTGCACTGTGCCTGAAAAATATTTCCAGATTACAAGTAGGGTATTGGCGCACTTAGGAAAAAACGGACCTCAGTTTGTTGTAAAAAAAAAAAATTCCTATTAGCCCTTAGAAAAATTAAAAACTTGGGGCTAAAATAACATTTTAGTGGTAAGAATGTAATTTATTTTTTTTCACAGCTCAGTGGTATAAAATTCTGTGAGGCACATGTGGAGTCAATATGATCACTGCACCCAGAGATGAATAAATTGGGGAGTGTAGTTTGTAAAATGAGTTCACATATACGGGGTTTCTGCTGTTCTGGCACCTCAGGGGCTCTGCCAATGTGACATGGCACCCTCAAACCATTTCAGCAAAATCTGAACTCTAATATGGCGCCTCTTCCCTTCTGAGCTTTGCACTGTGCCTCAATTATTCCCCCACATATGGGGTATCGGCGTACTCAGTAGAAATTGCACAACAAACTGGATGGTGCAATTTCTTCTGTTACCCATATGCCAAAATATAATTTTTGTGGAAAAAATATGATTTTTTTATATTCATGTCTCTATGTTATAAACTTCTGTGAAGCACCTGGGGGATCAAAGTGTACACCACACATCTAAGTTCCTAGGGGGAATCTAGTTTCCAAAATGGGGTCACTTGTGGGGGGGGGGGTTTCCACTGTTTAGGCACATCATGGGCTCTGCAAACGCAACACAGCGTCCGATCTCAATTCCAGCCAATTTTGCGTTGAAAAAGTCAAACAGCACTCTTTCCCTTCCGAGCTCTGCCCTGCACCCAAACAGTGGTTCCCTTCACATATGGGGTATCAGCGTACTCAGGACAAATTGTACAACTTTTGGGATCCAATTTCTCCTGTTACCCTTGGGAAAATAAAAAAAATTGGATCTGAAGTAAATGTTTTATGAAAAAGGTTAAATGTTTATTTTTTTTTAAACATTCCAAAAATTCCTGTGACGCACCTGAAGGGTTAATAAACTTCTTGAATGTGGTTTTGAGCACCTTGAGGGTTGCAGTTTTTAGAATGGTGTCACTTTTGGGTATTTTCTATCATATAGGTCCCTCAAAATGACTTCAAATGTGAGGTGTTTCCTAAAAAAATGGTGTTGTAAAAATGAGAAATCGCTGGCCAACTTTTAACCCTTATAACTGCCTAACAAAAAAATTATTGATTCCAAAATTGTGCTGATGTAAAGTAGACCTGTGGGAAATGTTACTTATTAACTATTTTGTGTGACATCTCTGTGATTTAAGGGCATGAAAATGCTAATTTGGAAAGTTGCAAAATTTTCAAAATTTTCGCCAAATTTCAGTTTTTTTTTCACACAAACGCAAGTTATATCAAAGAAATTTTACCACTAACATGAAGTACAATATGTCACGAGAAAATGTCAGAATCACCGGAATCCATTGAAGCGTTCCAGAGTTATAACCTCATAAAGGGACAGTGGTCAGAATTGTAAAAATTGGCCTGGTCATTATCGTGCAAACCACCCTTGGGGTAAAGGGGGTTACTGCACTGCGATGGTGTAACATAGAAGTGTATTGTGAAATTGATGATCTCCTGTGATATTCTTCAGTAGGCCACAGGCTAACAAGATCCCATGGCCACATGGTGCAGTGTACCAATGGCTGGCACAGCTGACAGCTTATCATACTGAAAGCCATTTATATGCCTGACAGTTGCACTTAAAGGAGTATTCACATATGTAGTAGGTGTAATAATATTAACAAATACCCAATATATTATTATTATTATTATTATATATTTATATAGCGCCATTTATTCCATGGCGCTTTACATATGAAAAGGGGAAAATATATACTAATATAGTGACAGTCAGCTAGTTGCTAGTGGTCGTAACCATGGCTACCCAAGGTCCTGCAAAGCCTGCACATAATGAAAGAGATAACGAATTAGAAAAACTATGCTCCATTTCTAATGAGAGGTATTTGCTAATATTATTGTTACTACACCTACTACATATTGGGCTAGGAACTTGGAGATGGGAATACCTCTTTAAGAAGTTAAATTGATGAGATAGGAGTCAGTTGCTCTCAAGTGCCTGCAATGTAACACAGCCGCCACCCACACCAGTTTTTGAGCCCGTTTCTTAAATTAACAGTATGGCGGCTGCTGCAAAAAGGGGTTAAAATCCACATATCATTTTACGCATAGATATATTTCTGCAGTGAGTGGATGAGATTTGCATCTGTATTCTCCTGCGGATTCACCATTACCTGTGAATGTATTCTACGCTACGCTTCTACAGGACAAAGCAAAGAGGTGTCCACAAACACCAAGGTATCTCCTCCAGAACCCGTAGGACCTACCTTCACAAAGGCGTCATCAAGCCGAACAGCTTGCTGGGCGTCTTCCAGAGCCTCCCGAAACTTCCCGAGCATTATTAGTGTAGCCGCTCGATTTCCATAGTAACTTGCGTTTTTGCTTGAACAATCTATAAAATAATAAAATCTGCATCAATAGAAAATATAATTGGACTTATACAAATCAACTAGTGGAGGCTGCAATTTCACTTAGCATCCTTAGATGGCGCCATTCTCCTGTCAGTGGAAAAAAAATCACATGAAAATGAGCGCAGAATTTACTTTTGGGTAAAAAGAAATAAAATAAAATATTCAGTTTTCAACCTTACAACTAGATTAAAGTCTAAGTTACTTACCGTTAACGGTATTTTTCGAAGTCCATGAGAGCACTACAGAGAGGGGATCCGCCCCTTAGGAACAGGAAACCTACAGATATAAAAGGGCGGCACCTCTCCCACACATCAGTTGGATTACAGAGCATAAGAGGACATCAAGGTTAAATGGTATACAGCAAAAAAATTTCATGCATCACACAGTAACATTAATCAATTGTTTATTACATGTGGACTACATAAGCGGAAGAAGTGCACATAAAACCTGGGTGGGAATGTAAGGGTGCTGTCATGGACTTCGAAAAATACCGTTAACGGTAAGTAACTTAGACTTTATTCGAACGTCCATGACAGCACTACAGAGAGAATTACAGAGAGTAATAACTACTTAGGGAGGGACTACTGCCTGCAGCACCCTTAGTCCGAAAGAAAGGTCTGAGGAAGCACCCAAATCTAATCTATAATGAGTGTAAAACGTGTGTGGAGAAGACCACGTAGCTGCCTTACATATCTGGTCAACCGAGACTTCTGCCCTTTCTGCCCATGAAGTCGCCACAGCTCGAGTGGAATGCGCCCTTAGCCTCTCAGGTGGCTGCTTGCCCCTCGAGGTGTATGCCAGAGAAATTGCTTCCCTAATCCATCTGGCCAATGAGCTCTTTGTTAATCTACGGCCTTTGTTAATTCCTTGAAAAGAGACAAACAATGCATTGTCCCTTTTCCAGGGATCAGTGACTGCCAAATATTGCAGCAGACATCTTCTAACATCTAAAGTATGAAGTTTCATCTCTTTTTGATTAGATGGATTAGGGATGAACGAAGGGAGAATAATTTCCTGTGTTCTGTGGAAAGCGGAAGACACCTTAGGTAGGTATGCTGGATCCGGTCTAAGTATTATCCTGTCATTCAGGACCTGAGTGTAAGGAGACAGTCTAGATAGTGCCTGGATGTCACTTACCCTCCTAGCCGAGGTTAATGCTACCAGGAAAGCGGTCTTAAGGGAAAGAGTTTTTATTGATGCTGCTGATATAGGTTCAAAAGGGGGCTCTGTTAAAGCAGTGAGAACAAGATTTAAGTCCCATGGCATGATTCTCACCTTCACTATGGGTCTCGACCTACCCGCAGCTTTAATGAATCTACTGACCCAGTAATTATTTGCGATGTTGCAACTAAAGAGTGCCCCCAAAGCTGAAACTTGTACCTTAAGGGTGCTTGTGGAGAGACCTAAGTCCAGACCCTTTTGTAGGAATTCTAGAATCTGGGTTATCGGTGTTGTGTCCCCTGCTACAACCGCCGAGCTCTGAAGAAATTTCTTCCAAATCCTAGCGTAGATCCTAGTTGTAACCTCTTTTCTGCTTTTAAGGAGAGTATTAATTACATTAGCAGAAAACCCCTTATCTGTCAGCAGCGACCGTTCAAAATCCACGCCGTCAGGTGGAGGCCCGCTACTCGAGGATGGTAGACTGGACCCTGGGAGAGCAGATCGGGAATGTCCGGCAGGACCCACGGGTCGGCTATCGACATGTTTCTGAGACATGAAAACCATGCCCTCCTGGGCCAAAAAGGAGCGATTAATATTATCCTTGCCCTGTCCTTCCTGACCTTCCTCAATACTAGGGGGAGTAAGGACAGGGAGGGAAGGCGTAGGCTAGATTGAAATCCCACTGTAATAGAAGAGCGTCCACTGCCAGAGGCGTTCTTTGGGATTCAGAGAGCAGAACTGTGTCACTTTTCTGTTGCTTTTGGTAGCAAAGAGATCTACTTCCGGTAGACCCCATTTCCGCACAATTAGGTCGAAGATGGAAGTCTTTAATGACCACTCTCCTTGGCTCAGGAGATTGCGGCTTAAGAAGTCCGCCTTGGTATTTTCTTCTCCCCTTATATGTAGAGCCGTTAGAGAAAGAAAGTGTCGTTCTGCTATCTGAAGTAGGCGCTTTGCCACTTCCATGAGAGGACCGGAACGAGTACCACCCTGGTGGTTGATGTATGCGACTGTGACCCGATTGTCGGAGAGCACTCGAACGTGGTGACCCTGTAGATAGACAAGGAGCTTTTTAATTGCTAGCTCTACCGCTGTTAATTCCTTCATATTAGAAGACATATGAATTTGATCCTGCTCCCATAAGCCCTGAACCATAACGTCCCCCATATGAGCCCCCCACCCAGAGGGGCTAGCATCTGTTGTGACTATTCGGGATATCTCATATTCCCAGGGAACCCCCTTAGACAGGTTTGTCTCATTCTTCCACCAATCCAGGGATCTTATAGCAGCCTGGGACAAGGATAGCTGGCCTTCCAGGTAACCACCTAGCAAATTTTGATACAGCAAGACCTCAGCTTGCAGTGCCCTTGTGTGAAATTGAGCCCACCGAACCGCGGGAATGCAGGACGAGAGGGAGCCCAAAAGAGACATAGCCTTCCTAAGCGACATGGAGGGATTACTGGAAGCGTTTAGGACCTGGTACCGTAAACGAATTAACTTGTCTGACGGTAAACTACAGTTCTGATTTTGTGAATCCAGGATTAGCCCTAGAAATTGCTGAACCCTCATCGGATTCAAACGAGACTTTTTGGTATTTATTAGCCATCCCAGCCGCTCTAAGGTAGAAATCGCTCTTTTCAGTTGCTCTAGGCAATGCTCTGCCGTCTTTCCTATAATAAGAAAGTCGTCAAGGTAGGGGACTATAAGCATATTTGATTCACGTAAGTGGGCCATGACCTCCGACATAACCTTAGTGAATACTCGTGGGCCACCGCCAAGCCAAAGGGAAGGGCGCTAAATTGAAAATGTCGCAGTGATTCCCCCATCTGGATTGCTACTCTGAGGAAACGCTGATGGGGTCGGTAATAAGCGTCTTTCAGATCTAACACCACCATAAAGCAATTTTCAAACAGAAGCTTTATTGCTGAGCTGACCGTTTCCATTTTAAATCGGTGAATAATCAGGAATTTATTGAGGGCTTTCAAATTAATAATTGTTCTAAAAGACCCATCCAGTTTATGGATCAAAAAAGAGGGGAGTAAAACCCCTTACCCCGCTCTGCTTCTGGCACCTCCACTAAGACATTCTTAGCGCAAAGCTCCTGAACCTCCAACTCTAGAGCGGCCTGCTCCGATGGGGATGATCTGAGTGGGGTAATTTTAAAGTTATCCCGAGGTACCGAGGAGAATTCTAACCGCAGCCCTGTAGCTATGATGTTAAGGATCCAGCTACTGTTTGAGATTTCCGACCAGGCCGGGTAGAAGGCTTTCAATCTGCCTCCTACCGGCATCGCTAGTCATTGCGAGGGTTTTTTTGTTTCCCTAGGTGGACCTCTAAACATAAACCCTGTACCTCTTCGCCTCTTTTCATCCCATTTGGCTCGTTCCCTGGACGACCTTCGTAGCTGAACCTCCTTCTGCTGAAAGGTCTTTTATAGGAAGGAGTTGATAGACTGGGAAACTTTTTCTTGTCGTCCCCCGCCTTTTCTAAAAGTTCGTTCAGGACCGGGCCAAAAAGATATTCGCCGTCACACGGAATGGAGCAGAGGCGAGATCTGGCTTGAATATCGCCCGGCCAACATTTCAGCCATAATGCCCTTCGTGCTGAATTAGACAGCCCTGCCGCTCTGGCAGCCATTCTTACTGAGTCCGCTGAGGAATCAGCCAGGAAAGCCGCCGCATTCTGAATTATTGGCAAGGTCTTTCGAATTGTCCCCCTGGAGGTTCCATCTGTTAACTGGGAAGCTAACTGGTCTAGCCAGACCATCAATGACCTGGCTGCGCAAGTGGCTGCAACTGCCGGCCTCAGGGCACCTGCCGACATCTCCCATGTGCCTTTCAAGAAGGAATCTGCCTTCCTGTCTAGTGGATCTTTCAAAGACCCCATATCATCGAAAGGGATGGAGGATTTTTTAGAAGCCTTCGCCACTGCTGCATCCAGCTTCGGGGCCTTATCCCATTTACCCGTCAGGGGATCTTCAAAGGGATATCTCCGTTTAA
Organism: Oophaga sylvatica; assembly: GCA_033576555.1. Classification (NCBI taxonomy): domain Eukaryota; kingdom Metazoa; phylum Chordata; class Amphibia; order Anura; family Dendrobatidae; genus Oophaga; species Oophaga sylvatica. The sequence goes on from JARQOD010000003.1 coordinate 162,662,879, forward strand.
ACGCTTGGGGTAAGGAGCCTCTTTTTTCAGGCTTCTTCCACTCTCTGTCTATAAGGCCTTGGATGCTACTATTTAGTGGAAAGGATCTCCGTTTTTTTGGATCTAGACCACCAAACATCAGATCCTGTACTGAGGGTTCTGGTTTCGCCTCTTCTACCCCCATGGTGGACCTAACGGATTTGACAAATTTGTCCATCTGGTCCAAGGGAAAACAAAAACGGGTAGCGTTTTCCGTAGAAGACGAGGAGGAAGCCGAAGAGGAAGGCGAGGAGGGTCCTGACACAACTTCACCCCTATCATGGGCGGCAGGCGACTCTGAATCAGACAACACTGGTACATTTCTACGCCTGGAAAATTCTCCGTGTCTTGAGGACGCTTTCAACTCTGCTCTTATTATCTCCTTCAGGCTTTCGGTGAAATTTGGAGTCTCCTCCGCTATCTAAAAAGGGAAGGGGCATAGGGGGGGTTTACTATGTTATCCCATGCCCCTGTCCTTCCCCTTAACAATGCCCTACCGTCTGTTGCATGCACGGCTGGCACAACCTCTTAGGGCAAGCGTCAGGCAGAGGGCAAGCGCAAAAGGCACATTCCCTGTGCATGCTTTTCACCGAACACTTCTTCCCCTAGTAACAGACAAAATGGGGAAAAAACTGTATTACTGGGTATTCTAAATCTGACGATCTCTTACCCAGACTGTACAGCAGTAGGTACCGGATCACGGGGAGGGGGCTTTTTCCCAGCTGCGGAACTTCTGCGGCTGGTGCTCCTGGCCATTGAAGAGGAGCGCTCTGTCTGCTGCTGCTGGCTCTCCTGTTGCACCGAGGGAGCCTCTGCAGTGTCCATCGTAAAAAAATGGGGCAGAAGCGCTTTACCTCTTTCCTAGGCTCCTTATATCCTCCCCCGGATATCCGGATCAGCAGGTCTGGCCAGGGGTCCACCCCCTCCTACTCCCCGCCCCACGGCCCCCCCTGCACCCCCCCGCCGCCCCCACAGCAGGCGCCGTCCGACGATGCAGCCGCCAAAATTTTCAAAAACGCCGGCCGGCGTCTTACTTCCGGTTCCGGTGGTGGAGACTCCGCCCCCTTTTTTCCCCCGCTCGCACGGACCGACGGAGGTAAGCACAATCCCCCGCTGCATCGCCCCCCCAAGCGGAGATCTCCCCCGACCTCAGCCGCGCCGCTGCAACAGCGGCGCACGATTGAAATTTCAAAAACCCCGCCGCGCCGTCCATAGCAGTGACGCGCGGCGGGAAATTCAAAACCGCCCGCCGCGCCGTCCATAGCCGTGACGCGCGGCGGGAAATTCAAAACCGCCCGCCGCGCCGTCCATAACAGTGACGCGCGGCGGGAAGTTCAAAAAACCCCCGCCGCGCCGTTCACAGCAGTGACGCGGCGGGAAATTCAAATTTAAAAAAAATTTATTTTTTTTTTTAAAAATCACGGCTGCACCCTCAAGAGGCCCCCACCATGACAGGACCACAGGAGAGGACAGGGAGAAGGCATCGGGACCAGGGAGAGGGGGGGGAATACTTACCTACCGGCGCTGGCTGGGAGACAGAGATCCTCTGGATACTGCTCCACCTGCTCCGCAAACTGCCGTGGAATCCTACCCGGACCCACCGTGGCGCTTCCAGGGGCTCCGCACCGGCCGAGGTAGGAGATTCCCCCCGCTACCTGGGTCGACCGGCCGGCCTGGGTCCTCCTGAAGATCTTCATCTGTAGGAAACCCGTCCTTTAGGAACAGGAAACCAACTGATGTGTGGGAGAGGTGCCGCCCTTTTATATCTGTAGGTTTCCTGTTCCTAAGGGGCGGATCCCCTCTCTGTAGTGCTGTCATGGACGTTCGAATAAAAAAATGTTATTATGACAGAGAACCGGCCTATTAGGGACCCGATTAAGAGATTTTAGACGTTTGTAGGTAATTTCATATTTCAACCCATGAGGAATCTTCACTGCCATTTTTCCTGCTGTAGTAAATGGATATAAAATGGATTAATCCAAGAGCACTTAAGAAAGCACTGCAAATTAAAGCTGGTAACAGCCATCATGTACATATGCGATACTTAAGATAGTAGTAAATGAGCTGTCATGAGTAGACAATCCTTTCATTAGAAAGTCATGCAATGATCAGCAGATCAGCGGCCCCCCAGCCATCACAGAATCTGCAGCAAGTGTTCACTGTCCTATACTGCCTCTGCAGGGGAAAACAAGCATTACACAGCTCCTAATGAAACCGATTGGTTGTCCAACTAATGTAGGGTCTCCATGCGCTTCACAGTTAACAAAAAAAAGGGAGTGAAGTGAAAGGAGGATTGTACCATGTAGAGCAGTGACACTCATTTTGTCACCTAGACCATCAGCCAGCATGCCTGCGGAAGGAGAAGGAACAGACAATGCTTCTAGGTTCCACCTAGGGAGCATGGCTATATCCCTACAAGCAGGATCAGCACCTTCTGAGAGGTAGTAAGTACAGAGGGTGCGAATCCATCCTCAGGACGTGGCCAAGTCAGCGATCAGTGCCCTGCAAGCCCAGCACGTGGCTCGCCAAAAACATGGAAGTTGTGCGAGTACTGTACTTGTAAAATGCATGGAAAAAGCCCGTCACATCATTTAGGATTATGTGGTGTATTGAGCGCTGGTCACCTGCCATCACGTTGGGCTGCACGCTACTGCGGGACCAACCTCTCCCCGTGGATCACTACCAGGTAACCATGTCTGCTCCCCGGCTAATATATTCCACGTTACACCCCCTCTCCAGACCCAGGGCTACATGCAGGCACGTCAGCTGCTCAGTCACTCCGCCTGTTTGTAGAGACGATCCATATGGCTCGGAAGCCATGACATCTGCTGACGTTACAGACCAGTGTGAGCTCAAAGAGGTGGGACAGGTCCACGGTGCGTGACGGGGCTGTGTACTGAAATCCATGCAGCACAATGCAGGCGATCAAAGGGGACACAGAATGTGCAAGTATCAATCAGAGGGGGTTACAGCACAGAGCTACAATGACTGACTCACCTTGACACTTTAACCCCTTAAGCATCAGGCCAATTTTACCCTTAAAATGTCCACCACCAAGACAATCGACAACTTGTCTGAAGTACAGTACTGAGCGGAAGTCGGAGACAGGAAGCAGCAGTGACCCTATGGGAGTGTGGCTGCAGGGTTTATGCTGAACAAACACTGTCAGCTCTGATCTCAATGCAGCTGTGTTTGATTATAAGAACGGACTATCAGCCATTACATGTCTCACACAGGTAACGCCCCTTTCATTTACAATAAGCTCTGGAGGAAGATTCTCAGTAAGGTCTACAGTGGAGGAAATAAGTATTTGATCCCTTGCTGATTTTGTAAGTTTGCCCCGTGACAAAGACATGAAGAGTTTATAATTATAAGCATAGGTTAATTTTAACATTGAAAGATAGAATATCAAAAATAAAATCCAGAAAATCACATTGTATAAATTCTATACAGTTATTTGCATTTTTCAGTATAAGTATTTGATCCCTCTGGCAAACAAGACTTAATACTTGGTGGCAAAACCCTTGTTGGCAAGCACAGCAGTCAGACGGTTTTTGTAGTGTACGAAGCGGAGCCGCGCGTGTACGAGGTGTACGGAGCGGAGCTGCGCGTGTACGAGGTGTACGGATCGGAGCCGCGCGTGTAGAGGTGTACGGAGCGGAGCCGCGCGTGTACGAGGTGTACGGAGTCGGAGCCGATGTGTGACTGAGTGGAGCCTTGTGTGTGCGAGGTGTACGGAGCGTCGTGTGTGTATGAGGTGTATGGAGCCGTGTGTGTATGAGGTGTATGGAGCCGTGTGTGTATGAGGTGTATGGAGCCGTGTGTGTACAAGGTGTATGGTGGGGAGCATTTTTGGAGACCTTGAGTCTTCTTTAGTGGCTTTGCTGAGTAGTTTAGTATAGGGACTCGAAAGCGTGGGGGATCTTTGGCGCAGGTTACGAGCTTATGTATTTTGGCCAAAATATCAACTAATGCCTCACCATTTTTGTATTTTGCGCACTGTTTTTCGGGTGCAGCCAAGCCCAGACACGTCTGGTCTCACATGAGGGGTGTTCACTGTTATGTCATTGAGAGTGTGCTGGCCAGCCTGCCTAATCAAAGAGTAGGGGCGTGATTAATAGGCTGTGAACCAGACACTATGCAGTAACCTTGTGTGAACAACATCCTATGAAGGCCTTTATTGTGCAATTGTATACTGGACAGTCACCCCCTCCTTGAATGGGTATGTGGAGAGTGGCTGTTCATCTGGTATTTTGCACCTGTGTTGCTAACATCTTGCTATATGAAACGCCCCCCGAGGAAGCTACATAGCGAAACGCGCGTTGGGGTCTCCCAACTCTTCATCAGTAAGTTTGGATGTCTTTTCTGTCCTGTTTATTTATGCCTTTGTATATGCATCATCATTTATAGCACTCCTGCTCTGTGTAGCAGGGAGGTAGTTTCACCATGTGCTGATAGCATTTTGCTTCAGTGCAGCAGGAAGGTAGTTTTACCTCTATACTCATTACCTTTTGCTACCTTATTTACTGATGCTTATACATATGCACTACCAGTGACAGTATAGCTGTTTACTTAAGTAGGAAGGTAATCTCACCTCCATATTGAATAGATACAGCTTTCTGTCCTGTTGATCTTGGTTTATGCATTTGCATTATTCGTGACAGTGTATTTGGTTATTATAGCAGGAAGGCAGTTTTGCCTCTATATTGATGATTTTTTTCTGTTTCTCTGATTTATTTGCATATGCACATGCACCTTCTATGTATATGTATATATACTACTAATTGATCAGATGCTTCATGCACTGGATATTTGTCTCGGATCCTCTTGATTATCATCTTTTTATATATATACTACTAACTGATCAGATGCTTTATGCACTGGATATTTATTTCTGATTATCATTATTGAGACACATTTTTTCCTCCTGTTTGAGATCTTTTTTGATGTCTTATGCACTAGTGATTTATACATCTAATTTTCTATACTGACTATTTCGTGTCTATGTGTATATATATTTGATTAATATCTATTATCTTGAATAAATCTCCAGTGGTGCTACACAGTTGCTTGTGCCTATATGTATATAGAAATTTGAGATCTATTTTGACTGTATGGACTGTCTATATTGCTGTACAAATTGGCTTATATCATTATCATATTTGACTTACTGATTAAGATTTGGATGTTTTTTCTCCCTTGTATTGGTTATTTTGACTCTTACTTGACCTTATTGGTTTTATCTATTTTTATCTATGTTTAAATAAAGTTTACAATTTTTCATTATGACTCCTAGTCCATGATTCTTTTGGGTTTTTGTTCAATATATGGATGAGTATATTCATATTTAGCCTTCTTTTTTTCGGGTTACATCTTGCTATATGGGCTGGCTGCACCCTGCAGTGCATTTGTTCCAAGACCTGGGCAGGTAAGTGTTACTGCCTTTTTGTTCGCTGTTTAAATTGAGCATTCATACCGCCCAACCGTCCCGGATCCAGCGGGACAGTCCCAATTTTGAGAGTCTGCCCCGCAGTCCAGGCCAGGAGCTTACTTTTCCGGCGGACAAAGGAGTACACAGCGGAGCCCCGAGGAGCACTTCAAAACACGCACGTGACATTCCACCGGAAGTGATGTGCTAGAAGCTGACCGGAAATGAGGTAATTTCAGGAGGAGATTGTGACGGAACCATGGAGGAACTTCAGGGAATGCTTCAGATCCATCGCCGTGTCCTCCTCCAACAGCGCGGACAGCGGGATCGCTTTGAAATCGGGGATGCCGGCCATGTGAGCAGATCATGATATGTCCTGCATCAGGAAGCTCAGGTGGGCACTACAATGGGAGCCGGGCTGCGATAGTATCTTTATAGAATCTTTCTTTCTCTCTGTTCTTCTTTCCCCTTTCTTTCTCTCTGTTCAATCTTTCCCCTTTCTTTCTCTCTGTTCAATCTTTCCCCTTTCTTTCTCTCTGTTCAATCTTTCCCCTTTCTTTCTCTCTGTTCAATCTTTCCCCTTTCTTTCTCTCTGTTCAATCTTTCCCTTTCTTTCTCTCTGTTCAATCTTTCCCCTTTCTTTCTCTCTGTTCAATCTTTCCCCTTTCTTTCTCTCTGTTCAATCTTTCCCCTTTCTTTCTCTCTGTTCATCTTTCCCCTTCTTTCTCTCTGTTCATCTTTCCCTTTCTTTCCTCTGTTCAATCTTTCCCCTTTCTTCTCTCTGTTCATCTTTCCCTTTCTTTCTCTGTTCATCTTTCCCCTTTCTTTCTCTGTTCATCTTTCCCCTTTCTTTCTCTCTGTTCAATCTTTCCCCTTTCTTCTCTGTTCATCTTTCCCTTCTTTCTCGTTCATCTTTCCCCTTCTTTCTCTCTGTTCAATCTTTCCCCTTTCTTTCTCTCTGTTCAATCTCTTTCTCCCCTTTCTTTCTCTCTGTCTTCATCTTTCCCTTTCTTTCTCTCTGTTCATCTTCTTTCTTTCTCTCTTCAATCTTCCCCTTTCTTCTCTCTTCATCTTTCCCTTTCTTTCTCTGTTCAATCTTTCCCCTTTCTTTCTCTCTTTCATCTTTCCCCTTTCTTTCTCTCTGTTCATTCTTTCCCTTTCTTTCTCTCTGTTCAATCTTTCCCCTTTCTTTCTCTCTGTTCATCTTTCCCCTTTCTTTCTCTCTGTTCATCTTTCCCCTTTCTTTCTCTCTGTTCATCTTTCCCCTTTCTTTCTCTCTGTTCATTCTTTCCCCTTTCTTTCTCTCTTGTTCATTCTTTTCCCTTTCTTCTTTCTCTTGTTCATTCTTTCCCCTTTCTTTTCTCTGCTTCTTCCTTTCTTTCTTTCTTCTGTTCATTCTTTCCCCTTTCTTTCTCTCTGTTCATTCTTTCCCCTTTCTTTCTCTCTGTTCATTCTTTCCCCTTTCTTCTCTCTGTTCATTCTTTCCCCTTTCTTTCTCTCGTTCATTCTTTCCCCTCTTTCTTTCATCTCTGTTTCATTCTTTCCCCTTTCTTTCTCTCTGTTCATCTTTCCCCTTTCTTTCTCTCTGTTCTTCTTCTTCTCCCTTTCTTTCTCTCTGTTCATTCTTCTCCCTTTCTTTCTCTCTGTTCATTCTTTCCCCTTTCTTTCTCTCTGTTCATTCTTTCCCCTTTCTTTCTCTCTGTTCATTCTTTCCCCTTTCTTCTCTCTGTTCATTCTTTCCCCTTTCTTTCTCTCTGTTCATTCTTTCCCCTTTCTTTCTCTTGTTCATTCTTTCCCCTTTCTTTCTCTCTGTTCATTCTTTCCCCTTTCTTTCTCTCTGTTCATTCTTTCCCCTTTCTTTCTCTGTTCATTCTTTCCCCTTTCTTCTCTCTGTTTCATTCTTTCCCTTTCTTTCTCTCTGTTCATTCTTTCCCTTCTTTCTCTTCTCTCGTCTTCTTCCCCTTTCTTTCTCTCTGTTCATTCTTTCCCCTTTTTTCTCTGTTCATCTTTCCCCTTTCTTTCTCTCTGTTCTTCTTTCCCCTTTCTTTCTCTCTGTTCATTCTTTCCCCTTTCTTTCCTCTGTTCATTCTTTCCCTTCTTTCCCTTTCATTCTTTCCTTTCTTCCCTTTTTCTTTCTCTTTCTTCTCTGTTCATTCTTTCCCCTTTCTTTCTCTCTGTTCATTCTTTCCCCTTTTTCTCTCTGTTCATTCTTTCCCCTTTCTTTCTCTCTGTTCATTCTTTCCCCTTTCTTTCTCTGTTCATTCTTTCCCCTTTCTTTCTCTCTGTTCATTCTTTCCCCTTTCTTTCTCTTCTTCTTCTTTCCCCTTTCTTCTCTCTGTTCATTCTTTCCCCTTTCTTTCTCTCTGTTCATTCTTTCCCCTTTCTTTCTCTCTGTTCTTCTTTTCCCCTTTCTTTCTCTCTGTTCATTCTTTCCCCTTTCTTTCTCTCTGTTCATTCTTTCCCCTTTCTTTCTCTCTGTTCATTCTTTCCCCTTTCTTTCTCTCTGTTCATTCTTTCCCCTTTCTTTCTCTGTTCATTCTTTCCCCTTTCTTTCTCTCTGTTCATTCTTTCCCCTTTCTTTCTTTTCTGTTCATTCTTTCCCTTTCTTTCTCTGTTCATTCTTTCCCCTTTCTTTCTCTGTTCATTCTTTCCCTTCTTTTCTCTGTTCTTCTTTCCCCTTTCTTTCTCTGTTCATTCTTTCCCCTTTCTTTCTCTCTGTTCATTCTTTCCCCTTTCTTTCTTTTCTTCCTTTCTTTCTCTGTTCATTCTTTCCCCTTTTTTTCTCTGTTCATTTCTTTCCCCTTTCTTCTCTCTGTTCATTCTTTCCCCTTTCTTTTCTCTGTTCTTCTTTCCCCTTTCTTTCTCTCTGTTCATTCTTTCCCCTTTCTTTCCTCTGTTCATTCTTTCCCTTTCTTTCTCTCTGTTCATTCTTTCCCCTTTCTTTCTCTCTGTTCATTCTTTCCCCTTTCTTTCTCTCTGTTCATTCTTTCCCCTTTCTTTCTCTTCATTTTTCCCTTTCTTTCTCTCTGTTCATTCTTTCCCCTTTCTTTCTCTGTTCATTCTTTCCCCTTTCTTTCCTCTGTTCATTCTTTCCCCTTCTTCTTCTCTGTTCATTCTTTCCCCTTCTTTCTCTGTTCATTCTTTCCCCTTTCTTTCTCTCGTTCATTCTTTCCCCTTTCTTTCTTCTCTTTCTTCTCTCTGTCATCCCCTTTCTTTCTCTCTTTCTTCTTTCCCTTTCTTTCTCTCTGTTCATTCTTTCCCTTTTTCTCTGTCATTCTTCCCCTTTCTTTCTCTGTTCATTCTTTCCCCTTTCTTTTCTCTGTTCATTCTTTCCCTTTCTTCTCTCTGTTCATTTTCTTTCCTCTGTTCTATCTTCCTCTTTTTATCTTTCCCCTTTCTTTCTCTGTTCATTCTTTCCCCTTTCTTTCTCTGTTCATTCTTTCCCCTTTCTTTCTCTGTTCATTCTTTCCCCTTTCTTTCTCTGTTCATTCTTTCCCCTTTCTTTCTCTTTCATTCTTTCCCCTTTCTTTCTCTTTCATTCTTTCCCCTTTCTTTCTCTGTTCATTCTTTCCCCTTTTTTCTCTCTTTCATTCTTTCCCCTTTCTTCCTCTGTCATTCTTTCCCTTTCTTTCTCTCTTTTTCTTCTTTTCTCTCTCCTCTGTTCTTTACTTCTTCCCTCTCTGTTTCTTCTACTTCTCTCCCTCTCTGTTCTTTACTTCTCTCTCCTCTCTGTTTTTACTTCTCTCTCCCTCTCTGTTCTTTACTTCTCTCTCCCTCTCTGTTCTTTACTTCTCTCTCCTCTGTTCTTACTTCTCTCTCCCTCTCTGTTCTTACTTCTCTCTCCCTCTCTGTTCTTTACTTCTCTCTCCCTCTCTGTTCTTTACTTCTCTCTCCCTCTCTGTTCTTTACTTCTCTCTCCCTCTCTGTTCTTTACTTCTCTCTCCCTCTCTGTTCTTTACTTCTCTCTCCCTCTCTGTTCTTTACCTTCTCTCTCGTTCTTTCTCTTTCTTTCTTCTGTTCTTCTTTCTCTTTCTCTTCTCTCTCCTCTCTCCTTTCTTTTTTCTCTTTCTTTCTTTTTTCTCTCTCACCTTTCTCTTTCTTTTTTCTCTCTTCTTTCTCTCTTTTCTCTGTGTTCTTTCTTTCTTTTCCTCAGTACCAGTCAGTGTGCCCACAGTACCAGCCACTGTGCCCATAATGCCAGCCACTGTGCCCTCAGTACCAGTAAGTGTGATCAGCAGTGCTAAATGGGTGCAGTTGGGGTGTGGACATGGGTGTGACTAGTTGTGAAATGGGTGTGACTTGTTACTTTTGCAAAAGAAAATAACTTTAAAAAAATCTTTTTATTATAATACTCTGGGAACTGAAAAATAGAATTTTTTTATTTTATTTCTTACAATCTTTCACAAGGGGACTTGTACATGCATTCCTTTCACTGCATAGATAAATTGTGCTACTTACATAGTGCAGTACAATCTCAGCCGTCGACAGGCAGGTCCGCGTCACGCACAGAGGCAGTCTCATAGATTTTGCCTCTAGTACAATCTATTAGGCTTTGATCTATGGCAGAACACAGGCCTCCAACTGCCATAGCAACTAGCTGCTCCCTGAGATTGCTTTGCTGGGTCTGACAGAGTGACAGAGGAAGCCATCTTTTTCTGTTCAACGCCGTACATGCTGCATTTACTACTGTGGCATGTAAGGCGTTAACTAACCCGAAGAACACATTGAGACTACTTACTCCTATCTACTGTCTAGATGTGCCATCAGCAGGAACTAAGCAGGATCTGAGAGTGAAAGCCCCATGAAAAAGCAGTGCAGTGATGGGAAGCATTTAAAGGGGTTGCCAAAGAATTTATTTTAAAAAAAAATGGCCAGAATAGCAGGGAATGCACTAAAATAACCTTTACTCAAAGAGCAAATCCCCACCACCGCCGTTCTGTTGGTCCCAGGGCTGTGGAATTGGAGTCGTGGAATCGGAGCCCATTTTGGTGGAGATGGAGTTGGAGTCGGTGCCATGGAAATTGTTAGAACTCTCCTGTTAGGTTTTTTCTATCTTGCTGGTCACATGACCTTTTTTGCTTACTTAATCCTGCTCCGCCCTTCTGGCTTTGCTGGACTTCATTGTAACTTCTATTCTTAAGCTAGTCGGGTGCTTTTTTACCTTACTCTAATAGTTTTGCTTGGTCTTCTGACCTCTATGTTCTATGTTGTTTTGTTTTTCTTTTTATTGCTACAACTTCTGTTAGGAGGTGTCCATCTTTTATCCCAGTCCCTAGTGCTTGTAGGGATCCCTTCCTCGCATCTATAGGTCTTCGTTCAGACTAGCTGAGGACTTTAGCGGGTCTGATCGCAGGATCAGGTTCCCCGTTACATCGTAGGGATTGAGCTTAGTTCTATTGTAGGGACAGATTTCCCTTTCTTTCCTTAGTGTTTGTAGCAGAACTTAACAGAAATTGAGGAGTTGGTCGAGTTGCTCTGATCAAGCCCTGGTATGAGGAGTCGGAGTCATGGAAATTAGAGCGGAGTGGATTGCTTACCACCACAGTCCTGGTATGAGGGAGTCGAGTCATGGAAATTGAGGAGTCGGAGTTGGAGTTTTGGCTTACCGACTCCACAGTCCTGGTATGAGGGAGTCGGAGTCATGGAAATTGAGGAGTCGGAGTTGGAGTTTGGCTTACCGACTCCACAGCCTGGAGAGAGTCTGGTCATGGAATGGAGGAGTCGGAGTTGGAGTTTGGCTACGACCCACCTGTATGAGGATCGGAGTCATGGATTGAGGTCGGTTGCTTACCGACTCCACAGCCCTGGTATGAGGAGTCGGGAGTCATGGAAATTGAGGAGTCGGAGTTTTGGCTTACCGACTCCACAGCCCTGATTGGTCCCATCAGTCTTTATTACCAGTCCTATAGTGATGATGCTGTCTACTCTCAGCTGTGATGGCTGAGCATCACGCATGTGATTGCTGAGGATAGTGATTGACTGCAGCAGTTATGCAAGCGTAAACAGAAAGTCACAGAACCTTACAGAAAATGGAGGAACCACGTTGTTGGTGCTGGAGTATAGGGAAAGATACCAGATTAGTATAATTTGTTATAGTAAGGCATCAGCTACTTTGTTGGCCTTAAAAAAAAAAAATGTAACCAACCCTTCAATGACCGGTGCTTAGCAGGAAGGAAGTGTATGCTCAACTTAAATCAGTGGCTGAAATTCACAGCGGTAAAGGTTTTATTCAATACAGATGTGGAATGATTAATGCCTTGTGATAAATTTGACTTTGAGCTTTATGATTGAGTGCTGCAATTTTCTTATGGATGTAATATAGAGTATGTGATCTAGCAGGACAGGAAAAGACATCTATAAAGAAACTGGTACCTTCCATGCTTCTCAGTGCCACGGCTATCCAACATGAGCAGGCAAGCTGGGCGATGGAAAGGCAACAATCATAATCATACCAGCAGTACTCACCAATGGCCTTCGTGTAGTAGTTGCAAGCTTCGCTGTACTCCTTCTGCACATAGAACGCATTGCCCTTCTCTTTGTAAGCCTCGGCCTCCCTGTAATATAGAGAAAGAAAAAATTTAAGGCTATCATCTTGTAGTAATCCCTGCACACACATGGAAGAAATGGGTAACCAAAGTTATTTTTCCTAATCATGAACAACCCCTTTAAAAGAAGCTCTACGTAAACATCGCTGCTGAGTCACTAGTTTTGTGACGCAACAGCGATCTCCCCAGCGATATCGCTGTGTGTGACATTCAGCGATGATCAGCCCCCCTGCTGGTTATTGCTGATCGTCGCTGAATGTCCTGGGCATTTTTTTTGATCGTTGCCCGCTGCCCAGCACGCATCGCTGCATGTGGCAGGCGGGAGACCAGTGATCAGCTGGTAACCAAGGTACACATCGGGTTACCAGGCGCCTTGCAGCGCCTGGAAACCCGATGTGTACCTTGGTTACCAGCTCCCCTGCACCAGCGAGCTGGTATCCAACGTACACTGCGGATAACTAAGCAACATTACCCGCAGTGTCGCTGTCCTGATCACTGCCTGAGCTGCCTGTTTGGCAGCTCACCAGCGATCATGTAGCGACACACCAGCGATCCTGACAAGTGCATATCGTTGTCGGGATCGCTGGTGTATCGCTATGTGTGACGGGGCCCTAAAGGTCTAGCTTTAAAGGACAAAGGGTGTTAGAAACACTTGTCCAGCCGTAGGATATTCCCGACAACTCCCCTTTACAAGTGTTTTGTATGGGGAGAATAAAGACCCCCCCCCCCATATACATTAGATGGCGGTCGGTTGAATGATGGCTAGACGATAGTTCGGCAGGAAGCTTCTCTCCAGATTCTTCCATACACAGGACAGCACCATCTGCCGAGCGCGCGTGTGTGTTCTCTACAGAAGAGACGCTGCCAGACATCTCTGGCAGTGGCTTATCTCAGGGAGAACAAAATAATTGACAATTAAAGATCCAGCATGTCAGATTTCTATCTCGACAATCATCTCTCCAGAAGCCTCATACACGGACTGTCTGCCAAACCCAACAATATTGGAAGGTTCGACCAACATTAGTCTAATGTCTATGGGGGGTTTAAAAGGCCAGACCCTCTGACAGTGGTTTATGTCTCCTGATAAGAGGATTGGACACTAAAATTTAACATGTTCGGTCCTGCTTTCAAATTGGTGTATCTGGTTGGCCCAAGTCTAATGTGTATGGGCATCATAAAGATAAAAACCAAGTCAAGTCCAGAAGTGTGAACTGCAGGGACTTGTGTGCCCCATGCTCTTTACAGCCATTTTCCCCTCCAAATATTCTAACCTGGAAAGGTTTTGCTTCGTCACACTGCCGATCTCACGAATGCTCTCAGTCAAAAAAAAAAAAAAAAACACACGAGATTTGGACCAGAGTTCAAATACATGACAGATGTCTAAGGTTCTGAATTTTTTATTCTTTCTTTGGTTACTGACATAACTTTCTAATATATTGGAAAGGATTGCTTTAATCACACGAGTAACAGGTTCCAAATGACAAATATTGGGAATCAAAACCTGCTCAGATTATCATGGAAAAGTTCCCACTGCTTATCGAAGAATATCCGAAAACTAAAGTGAATAGCTAGAATAATGCCAAGGATCATAATGCAGATACCAATACAGAACAAAAAGATGGGCGCCAGCAGCTTATTGCTGTGTGCTCCGGCTCCCCGGGACTTGTCTTGCCCTGTAAGGGGAATCCTTTATAATATGGCTGAGCAGTAAACAGTCGCTTCCCTCCCTGGCTGTTAACCACAGGAGACTTGTACCATGAGGGTGGGGCTGTAATCATACAAACAGGACATGGGTGGGGGACGTCTTCACCCACAAATACCTGCAGTATGAGCTCATACATACAGGCTGCTTCCACGCTCCACCAGAACAGGGGCTTACCGACCCCACTGGGCCTCAATGTAATGAAAGCTTGACATGAAATTGAGGCAGTAGACGGAGATGGAGAAAGGGCGTCTCTAATTAGTCGATCAATGTATACTGCCATTGAAAATCACGTTAAACAGGATTGTCCCATAAACATATTACCGATCCCCAGGATAGATACTAAATGTAGGACCATTCACAGTTCACCTGACCACAAGAATGGTGGGGCCCAAAGTCCCTTTATGAGTGGAGCAGCACGTTCGACCACAAGTCCTATAGGCACATGCTCACTACTGCTCCACTCACACACTACACTTTGGGAGCCCTGTTTCATGATTAGTGATATCAGACCCCCAGCAATCGTACATATACAAGTACAGTAGTGTTCCCTTTACTGGGATCATCTCACGACAGACACAGCTGGACTATGGCTAGAACATTCCTACAATATCTGATCGGCAGGGGTATGATCATGTTGACCCCCCCAATAGCTGGTAGAAAAAGTAGCAGAGGTTGCGGAGAAATGCTCCACCATCCGATGGGTCCACTAAGCTTTCTCCAGACACGGTTGCTTTCCTACAAAAGCCGCCACTTCATTCTAGCACAAAGACAATAAAACTGGCTCAGGGGTAAGGGTCCCGTCACACTCTTCAATGTCCCAGAGATCCCACCAACGATACGACATTGATGGGATCGCTGGGACATCGTTAGCTGATCGCTGGTGAGCTGTCACATGGTCAGCGATCAGGACCAGCGAGCACGCTGGTATCCAATGTACACATCGGGTAACTAAGCACCGCGCGGCACCTAGTTACCTGATATGTACCCTAGATACCGGCTCTCAGCGCTCTACAGCAGAAGCTGGGAGCCGGTAACCAGGGTACATATCGGGTAACTAGGTGCCGCGCGGCGCTTAGTTACCCGATATGTACATTGGATACCAGCTCCCCGATATGTACATTGGATACCAGCTCCCTGAGTGTTGGTCTCCTGTTGTCACACACACCAATGCGCTTGTCAGCGGGAGACCAACGACGAAAAAATGGTTCAGGACATTCAACGACGATCATCAATACCCTGCGTGTCACACTAAGCGTGATTGCTGGCTAGGTCGCTGTTGCGTCACAAAATTGGTGACGCTTCAGCGATCTTGCTAGCGATCTCGCTTAGTGGGACGGGGGCTTTAGAGAAGAAACTCCTAAATCTAGAGTTCTCTGGAGACTTGGCATGGTCTGTATCATGCGGCGACCTTGGAATATCTCCTGTCCTGCTGGCACCCTGCTAACAGGCTGAGCGAGGACTTCTTGTGTAATGCATATGCTATGCACAGACACTGCTCCAGCAGGGGTACAAGGACAAATTCATGGTGCAGGGACTGAATGCAGCTTTACCATTATCACAACCGTCAGGCCGGAATTAATCAATTTTATCTGAAGATGGAAACTGGGAAGTGTGGGTGATATTTATTCAGCGGTGACAAGACTGCTGTAATCCCCCTCGTGAGCCTGGCATCCGCTCCAGCAATAACTGCGCAGTGCAGGGGTGAACAAGCTGGAAATCCACAGATCTGTGCTCTGCAGCGGGAAACGTGATGCCGTCAGCGTGCAGAACGCTGGCCCTGCCATCTGAAGCCCGGGCTATAAATAAGAGCTGTTTACATCGAAAAGGGGAAACTTTGCTGCGCTCCACAAGCGGAGAAATCAGAGTTTTAGTCAGTCACAACATCGGCCTACACATCCGAGAACGCTGTCAGAAAAACGGAGCGTGGGAAGATGCTACTTATAACGCCGCCTGTCACTTCCAGCAGAACATCCTGATAAAGGGGAGCGTAGCGGCACTCGATTTATGTAGGATGGTAGGCCTCTTTCACACATCCGGTGTGCGCCTGACGGCGCACTCCGGCATTTTTTTGTGCAACCGCATCCGGCGAAATGTAATGCCGGATGCGTTTTTTTTTCATTGACTTGCATTAGCGCCATATGGCGCCGCATGTCAGTGCGTTGTATGCGGTTTTGTCCAGATCCGGCGGAAATGTACATTCCGGCGGCCGGACAAAACACAGCATGTAACGTTTTTTTTTTTGCCGGAGTCGCCTGATGTCTCCGGGCATCAGAAAACATCCGGCAAAAAACCGCAAGCGGCGCATCAGGTTTTCTGATGCGGCGCTGCGGCTAAATGCCAGGGGCGCCGTCAGGCGCACACCGGATGTGTGAAAGAGGCCGTAGGATCATGGAGGCCGCAGTGCTCTCTTAAAGGGAAGCTTCATGCTCAACTCTATAGGACTGGAGACATAACATGTTACAAGTTCCTCGCAGAGAGAAGAGCCATTTCCTTCTCTCTTTACTATAGTGTATGGGTCTCTATACACACTGCTCATCCGGAGCGCAGCATACATGGAAGAAAACAACCGTAGCCCCGTACTCAGCCGAGGTCACCGTCTAGGGGAAAGATTTAACCCTTCATGGCCCTACTTTGATTTGATCTCGGTGTTAAATGATTTTTCCCACACGATAAATGGTTAAAATAGCAAAGTGCACGTTAAAATAACTTTGCAGGTTACTGATCGAAAATCCTCTCTAAAGACCAGAGGGATTTTTAAGGAAGGCGTTTACTGCTCGTTGCCAAGGTTCCTGGCCACCTCTGCGGTCTATCAGCAGTGACCGGTCTCCCAGGTAAGAAGTGCACACTTACAAAGGCCTAGGGATGGCAAGTGCTGCTCTGAGCTCCTGAATTGGTCTTTGGACAGGGGGAAAAAAAAATTAGCAGCATGCTGCTAGTGGCTCCGCAAATCGGATCACGCACACCCATTCAAGTCTGTAGGCGAGTGTAAAAGATCGGACTGCACTCGGATGTTATACAAGTGCAGTGTAATTTACGTGGACCCAGACAATGGAAAAATTTCTTTCCCTGTCTCCTCCGCTGCGATTCTCTTACGCGAGAGAAGCGGACCACAGTATACTCACACTCGTCTCTATGACAGAGTTTGAGCAGAATGAATCGGCTGGAATCTCTGGGAAGAGAAAATCATGGCTCGTGTGACCCCGGCCGTACAGTGACTATTTTACAGTGGGATTTTGCGGCACAGAGACTGCAGGAAGTGTACATCAGTCTGCAGACATGGTTGCCACACACTGCAGGTGGCAAGACTGCACTCACTACAGGACGGGAAGCAGGCCGTAACTGACAACCTATTGCTCCGCTGTTAGTCTAATATTGGGGTATGTGTCCTCAGGTGACCTCATGGGGCACATAACGCTCTGTATATAATTTATGTCCATCTACATCAGTCCTGATGCTGAAAGTGCCATCTGCCATTCTGAAGCCCCCCCAATGGGATATCCAGATGTGAGGAAAAAATGCACAGATTGAGTCTCACAGGCCATTCACGGACCACCCGCAGGTCCCTGAGGAAACAGCCTCATATATGCTGAAACAGGGCTGTGGAGTCGGAGTCATGGAAATTGAGGAGTCGGAGGTTTGGCTTACCAACTCCACAGCCCTGGCTGATAACGCTGCTAGTTCTGGTCAGCAAACCCACGGTCGCTCCGAGCATCGTGGTCCGTATACAATCCATGGAATGTGGATGTGAATTCAGACTAAAGTGAATCGGTGATGCCCAACATGCGGCTTTCCAGATGGTGCAAACTACAGCTCCCAGCAAGTCTGCAGGCTGTGGACGCATCTTAGGAGCTGTCATTTCAGCCGAAGAGCACAGCCATGCCAACCCAATCCCAGCCCCACATCTGTCCAGTGTCCACCCAAATAATGATCCATATTATTACAGAAGGACCATCCACTTCTATGGGCTCCGTCCATGCTCGATGGCCACTTTGTGACAACTCAGACACACTATGTAGTTTCCGTCATACATTATCTATCACTATAAATACAGTGTGTCCAGAGAAGAGGTGAAGTCTGTCGAAATTAATGGGGTGACAGGTACCTCAGTGCCCGGGATCGTCCCCAACAATCAGACAATTCCTCCAAACTGCTAGGAATGTGGATATTAACCTGTAAGACATGCTATTTTTTCAGAGCGGAAGAGGACTAGAACTCCAGCGCCACCTATTGGAAGTAGCAATCCTACAAGTCAATATCAACCCTTTAACGAGCCTTGTCACATGACTTAGGATACAAGGCAAACCAGAATGTCAATGTGCAGACACTGTGTTTCAGGGTGTTACCCCTCATCAGGGCAAAGTGTGAGATCTGATTTGGCTAGTCTTCTTCCTCTCTGAAGAGCAATTTTCATATTTAATTTCC
The DNA here is from genome assembly GCA_033576555.1 of Oophaga sylvatica. NCBI lineage: Eukaryota > Metazoa > Chordata > Amphibia > Anura > Dendrobatidae > Oophaga > Oophaga sylvatica. The sequence continues at coordinate 162,680,997 of JARQOD010000003.1, forward strand.
CAGAGGAGTATGAACAGCTTATAAGTCTCCTCACTCTGCCATGCCAGGCCTGGCTGGTCACTTTCCATAAGGAGAAAGATTACCCCTTAGAAACCCGTGAGACACAAACTACAACCCATGCAACTTCTCTGTGCTCCGGACCAGGCCGAGACCCCTTATAGTAATAAAGATTGTAAGCTTTCGAGCAGGCCCTCATTCCTCTTGGTATCTACTTTGATCTGTGTTATTGTTATGCTGTAATGTCTATTGTCTGTACAAGTCCCCTCTATAATGTAAGGTGCTGCGGAATATGTTGGCGCTATAGAAATAAAATTATTATTATATGGGGCATCATTGCCATAGAAACCCGTATATGACTTATTTACTACACTTTAGCAGACTGATTGTTCTGGGCAACGAGACGGAGTACACGACCTAACACACTATCATCAATACAGGGGTGGTCTAGTGTGTACAGCCCCCTACACAGCGTTCGGTCAGGGAGGTCCTGCTGGATGAAGCCCATATAGGCTCAGTTGTGTCTCTCTTACACGGCTGCCACCAGACAGGAATCAGTCACCGGCATTTCTCCCCATGCAGCGCTGTTGGGATGTCACCGCCCTAGTGGCCATTCTATAACACTGCACACAGATGGATGACATGAATGATTCCAGGACTGAGCCGCCATACACAGTGTCATCAGCATTCTATATCAATGGGACGAGCAGGTGTCATTCCCAGTAATGGGGGCTCCATGTGGCAGGGCACAGCCCGGGTACACAGAGGCCCCCAGGACGGTCACTGACTGGTGAGGAGCCCCAGTGAGGCCTCCAGCTGCATGCCACCCTCGTGCCATCACCACAGCCGACACTATCATCCCCATCCCAGAAGCATACACATTCACCTCACATACCTATCCCGCTCCTCCGCACTCCTCTCAGGCTCTGCAGGCGCCATCATCACATCGCAGTCCGCGGTTGCCGCCATCTTACCGCCGGCTTAGAAGGAAGGAGAAAGGGAAGCGACTTCCGGGTCCTCCAAACCAACATGAGTGCCACTGAGACTCAGTAACTACCATAGAGATGGAACAAGAAGTCAGTCACCGCACCGGAAGTTTGTGAGCGGCCATCTTGGAAGAGGGCACCCGCAGACATGAAGTCATGTTGTCATGGAGACTGAGACGCCTTCAATGCACAAGCACAGGGCTGTATTCATCATGTAACTACTGCTGCATCAGGAGAGTCAGGCTATGGTCACACTATCAGGATGTGGTCAGTATTTACCTCAGTACTTGTAAGCCCAAACCAGTACTCCATATGTAGAGCCCCTAATTGCTAGTAGAGCAGAATCCCCCCTCAAGTGACCCCCTATTTTGGATATTATACCCCTTTGTGAATTTATATCCAGATGTAGTGACGATTTTCAATCCATGGGTGTTTTTCAGAAACAGGCAGCAGTGGATGTTGCCGAGTGAAAATTGCAAACTGCTGTTGTAGTGACCAGTACACTGTAGTGACCAGTACACTGTAGTGACCAGTACACTGTAGTGACCAGTACACTGTAGTGACCAGTACGTTGCAGTCACCAGTACACTGTAGTGACCAGTACACTGTAGTGACCAGTACACTGTAGTGACCAGTACACTGTAGTGACCAGTACACTGTAGTGACCAGTACACTGTAGTGACCAGTACGTTGCAGTCACCAGTACACTGTAGTGACCAGTACACTGTAGTGACCAGTACACTGTAGTGACCAGTACGTTGCAGTCACCAGTACACTGTAGTGACCAGTACACTGTAGTGACCAGTACACTGTAGTGACCAGTACACTGTAGTGACCAGTACACTGTAGTGACCAGTACGTTGCAGTCACCAGTACACTGTAGTGACCAGTACACTGTAGTGACCAGTACACTGTAGTGACCAGTACACTGTAGTGACCAGTATGTTGTGCCCAGCTCCTGCTTCTGAGACACGCACCTGTAAATTAGGCAGGCTCTCATCACTACAGAAATGACAAACATGTGGATGCTATATGTGGTTTAGGCACACTGGGGCTCAGAAGGGAGGGGGGCATTTAGATTTGGGAGCACAGAATTTGTTGAATTTCTTTTGAAGGGCGAGGAGCCATTTCACTTTTCCAGAGCCTTTGTGCTACCAGTAACGTGGACGCCCCCTATATTTCCATTAACAGATGACAGACCTTAGTGAAGACTTGCATTTTTTGTGGATTGAGTTGACGCTTTTATTGGGAACATTTTACATAACGTTTGGGATCACATTTATCCGGCGCTTTATTATGATGAGCGCTTACGGTGGGGTTTCCATCTAAATCTCTGAGTGACGTGATTCAGATGAAACCCCCGATGGATCCATTCACTATAATGAGGCAGCAGAGTTACTCTGGACTCCGTCTGGCCTCTGTTCTGTGGTGTCCATTTTTTCAGAAGTGCACAAAACTGTGGCCGACGACACTTTTATACAATCCTAAAAAGACAGACACTGCCGGATCACAGGTCAGACGGCGTCCACAGTGCCTCCATCTGCCTCATTATAGGGATTCTTCAGCCAGCGGTTCCGACTGAATCACATATTTCAGAGATTTACATGGAAACCCCGATGTAAGTGATCAGCGTAGGGCGCAGGATAAATGTGCGCTGAGCCTTACTGCGATCTTTGGGAGACAGAATGAAAAAATCACCAGCAGGTGAAGAATTGGTTTAACTGCGGTATAAGTGATTATTCGACTTTATTCTTGGGGTCAGTGCGATTACAGTGATACCAGATTTATAGCGGGTTTTTATGATTGGCAGTTGTCACACACTGAAAGACGCTTTTTATTGCAAAAAATAGTTTTTGCATCACCACATTTTGAGAGCTATAATTTTTCCATATTTTGGCCCACAGAGTCATGTGAGGTCTTGTTTTTTGCGGGACAAGCAGGGCCGGCGTCAGCACCCGGCACACCCGGGCAAGCGCCGGGGCCCTGAGCAGGCGGGGGGGCCCACTCGCAGTCTGGCACCCCCGCGCCCGTTAGCGGAGGAGAGCGGTGTCACCGCCGCCACTGGGCCCCCCCCCTTGCTCAGGGCCCCGGCATCAGCTGGCACAATACTTACCTCTCCCGTGCCTCCGCAGCTCCGGGCTCCAGGGGGCGCCGGCGCTTCCTCTCACAGCCGGCCGCTGAATGACGTCATCATTCAGCGGCCGGCTGTGGCACAGAGCGCGGGGACGCCGGACTGGTATGACGTGTGTGTGTGTGTCTCTGTGTGTATGTAGTGCGGTGCTTTGTGTGTGTATGTATGTGTGTGTGTGTATGTGTGTGTATGTATGTGAGAGAGTGCTTGTGTGCTGTCTGTGTGTGATGATGGGCAGGCATTGTTAATAATGGGGAGGCATTGATGATGAAGATGGGGAGAAGATGATGATAATGGGCAGGCATTGATGATAATGGGCAGGCATTGATGATGGGGAGAAGATGATGATGGGCAGGCATTGATGATGATGGGGAGGAGATGATGATGGGCAGGCATTGCTGATAATGGGGAGGCATTGATGATGATGGGGAGAAATGATGATGGCAGGCATTGTGATAATGGAGCATGATGATGGGGAGAAAATGATGTAATGGGCAGGCATTGATGATAATGGGCAGCATTGATGATGGGAGAAGATGATGGGGAGAGTTGATGATGATGGCAGGCATTGATGATAATGGGGAGGCCATGATGATGATGGGGAGGCAATGATAATGATAAGGAGGCAATGATGATGATGGGGAGACAATCATGATGATAATGGGGAGTCTTTCCACAGCGCCCTTTCCTGAGCCGTAACAGTGCAGAACGCAGTACAGCGCAGAGGAGAGCTGCATATTTTGTATGGAGCATTATATGGGGACCAGTATCCTGTATGGAGCATTATATTGGGTCCAGTATTCTGTATGGAGCATTATTTTGGGTCCAGTATTCTGTATGGAGCATTATATGGGGGGTGACATCCTGCATGGGGTATTATATGGGTGATGAGGGGGAGACTGTGGTGCCCATAATATTGTATGGAGGACTGTACTGTCCAGTCTGTTCTGTGCGCTGTGAGGATTTGGCGGTTTTTGAGCTATTGTAGAATTTACAATAGATATCACTCATGTAATGGAAGAAGTGAAGTATTTGGCATTGTGCTATACCCATATTTCTCTGCTGTATCTGTGCATCATGAATCGTGGTCTGTGTTAAAGGGGCCCACTGAGGCTCTTTCGCCCGGGGCCCATAAAAACCTGGAGCCGGCCCTGGGGACAAGTTCACATTTTTATTGGTACCATTTAACGGCACATGATATTTTTTGATCGCTTTTTATTCCAATGTTTAGGAGGCAGAATGAACAACAACCAGCAATTCAGGAATTACTTTTGAGGGTGCTTTATGCCGTTCCGTGTGTGGTTAAAATTGATAAGGCAGTTTTATTCTTCGGGTCAGTACGATTACAGCAATACCTCATTTATAACTTTTTTATGTTTTGCCACTTTTACACAATAAAAACTATTTTATATAAAAAATAATTATTTTTGCATCGCTTTATTCTGAGAGCTATAACTTTTTTATTTTTCCGCTGATGGAGCTGTATGGCAGCTTGTGTTTTGCAGGAAAAGATGATGTTTTCAGCGGTACCATGTTTATATCCTTCTTTTTGATCGCGTTTTATTCCAGTTTTTGTTCGGCAGTCTAATGCTTTATGCTTTGTTTTTTATTTTTTTATGGTGTTCACTAAAGGGGTTAACTAGTGGGACAGTTTTATAGGTCGAGTCTTTGCAGATGCGGAAATACTGAATATATGTACTTTTATTGTTTATATTTTTTTCATATAAATCTTTATTTATAAATACAAAATCTTTTGATTTTATTATTATTATTATTTTAATATTTTTATAATTATTTTAAAAAAATGTTTACTTTTTTAAATTTTTTACTTTGTCCCACTATGGGACTATCATTTTATGCAGACTGATCGCTTGTAAGGCATGGGGATTCTGCAGTGATTGTGTTTGATCGCAGCATTTCAGGGGTTAAAGTGCCGTGAGCGGTGCATGACTGCTCCTGACACTTAGTGCCTGATGTCACCAGTCAAAATCAGCTGACACCCGGCGGCGATCGCCCGCGCAGAGCCTATGTGCGTGGGTGATTGCGATGATGTAGTAATCCGTCCCTGGTCAAATAGGCCCAGGGCACATGGACGGATTATTACGTCAGATGTCAGAAAGGGGTTAATTCAGTCATCACATCCTCATCTTCTAACAATCTTACATTCAACTTCCAAACCCCACCCCCATACACACGGTCATCAATCGCACTAAACACACCTCTCAAACACTCATGATCAGAAAAAGGTACAACATTTTGTTCAAAATTCATACAGAATGTATTTTTGGAAAATAACATTTAATCTATTCTGGACACAGCAGCATCTATAAGGGAGAAATCAGAAATAAGATCAATAGTGACTTGTGGATTTGTAGAGTTCAAGTCTTCTTCCTCTCTGAAGAGGCAATTTGCATATTTCATTTCCCAGAGGAGCATTGCATGGCGAATAAGCCTCCTTACCTTGGCATGCCAGAATCGGTATGTCACTCTCCATCAATAGAAACCTTACCCCTTAGACCAGGGGTGGGAAATTAATTTTGCCAGGGGGCCGCATGAGAAATTGGGATGGTTTTAGAGGGCCGGACTAATATACTTAACTCCGTTCTACCCAATACTGTATATATACATATATATATATATATACTGTATACTGTATATATACATACCTGCCCATTATCATCATCTTCTCCCCATCATCATCAATGCCTCCCCATTATTAGCAATGCCTGCCCATCATCATCTTCTCCCCATCATCAATGCCTGCCCATTATCATCAATGCCTGCCCATTATCATCATCTTCTCCCCATCATCATCAATGCCTCCCCATTATCAGAAATGCCTGCCCATCATCATCTTCTCCCCATCATCAATGCCTGCCCATTATCATCAATACCTGCCCATTATCATCATCTTCTCCCCATCATCATCAATGCCTGCCCATTATCATCAATACCTGCCCATTATCATCATCTTCTCCCCATCATCAATGCCTCCCCATTATCAGCAATGCCTGCCCATCATCATCTTCTCCCCATCATCATCAATGCCTCCCCATTATCAGCAATGCCTGCCCATCATCATCTTCTCCCCATCATCATCAATGCCTCCCCATTATCAGCAATGCCTGCCCATCATCATCTTTCCCCATCATCATCAATGCCTCCCCATTATCAGCAATGCCTGCCCATCATCATCTTCTCCCCATCATCAATGCCTGCCCATTATCATCAATACCTGCCCATTATCATCATCTTCTCCCCATCATCAATGCCTGCCCATTATCATCAATACCTGCCCATTATCATCATCTTCTCCCCATCATCAATGCCTCCCCATTATCAGCAATGCCTGCCCATCATCATCTTCTCCCCATCATCATCAATACCTCCCCATTATCAGCAATGCCTGCCCATCATCATCTTCTCCCATCATCATCAATGCCTCCCCATTATCAGCAATGCCTGCCCATCATCACACACAGACAGCACATAAGCACTCTCTCACATACATACACACACACACACACACACACACAAAGCACCGCACTACATAGACACAGACACACACAGAGACACGTCTTACCTGTTCAGCGTCCCCGCTCTTGACTGTCATGTGTGCATCGCCACGAAGATCGTCGCGGTTGCACATTCTGACTTCTCACAGCTGAGTTGCTGTTTCTTTGTGTTTGGCAGTTAGGGAGTTAATTCTGTCTGTGCTCAGTTCTGGGACTGGGTGCAGTTTCTTCTGGCTGCAATTAATTATTTGTTGATGGTTTCCTTTAAATCTCTGGTTGTCTGTGTTGGGAGTTGCCAGTGAAATTCTTCATGCAGACCACAGATAGGATTGTATCTGTATAGACTTAAGTTAAAGAGCTCCTTAGTTGTTTTAAGCTCACCTTGCTTAGAGTTTAATATCCCAGATCATTTATGTTCCTTCTGTGTTTGAGTGTGTATGCAAGTCTGTGTTTTCTCCAGTCTGTCTTATATGTCTAATCTGTGTATTTAGCAGAGATCAGCCCATATCCCTTTGGTGGTAATCAGAATCCTTCTTAGGACTGATTACAGGGTTCAGGGACTGATAGGAGACAGGGTTAGGCTGGAGACTTGGACCTCTGAACCATTATCAGTACCTCCAAGGTGAGGGATTAGTTAGGACCCCAGTTTAGGGTCAGGTTAGACCCCCGGTCCTCCTCTTTCCTGTGACAGTGTATCAAGTCCTCAAGATTAACCCTGAGTTCAACGGATATCGTGTCAGGTAAATCTATTCTATATTTACATGCTGATGTTGCTAATCTATATGTTGTATAGAGTGTTGTTCTTTTAAGAATAGTTTACTGACATCGTACACATATCATAAGACCGCGTGACATTTTCACTGGCCCATAAAATTATTCCCAGTTGCCATGGATCCAGTAGCCCAGCTGGCTCTGCAGTTGCAGGGATTATCCATGGAGCTGACGGACATTAAGTCCAAAGTTTTGTCTCCCTCGGAGCAAACCAGATTTGAACCTAAAGTAGCTCTCCCGGACGGTTCACTGGTGGGCGAGACAAATTTTTTACCTTCAGGGAAGCATGTAAATTGTATTTTCGGCTTCGGCCTCGATCATCAGGGAGTGAAGAGCAGAGAGTGGGAATTGTTATCTCGCTCCTACAAGGGGACCCTCAATCCTGGGCCTTCTCCCTTCCTCCGGGATCCCCGGCTCTACAGTCAGTAGATCGATTTTTTACTGCCCTGGGTTTGGTATATGATGACCCAGATCGGGTCTCTCTTGCTGAGACAAAATTACGTAAGATACAGCAGGGAGATCGTCCGGCGGAGGAATTTGCTTCTGAGTTCCGTAGATGGGCCACAGATACTCAGTGGAATGACCCAGCTCTAGGAGCCAGTTTTGTCATGGGTTTTCTGACAAATTAAAGGACGTTTTGGCTCAGTATGATTCTCCTCCATCACTGGAGGCTGCTATGGCCCTAGCTATCCGTACTGATAGACGGCTCCGGGAGAGGTGCGAGGTAACTCCGCCCCCTGTTGTTACTCCACCTACTACTAAAGTCCCTTATGTTGAGGTTCCCCTTGTCTGTTCGGAGGAGCCTATGCAGTTGGGAGGGACATCATTTCGTAGGAGGGGATTGGCGGTACGCCGCAGGACTAGAAGGTGTTTCTTCTGCGGGAAAGAGGGACATTTTGTTGAGGGATGTCCATCCGTGCCTTGTTGAGCAAAAAGTCGCCGGAAAACTGTTAATCCCAGGTTGTGTGGTGGACGACAACCTGGGAGTATGTATTTCGTCCGCTAGTTCTTCTCAGTTCCTTGTACCAGTGGAGGTGGTGGTTGGTACGAGAGTGGAGAGATTTTCTGTTCTTCTTGATAGTGGGTCCGGGGCTAATCTGGTTGACGCTCAGTTTGCTCAGGCTCAAGGTATGCATCTGAGTGTATTGGTCAAACCGATCCCTATATTCTCCATTGACGCCAGGCCTCTCGGCCAAGGTAGCTTTGTTCATGAGGTTCATAACATTGACCTTCGGGTAGGGGCAATACATAGGGAACTATTATCTTGTTATGTGTTGGAGGGTCTACCTACTCCTATTGTGTTGGGACTTCCTTGGTTGGTTAAACATAACCCTGTGATTAATTGGCAGTCCAGAGATATAAGCCAATGGGGGGAGTTTTGCAAAGTAACTGCATGAACACAGTCATCAGTGCGGTCGTGCCTAGTACTTTGCCTCCTTTTTTGGAGGACTTTGGGGATGTGTTCTCTGAGGAGGGGTGTCAGGAGTTGCCTCCTCATCGCGTGTATGACTGCTCTATTAATTTACTTCCTGATGCTAAGTTACCTAAAGCTGGGTTATATAACCTTTCTGGTCCTGAGAGGCAGGCTATGAAAGATTATATTTCGGAAAGTCTGGCCAAAGGGCATATTAGTGTCATGGGTGTATCGCCACGAGGATCGTCGCGTTTTACAACCTCTGACTTCTCACAGCTGAGTTGCTTTTTCTTTATGTTTGGTAATGAGGGAGTTAATTTTACCTAGCTCTTTGCTAAGACTAGGTCCAGCCTCGCCCGGCTGCTTTTGATTATGTTCTAATTAGATTCCTTCATATACCTGCCAGTCTGCTTGTTAGATGCCGGTGAAAGCATTCATGTAGTCTAGCAGACTGGATCGGTTCTGAGAATACTTAAGCTAAGAGCTCCTTAGTTGTTTTTACTCTTATAGCTTATAGTTTATCTCTGAGACCTTAGGTGTTCCTACTGTGTGTGAGTGTTGTATGTAAGACTTTATTTACTTTATTTCTTGTCTTTCTTGTATGTCTTTCTGTTCATTAACCGTTACCTGTTCATTCCCTTTTGGTGGTAATCAGGGTCCTTCTTAGGACTAATTACAGTTGGCAGGGATTGATAGGAGACAGGTTACGCTGGTGGCCTGGACCTCTGTACCTTTAACAGTACCTCCAGGTAGAGGGATTAGTTAGGACCCCAGTTTAGGGTCAGCATAGCCCCCCGGTCACCCTCTAGCCGGAGACAGCGTATAACGGATTCCGTATTGACCCACTGGACATTCTGTCAGGTAATTCTATGTTATCATATATCTATGCGCATGTTATATAGTATGTTGCCCTTTTGATATAGATTACTGTCATCACATAACTATATATATATATATATCAAATATATATCTGCTATACAGCGTGACATTTAGACCTTCATCTTCCCCAGTGGCCGCGGGTTCTTCTTTGTGAAGAAAAAAGATGGAGGCCTACGCCCTTGCTTGGATTTCCGCGAACTTAATCGGATTACTGTTCGAGATCCGTATCCACTCCCTCTGATTCCTGATCTCTTCAATCAAATTGTTGGCGCCAAATGGTTCTCTAAATTGGATCTCAGGGGGCGTATAATCTGATTAGGATAAAAGAGGGGATGAGTGGAAAACGGCGTTTAACACGCCGGAGGGACATTATGAGAACCTTGTCATGCCTTTTGGTCTGACTACTGCACCAGCAGTATTCCAACATTTTGTTAATGACATTTTTCGTCATCTGGTGGGGCTGTTTGTGGTCGTATATTTGGATGACATTTTAATTTACTCACCAGATCTTGTGTCTCACCAGGAGCATGTGAGCAGGTGTTGCAGATCTTGCGAGACAATAAACTATACGCCAAACTGGAAAAGTGTGTATTCGCCGTACAGGAACTTCAGTTTTTGGGTTTCTTGGTGTCAGCCTCCGGTTTCCGTATGGACCCTGAAAAGGTGAGAGAGTGCTTGAATGGGATCAGCCAGAGGATCTTAAGGCTCTGCACGTTTTCTGGGGTTTGCTAACTACTACCGGAAATTTATTTGTAATTTCTCATCTGTTGTCAAACCTCTCACTGACATGACAAGAAAAGGGACGGATTTTTCTAAATGGTCGGACAAAGCTTGCCAAGCTTTTTCCTCTTTGAAAAAATGTTTTGCTTCGGCACCCGTTCTCATCCAACCAGATGCATCACAGCCGTTCGTTGTGGAGGTGGACGCGTCTGACGTAGGGTGGGTGCAATATTGTCCCAGGGTCCGTCCCCTGGTAAATGGCATCCGTGCGCTTTCTTTTCTAAAAAATTGTCGTCCGCCGAAAGGAATTATGATATCGGCAATAGGGAACTTTTGGCCATTAAGTTGGCTTTTGAAGAATGGCGTCACTTTTTGGAGGGGGCAGTCACCCGGTCACCGTCATTACTGATCAACAAGAACCTGCTGTATTTGAATCTGCTAAGCGTCTGAATTCCAGACAACTCGATGGTCGTTGTTTTTTACCAGGTTTAATTTTGTTGTCACTTATCGCCCTGGATCTAAGAATGTTAAGGCGGATGCCTTGTCTCGCAGTTTCCCAGGGGCCGGGAAAATGGATGACCCGATTCCTAATCCTTCAGGAGGGGGTGGTAGTGTCGGCTGTATGTTCTGAGCTTGAGGAGGAGGTGTTAGAGGCTCAGGGGGACGCCCCTGCAGGACCTCCAGGGAGACTGTTTGTCCCAAATCAGTTGAGACAAAAGGTTATTGAAGCACATCATAATTCTGCTTTAGCAGGACATCCAGGGAGTAAGGCTACTTTAATCTCCTTTCTCGCCGGTTTTTGGTGGCCTAACGTTAATAAAAGATGTTTTAACTTTTGTCGCGTCCTGTGGGGTTTGTGCTCGCTCTAAGACCCCTCATACCCTCCGTCTGGGAACCCTCTTACCCTTGAAACTTCCGAGCGTCCATGGACTCATTTGTTCTATGGACTTCATCACGACCTCCTCAGTCGTCAGGGAAGACTGTCATACTGGTGGTTGTTGACAGGTTCAGTAAGATGGCACATTTCATTGCTCTTCCTGCCCTCCCTAATGCTAAAAACTCTGGCGCAGGTGTTCATTGGGGAGATTGTGAGACTTCATGGGTTGCCTTCTGATGGTGGTGTCAGATAGGGGGTCTCAGTTTGTGTCCAAGTTTTGGAGGGCATTTTGTTTACGTCGGGGGATGCAATTGTCATTTTCCTCGGCTTTTCATCCGCAGACCAATGGTCAGACAGAGCGTCTGAATCAAAGCCTAGAGACTTATCTTCGGTTTTGTCTCAGAGAACCAGGAGGACTGGTCTTCTTTCTTGCCTCTGGCAGAGTTCGCTCTTAACAACAGGCGGAGCGAGTCCACTGGTAAGTCCCCCGTTTTTTGGGCATATGGTTTTCATCCCCAGTTTTTGTACATTCAATGGGGGGGGCCCTTCTGGGGTTCCTGAGAGGAGCGTTTCTCGACGTCACTTGCTTCAGTGTGGAGAGGTGTATTGAATAATCTGAGTTTCTATGGGGAACCGTTATAAACGTATGGCTGATAGGAGGAGAGTTTCTGGTCCAGATCTTAATGTGAACGATCTGGTATGGTTGTCTACCCAGGAATATAAAACTTAAAGTTCCCTCCTGGAAGCTGGCCCCAGTTATTCATCGGGCCGTCAGGATCAGTTCCAATAATTAATCCTGTGGCATTTCGTCTGGACCTCCCCCCTACGTTTAAAATTCATAATGTGTTCCCCAAGTCATTACTTAAGAGGTACGTGGCACCAGTCATACCATCACCTCTACCTCCTCCTTCCAGTGTGGGCAATGGTAACTTGGAGTTTCAAGTGTCAAAGATCATTGACTCACTCTGAATCGCCGGTCCCTTCAGTACTTGGTGCATTGGAAGGGGTATGGTCCAGAGGAAGGACGTGGTTCCTGCGTCTGACATTAACGCAGATCGTTGGTGCGGACCTTCCACAGAACTCCCACCCGGGCAAACCTGCCCTGAGGGTCCGGAGGCCCCTCGTAGAAGGGGGGGTACTGTCATGTGTGCATCGCCACGAAGATCGTCGCGTTGCACATTCTGACTTCTCACAGCTGGTTGCTGTTTCTTTGTGTTTGGCAGTTAGGGAGTTAATTCTGTCTGTGCCAGTTCTGGGACTGGGTGCAGTTTCTTTTGGCTGCAATTAATTATTTGTTGTTGGTTTCCTCTAAATCTCTGTTGTCTGTGTTGGGAGTTGCCAGTGAAATTCTTCATGCAGACCACAGATAGGATTGTATCTGTATAGACTTAATTAAAGAGCTCCTTAGTTGTTTTAAGCTCCACCTTGCTTAGAGTTTAATATCCCAGATCATTTATGTTCCTTCTGTGTTTGAGTGTGTATGCAAGTCTGGTTTTTTTCTCCAGTCTGCTTATATGTCTAATCTGTGTATTTAGCAAGATCAGCCCAATCCCTTTTGGGGGTAATCAGAACCCTTTCTTAGGACTGATTACAGGGTTCGGGGACTGATAGGAGACAGGGTTAGGCTGGAGACTTGGACCTCTGAACCATTATCAGTACCTCCAAGGTGAGGGATTAGTTAGGACCCCATTTAGGGTCAGGTTAGACCCCCGGTCCTCCTCTTTTCCTGTACAGTGTATCAATCCTCAAGATTAACCCTGAGTTCAACGATATCGTGTCAGGTAATCATTCTAAAATTTACTTGCTGAGTTGCTAATCTATATGTTGTATAGAGTGTTGTTCTTTTAAGATAGTTTACTGACAACGTCCCACATATCATAAGACCGCGTGACACTGACACAGCCGGCCGCTGAATGATGACGTCATTCAGCGGCCGGCTGTGAGAGGAAGCCCCGGGTGGAGCCCGGAGCTGCAGCTGCGGAGGCACGGGAGAGGTAAGTATTGTGCCAGCTGATGCCGGGCCCTGAGACTGCCGGAGCGCCTCCGCGGGCCGTCACGGACAGCCGGCGGGCCGGATGCGGCCCGCGGGCCGCCCCTTCCCGGTCTGCCTTAGACCATAGAGGATGACATTCAACATGTTTGTGGGATGATAGCTATCCACGTCTAACGTTGTATTGCCAGCACAAGGTTTTCCATAAATGGTGACATAAATTTTATACTACACTGCTCAAAAAAATAAAAGGAACACTCAAATAACCCCACCCTAGTTTCTAAGTGAATCAAATATTCTTATTGAATACTTTGTTGTGTACATAATCACACAAAAATCATCAATGGAAATCAAATTTTTGAACCAATAGAGGCGGGATTTGAGAGACCCCCAAAATAAAAGTGGAAACAATTCACAATGAAAATCAAAACAAAACAATAATTAAAGTGGAAACAAGTCAAAATGATGCTCAGTATTGGTGTGGCCCCACAACTGGGCATCCTCCTGAGAGGTTGCGAATGTTCTCCTAAAGGGATCTCCTCCCAGACCTGGACTAAAGCATCCGCCAACTCCTGGACATCTGTGGTGCAACGTGACTTGGGGGATGGAGCGAGACATGCTGTCCCAGATGTGCTCAATCGGATTCAGCTGGGAACGGGCAGGCCAGTCTATAGCTTCAATGCCTTCATATGCAGAACTGCTGACACACTCCAGCCACATGAGGCTGGCATGTCCTGCATTAGGAGGAACCCAGGGCCAACCACACCAGTATATGAATCACAGGGGTCTGAGGATCTCATCTCGGTACCTAATGGCAGTCAGGCTACCTCTGGCGAGCACGTGGAGGGCGTGTGGCCCTCCAAAGAAATGCCACCCCATACTATTACTGACCCACTGCCAAACTGGTCATGCTGAAGGATGGTGCAGGCAGCAGGTTCACACTCAGCACATGTGATAGACGTGACAGAGTCTGGAGATGCCTTGGAGGTTTAATCTGGAGGAGTTTTCCTTCAGCTCCAGATCTCTGGAGCTTAGGGGCCCCGCCCACAGAAGTCAGTTTGCTTCAGGTCCTATCTGGGCCCGAAGCAATCTCTCTCCCCGCTCCTGCTGTTGGCATATGCAAAAAGATTAGGACTTATTATAAGTAAAAGGACTTTATGCTGACCTGACAATAGATGGCAATGTTGGTAACGTTTCCTTCTGTTTATTGTATGTATAAAAAAATAGTCTCACTTGTACTTTCACTTTCGTTTTTGTTCCTGTTTCCTGATGCAATGCTGGAATGACTGTGCATTTTCTTTTACCTCATGTTGTTAGAAGTAAAAGCTTGTTATCCCATGAAGCCTGCTCTGTGAAGTTTTTCTACTGAAAAGGTGTGGATTCAGAAGCTGGCAACAGGTTATGGGCCCAGATACAGTTACCCAGACACCCAAACACTACAGACATCCAGATACAGAGAATCCAGACAACCACAGATCCCAAGCACCAAGAATACCAGATTCCTGTAACAATGGAAGCGGAGGCAGAGGTGGGTGAAGCCACATTCGTTTTTATTTTTTTAATGTGGAACCTCGAGAAACCGCGGTCCGGGGGCTCCGAAGGGGGCGTAACTAGTGAGCCCCCGGTACCCGTAGTAAAGGTCCCTCGAACAGGACCAGAATGGAATTCCCGAGGACACAGGTGCTACCTCCAGTTTTGACCCCGGACACGTGGCAGCTGTCCCAAGGGACCAAAAGGGTAACAGGTATTTACAGAGTCCGTGGAAGGTTCTTTGACGGAGAAGGTTAAGGTCCTGGTCCAGAAAAGGATGGTAGTAGGCTGGCTTCAGTGACCTTGTCACGGTCCACGGGTAGGATGGCTGATGGCGGAACGGGATGACACTTGCGCCAGTAATAAGCCGAGATTGTCCAGATTAGCCAGATACGGATAGCAATGATCTGAGGAGACAAACAGTAACAGCGAAGCACAGAGACTGCAGACGCAGCGCAGACAAGAACAGGCACAGAACCGGATGTAGCAATGATAGAACACGTTGCTCCGGCACTCCCCTAATGGTGGAGTGACCAATATAGTACTGAGTGCGCAGCCATTGGTTAATTAGCAATTTTCAAAAGATGCACGCTCCCCCTTTTAAGAGAGGGTGGGCGCGGCCTCGCGTCCTAAGCAGACTGTCTGGAGGCCCTGCCAGCAGCGTGCCAGGAAGTGGAGAGGACACAGGACGCCGGGAACAGATGGGACAGGAGACCCCAGCCCACGCACAGACTGTCGCAGAGGGACAGCCCGAGGAACAGGTGAGTGAGCAGAACGGAGTGCAGGGCCAGCGCTGGGACCGGTGTGTAACAGTATCCCCCTCTTTACTCCCCCTCTTTTTCAAGCCTGCGTGAAATCTTTTAAGAAGAAGAGAAGCCTGATGTTCTCTTTAGCTCCAAGACCTCTCCTCAGGACCAAAACCCCTCCAGTCCACCGGGTAATAGATCCTACCCTCTTACTCGCTTAGAGGCCAAGATATTTTTACCTCAAAAACATCATCCTCAGAGACCGGATCGGGAGTGGTACCCGGTCCTTAAAGAAGGAACTCAACACTACGGGTTTAGGAGGGAAACATGAAAGGAGTTAGGTACTCTAGAGAATTAGGCAATTTCAGTTTATAAGAGACCGGGTTGATTTGTCTCAAAACTTCAAGGGACCAATGAAACGGGGACCCAATTTGTACGATGGTAACTTCAGACGGATGTACTTAGAGGAGAGCCTACCTTGTCTCCTGGATGAAAGATGGGAGCCTCCAAACGTCTTTTGTCCGCATGCGTTTTCATACGTTGAGAAGCTTTCTCCAAAGCCGACCTGGTCTCTCTCCAAATGTCCAAGAAATTCTTTGACAAGGTACGACTGCCGGAACATCAGACAATCCCGAGACAGAAAGAGGAATTCCGGGTTGCAGTCCCAAACACAATCTAAAAAGGGAGACTTTCCAGAAGATTCACTTACTTGATTGTTGTAGGGAATTCCGCCCAGGGCAGTAATTCTACCCAGTCATATATGAGCGTTGACGAAGTGACGCAGGTTACCACCAGGATTTGATTGATCCTCTCCACTTGCCCATTAGACTGGGGATGATATGCAGAAGAAAAATCTAGTTAAATTTTTACCATTTTAACAGAGTCCTCTCCAAACTTAGAGGTGAACTGGACGCCCCTGTCGGCCCACGAATGGGAGAGGAAATCCATGAAGAGGGAAGATGTGCTGAATGAAGTGAGTGGCCATTTTCTGGAGCAGACGGGGCCAGATAGCGAACGAAAGTGAGCCATTTAGAGAAGCGGTCCCCCCACAACCCATACCACTGAGCAGCCAGAAGAGATGGGAAGATCCGTGATGAAATCCATCGCGATGTGCTGCCAGGGAGCGGACGGAATCGGAAGAGGCAGAAGCCTGCCGGCTGGTAGATGTTTAACAGTTTTGTTACGGCACATGAAGGACATGCTGGGGACGAACTCCTGGATATCCTTACCATGGTTTGGCCACCAGTAATACCGGGAGATGAGTTGCTGCGTCTTTCTCTGACCAGCATGGCCAGCCAACTTAGAAGAATGACCCCAGCGCAGAACACGACTACGATCAGAGGCGGACACGAAAGTCTTCCCAGGGGGAAGCCGGGCCAGATCAGTAGAGGCAACAGAGACTAAAATTAGAAGGTTCAATAATGTG
The DNA here is from genome assembly GCA_033576555.1 of Oophaga sylvatica. Classification (NCBI taxonomy): domain Eukaryota; kingdom Metazoa; phylum Chordata; class Amphibia; order Anura; family Dendrobatidae; genus Oophaga; species Oophaga sylvatica. The sequence goes on from JARQOD010000003.1 coordinate 162,697,979, forward strand.
CTGAGGTTCCTCCTCCAGTTCAGGAGGCAAGAAGGCTCTAGAGAGTGCGTCTGCCTTGATGTTCTTGTCAGCTGGACGGAAATAAGTACAAAATTGAAACGAGCAAAAATAATGCCCAAAGGGCCTGACGAGGATTCTGTCTTAAACAGATTGGAGATAGGCAAGGTTTTTATGGTCGGTGAATATTGTCACGCTGTCTAATGATATGATACAATGTCCCGTAAACTATTTATACAGGAACCACACTCTATACAACATTATAGTTTAGCAACATCAGAATGTAAGTATAAAATAGATTTACCTGACACAATCTCTGCAGAACTTAGGGTTAATCTTGAGGACTAGATGTGCAGAAACGATATAGTTGAACTCAGGGTTAATCTTGAGGACTTGATGAGCTGTAACAGGAAAGAGGAGGACCGGGTCTAACCTGACCCCTGCACTGGGTCCTAACTAATCCCTTACCTTGGAGGTACTGATAATGGTTCAGAGGTCCCCAAATCCCCAAGCCTAACCCTGTCTCCTGTCAGACCCTGAACCCTGTAATCAGTCATAAAAGGATCCTGATTACCACCAAAGGGATATGGGCTGATCTCAGCTAAATACACAGATTAGACTTATAAACAGACAGGATAGCACTCACTTGCATACACACTCAAACCCCGAAGGAACATAAATGGTCTGGGGAATAAACTCTAAGCAAGTTGAGCTTAAAACAGCTAAGGAGCTCTCAACTTAAGTCTATACAGATTAATTCCTATCTGTGGTCTGCATGAAGGATTTCACTGGCAACTTTCCCAAAGCAGACAACCAGGAATTTAAAGGAAACCAATCAACAAATAATCAATTGCAGCCGGGAGAAACTGGCACCCCGTCCCAGCACCGAGCACAGACAGAATTAACTCCCTAGCTGCCAAACACAAAGAAAAAGCAACTCAGCGTGAGAAGTCAAAATGTGCAACCGCGACGATCTTCGTGGTAATGCACACATGACAGTACCCCCCCTTCTACGAGGGGCCTCCGGACCCTCAGGGCCAGGCCTGCCCGGGTGAGTTCTGTGGAAGGTCCAACCAAACGATCTGCGTTAACATCAACGCAGGGACCCACGTCCTCTCCTCCGGACCATACCCTTCCAAGCACCAAGTACTGAAGGGACCGGCGATTCAGACGAGAGTCAATGATTTTGATACTTGAAATTCCAAATTACCATTGACAACACTGGAGGAGGAGGTAGAGGTGACGGTATACTGGTGCCACATACCTTTTAAGTAATGACTTGTGGAACACATTATGAATTTTAAACGTAGAAGGGTTTCCAGAGAAATGCCACAGGATTAATTATGGAACTGATCCTGTACGGCCCGATAATCTGGGACCCAGTTTCCCCGGAGGGCACTTTAAGTTTTATATTCCTGGTAGACAACCATACCAGATCGTTCACATTCAATCTGGACCAGAAACTCTCCTCCTATCAGTCATACGTTTGTAACGGTTCCCCATCGTACTCAAATTATTCAATACACCTCGCCACACAGAAGCAAGTGACGACGAGAAACGCCCCTCCTCAGGAACCCCAGAAGGACCCCCCCCCATTGAAAGTAACAAAACTGGGGATGAAAACCATATGCCCCAAAAAACGGGGACTTACCAGTGGACTCGCTCCGCCTGTTGTTAAGAGCGAACTCTGCCAGAGGCAAGAAAGAAGACCAGTCCTCCTGGTTCTCCGATAAAAACACCGGAGATATGTCTCTAAACTCTGATTCAGACGCTCTGTCTGACCATTGGTCTGTGGATGAAAAGCCGAGGAAAACGACAATTGCATCCCCCGACGTAAACAAAATGCCCTCCAAAATTTGGACACAAACGAGACCCCCTATCTCAACCACATCAGAAGGCAACCCATGAAGTCTCACATCCCCCCTAATGAACACCTGCGCCAGAGTTTTTAGCATTAGGGAGTGCAGGAAGAGCAACGAAATGTGCCATCTTACTGAACCTGTCAACAACCCCAGTATGACAGTATTCCCCAGACGACGGAGGAAGGTCCGTAATGAGTCCATAGATAAATGAGTCCATGGACGCTCCGGAATTTCAAGGGTAAAAGGGCCCCCAGACGGACGGGTATGAGGAGTTTTAGAGCGAGCACAAACCCCACAGGACGCGACAAAAGTTATAACATCTTTATTAGCTTAGGCCACCAAAATCGGCGGGAAAGGAGATCTAAAGTAGCCTTACTCCCTGGATGTCCTGCTAAAGCAGAATTATGATGTGCCTCAATAACCTTTTGTCTAAAATTGATTCGGGACAAACAGCCCTCCCTGGAGGTCCTGCAGGGGCGTCCCCCTGAGCCTCTAACACCTCCTCCTCAAGCTCAAACATACAGCCACACTACCACCCCCTCCTGAAGGATAGGAATCGGGTCGTCCGTTTCCCCGGCCCCTGGGAAACTGCGAGACAAGGCATCAGCCTTTACTTCTTAGACCCCGGACGATAAGTGACGACAAAATTAAACCTGGTAAAAAAACAACGACCATCGAGCTTGTCTGGAATTCAACGCTTAGCGGATTCTAAATACAGCAGGTTCTTGTGATCAGTAATAACGGTGACCGGTGGACTGCCCCCTCCAAAAAGTGACGCCATTTCTTCAAAAGCCAATTTAATGGCCAAAAGTTCCCTATTGCCCATATCATAATTCCTTTCGGCGGACGACAATTTCTTAGAAAAGAAAGCGCACGGATGCATTTACCAGGGGACGGACCCTGGGACAATATAGCACCCACTCCTACGTCAACGCGTCCACCTCCACAATGAACGGCTGAGATTTCATCTGGTTGGATGAGAAAAGGGTGCCGAAGCAAAACATCCCTTCAAAGAGGAAAAGGCTTGGCAAGCTTTGTCCGACCACTTAGAAAAATCCGTCCTTTTCTCGTCATGTCAGTGAGAGGTTTGACGACAGACGAGAAATTACAAATAAATTTCCGGTAGTAATTAGCAAACCCCAAAAAACGCTGCAGAGCCTTAAGATCCCCTGGGTGATCCCATTCAAGCACTGCTCTCACCTTTTCAGGGTCCCATCCGGAAACCGGAGGCTGACACCAAAAAACCCAAAACTGAAGTTCCTGTACGGCAAAAACACACTTCTCCCAGTTTGGCGTATAGTTTATTGTCTCGCAAGATCTGCAACACCTGTCTCACATGCTCCTGGTGAGACACAAGATGTAATGTATGTGGTACAGTTCATATAGCGTCTTTGCTTGGGTGCGATGAAAATACTTGAGACACAGGTTGTATAAAGAAAGTCTTGTATTGCTTCATACAAATTGGCAAAAATAAACACACAGGTTGCAAACACAGAAGCAGGAACACAGCAGGCCAGAGTAATCTAAGCTCAGCAATAACTCTCCACAACAGATTCAGATCTTCTTTCTGTTACCGCAAGTCCCTGCAAACGTGAGGCTCTCAAGAGCAAGTTCAGAGTCCACAAGTGCTTCAGAGTTCCTCAGTAGGAATGGCTGGAGTACAAGGTCCAAGGCTTCAGGAGTCAGAACACAGGTTTCACTGCAGGCTAGATTCTGAAGCACTGATTGCTCAGCTGTGGCTGTTTAAAAAGCAAAACGGAGAGAATCAGGGCGGAACAGCAAGCTGGAAAACTCCATTTTGACTGAGGGCAAGATAGCTGCAGCAAAACAGAAAAACAAAATGGCCGACCAACAAACTGAGTTTTCAGAAAAAGATACACAGAACCTTACATTACTCCCCCCTTAGGGACAACCTCCGATGACCTCAAACCAGGCTTGTGTGGGTACCTCTGATGAAACGACGAGCAAGCGAGGAGCATTAACGTTATTGACTGCTCCCATGAGTTGTCCTCCACTGGGTACCCTGCCTTTAATCAGATATTGTAACTGATTTCTATACAACCTGGAATCTAAAATCCTTTCCACCACAAATTCCTCCTGACCATCGACTAGCACGGGTCAGGGCAAGAGAAGAAGTCCAGGAAACGTATTGGGTGTCGCAGCCTTTAGTAGGGATACATGAAAGACAGGGTGGATTCTCATAGTTCTGGCAATTGAAGACGACAAGCAACGGCACTTATAAATTTTACTGATTTTATAGGGTCCAATGTACTTATGTCCCAACTTAAGGACATGGAATCCTTATACTTAAGATTTCTGGTTGACAGCCAGACCAGGTCTCCTACCTTAAAAGCTGGTGCAGGTTTACGAAATTTATCTGCTGCCTTCTTGTACCTTTCCTGAGCTGATTCCAGATTCTCCTTTAGAAGATCCATATTCTTCTGTAAAGTCGTGACTCTTCAGCCACTGCTGGCAAAGGGTCTCTATGGGAAACGTGGTAGATGTTAGGATGATAACCTAGATTAGAGTAAAAAGAGACTGTTAATGGAGGCACTCTGAGAGTTTGTTGTAAGAGAACTCAGCCAATGGAAGTAGATCCACCCAATCATCCTGTAGGTGGCAGATAAAGCAGCGGAGATACTGCTCCAGGTTTTTGATGTTCGTTCGGTTTGTCCATTAGTCTGGGGATGAAAAGCAGAAGAAAGGTTTACTTTAATGTCCAATGCTGCACAGAAATTTTGCCAAAACTAGAAGTGAATTGCACCCCTCGATCCGAAATAAACCTCATCCGGTACTCCATGTAAGCGAAACACATCTTTAAATCATCAAATCTGAATCTGTTTTGCAGTGGGTAAGCCGACACAAGGGATAAAATGAGCTGCCTTTGTTAACGGTCACCACCACTAGAATAGTGTTTCTTCCCTTGAGAGGTTGTAATTCCACAATGAAGCCATAGAAATGGGATCCCCACGGGCGGGACGGGGTGGGAAGAGGGCTGTAACAGACCAGTTGGTGAAGAGCGAGGTGTTTTGCATCTTGCACAAACCTCACACGAAGTGACAAAGTCCAAAACAATCCTTCCTACAAGTGGGCCACCAAAAGAAACGAGAAAGAAATTCCTGTGTCTTTAGAATTCCTCTATGCCGCCCCCCCCTATTTTGAATCGTGAATGAGTTGCAATCTCTCAAATCTGACTGTTTCAGGTATATACAGACGTTGTCCCAGAATCCAACACCATTCTTAAAGACAAGACTTACGTCCCTTGGGGTTAAGCCAAAAGAATCCGCATGGTATGCTTCCTTGATGTCTTTAATTAGGTCTTGATGATGAATCACTCCTAGGAATCTAGAGTCAGGAAGAATAGTCTTAGGAGGAGTAATTGGACGTGTCTCTGCTGAGTAAATCCTAGAGGTGCATCAGCCTTTCCCATTGCGCGATCCTTGTCTATAAGAAATAATAAAATTAAATTGGTTTAAGAAAAGATTCCAGCGAGCCTGGCGAGGAGTCAGGCACTTAGCCGACCTGATAAACTCAAGATACATGGTCTGTCAGAACGACTATTGCTGTGCAGCTCTTGAAGAAGGTGTCTCCTTCTTTGAAGGCGGCAATAATGGCCAACAACTCTCTATTGCCCACATCGTAGTTCTTCTCAGCCGAAGACAACTGCTGGAAAAAAGGCACAGGGATGCAAGACATTCTTCTCACCTGTTCTCTGAGAGAGTAAGCTCCCACGGCACAGTCTGAAGCATCCACCTCTATTATGAAGGCAAGCTCTGGGTTGGGATGTACTAGGATAGGTGCAGTGGAAATTTATCTTTAGACGGGAAAATGCTTCCTGGCTTGGGAGTCCAGGAGAACTTAGACTCTTTCCGGGTAAGTTGGGTGATAGGTGACACTTACCTCGGAGAAATTTCTAATGAAACGTCTATAGAAGTTTGCAAACCCGATGAAAGCGCTGTACCCTCCTTCACATTTCTAGGACTTGGCCAATCATTGATGGCTTGGGTTTTACTTCCACCATACTAATTCCTTGTGTAGACAGTACATACCCCAGAAATTGAATTTCGGTCTTATGGAATTCAAACTTTCAAGCTTGATGGTAAAGATGATTTTGGTCTTAGACTTCCAAGACCATTCTCACATGTCCATGATGTTCCTCTGTGGAGTTAGAAAAAATAAAAATATCATCCAAATAAATTACCACAATTATCCAGGAGATCCCTGAAGAATGTCATTCACCAGTGTTGGAAACTGGGGCTGGGGGGCGGTACTCAGACCAAAAGCATAACTAATTAAAAGTGTCATAGCGGACCTGAATGCATCTTCCATTCATTCCCCAGGTCTAATACGGACATAAGTTATAGGCCCCACGAAGATCTAGTTTAGAAAAAATTTTGGCATGTCGCACTCTCTCCAATAACTCAGGGATTAAAGGCAATGATAATTTCGGTTTCTAATAGTAACCTTATTGAGTTCCCTATAGTCTACGCATGGTCTCAGGGATCCTCTTTCTTCTTACAAAGAATATGGGTGCCCCTGCAGGAGATGAAGAGGGGTTAAAAGCCTTGGCTAGATTTTCGTCTATGTACTCTTTTAAGCCTTCACTCGGGGCCCCGCCAGGGGGTAGATCTTACCAAAAGGTATCTCTGCTCCAGGCAATAATTCAATTGGACAATCATATGGACGGTGAGGAGGAAGCTGGTCAGCGTTCTTCTTGTCACATAAATCCACATAGTCCTGGTATACAGGCTGGTAGTTCAGGACTGACAGTTCCTTATAGGAACAGAGCAAGCTGAAATTTTTTGACTCATCTTGTTTCTCTGGAAAGTGTAATTCCTTGGTCTCCCATTAATGGTAGGATTCTGACCTGCAGCCATGGTTAGCCCTAAATAATGGGAAAAGTGAGGAGAAGAGATAAGCATAAAGGACAAGTTTCTCTTGATGATCCTTTACCCTAAGAAACCTTTAAAGGCTCTGTTTCCTGATCCACTGGTCCAGAGGTCAGCAGGGAGCCATCCACAGTTTCCATCTGTACTGGAGTAGCCTTCTTCACTGAACGTATTCCCTGTTTCAGAGCAAAGGAGACATCCATAAAATTTCCACTTGCACCTTGTCGATCATAGCAAGCTAGACACCCAGGCTGATCAACCCAGAGTTTGATGGAAAGAAAACAGTGAGAATTGTTTTTTTTACAACTCAGCTTGGACACCGTGAGGAAACTTGAAAGATGGCAGCATTTACACAGTCAACGTCCTCAAGGTAACGGAGTTTAAGTCCGAGAAATCAAGATCTGGTTGCTGCGATCTCTCTGAGCCTGAGGCCGGACCTGACAGATCCCCTCTCGCAACACTCACAATGAATGAGTGCTTGGTAGTCTTGCGAGAACGGTGGGGCAGTTAATAATAAAGTCCCTGACTTACCACAATAAAAACATAGATTCTCCTTAAAACGATGTTCCTTGCGTGCATCACTAACCCTCGTAGTAAAGAGTCTACCTGCATGGTTCAGGTTCAGGTTCCCGTGTAATCCTATTCAAAGGTTCCCTAAGCTGGAGAGAAGGTAGGAAAAGGTTATAATTGCTTTCGAACCATCTCTCTTGCCTGCGTTCAGTTAATCGAGTATCAATACGGATGCAGTATTAATAAAGTCACCTAACGCAGTGGGAGGGTCGGCACGAGCAAGTCATCCTTAATCAGTGGGGATAACCCCTTTCGAAAATAGATTTTTTGGCGGAATTGTCCCAGGTGGTATCAAGGGCCCATCTCCTGAAATCCAAGGCATATTCAGCTACCGAGTCTTACCTTGGCGCAAAGCTAACATGGCTGCTTCAGCTGTTGCACCTCGATTGGGGTCTCAAAACATGCCCATGCTGAAATAAAATCATCAAGATGATTCAAACAATCATCCCATCTCAATCAGGGGTTTTGCCCACATCAAAGCCTTGTTGGTAGCAACATAATTATAGTAAGCACCTTAGATCGTTCATGGGAAATTGTGAAGCATGTTCAAAAAAAAAAGATTGCATTGATTAACAAATCCCCTAATTTTTCACGTTCACCACCAAAACGAAAAGGGGGCAACTTGGGAATCCCAGAACTCGGGGCCGGGGCCCCACGGCAGGAGCCTGGACTCGCCCTCCAGAACCTCAATCCTGGCTCGCAAATCCTGGGTAGTCTGCCAACCACTTGCAAAATTGTGATTATTTAGGTCCTGAAGATTTGTAAAACGGGTCTTTATATTCTGCAAATCTGCAAGGATATTATCAGTCACTCGCAAAGTTCCTTTATGCGGGCCTCCATTTTCCAGATCTTTTAAGACAGGTACTGGAAGAAGAAGGAGAAAAAAAAAAAAACAATAGTGTTCACCTGTGGCAACACATGAAGAAAGAAAAAACTTTTAAGGGAACTGCTCACCTGGAATGGTTGTGAAAGTCACAACCACTATCATCACAGAAAGCTTCAACCAGACATCTGATATCCAAGTTTCAGCAGACAAAAAGAGAAGAGAAAAAAAAAAAAAAAAAACCAATAGTGTTTTACCTTACAACACTGCAGAAAAAAAAACTTAAGGGAAATGCATCACCTGGAATGGTTGTGAGAAGTCACACCCCCTGTCATCACAAAAGTACAACCGGACATCCGATATCCACAGTACAGCAACAAGCCTTTCCAGACCCAGCAACACTAACGTTTGGCTTCAGAATCTTGTAATGTATGTGGTACAGTTTCATATAGCGTCCTTTTTTGGTGCTTGGGTGCGATGAAAATACTTGAGACACAGGTTGATAAAGAAAGTCTTGTATTGCTTCAATACAAATTGGCAAAAATAAACACACAGGTTGCAAACACAGAAGCAGGAGACACAGCAGGCCAGAGTAATCTAAGCTCACAATAACTCTCCACAACAGATTCAGATCTCTTCCTCTGTTACCGCAAGTCCCATGCAAACGTGGGCTCTTCAAGAGCAGAGTTCAGGTCCACAAGTGCTTCAAGTTCCTCATAGGAATGGCTGGAGTACAAGGTCCAAGGCTTCAGGAGTCAGAACACAGGTTCACTGCAGGCTAGATTCTGAAGCACTGATTGCTCAGCTGTGGCTGTTTAAGAAGCAAACGGAGAGAATCAAGGGCGGGAACATGCAAGCTGGAAAACTCCATTTTGACTGAGGGCAAGATAGCTGCACAAAACAGAAAGCAAAATGGCCGACGAACAAACTGAGTTTTCGAAAACAGATCACAAACCTTACACAAGATCTGGCGAGTAAATTAAAATGTCATCCAAATATACGACCACAAACACCCCCACAAGGTGACAAAAAATACATTAACAAAATGTTGGAATACTGTGGGCAGTAGTAGACAAAAGGCATGACCAGGTTTTCATATGTCCCTCCGGTGGGGTTTAAAAGCCGTTTCCATCATCCCCTCTTTTATCCTAATCAGATTATACCCCCCCTGAGATCCAATTTAGGAACCTTTGGCGGCCAACAATTTTTTTGAAAAAGATCAGGAATAAGGGAAGTGGAACGGATCTCGAACGTAATCCAATTAAGTTCGCGGAAACCAAGCAGGGGCTAGGCCTCCATCTTTTTTTTCCACAAAAAAGAACCCTGCGGCCACAGGGGAAGATGAAGGTTAAAAATCCCTTTGGCCAAACTTTCAGAAATATATCTTTCATAGCCTGTCTTTCGGACCAAAATTATACAACCTAGCTTTAGGCAACTTGATCGGAAGTAGATAATAAGAGTCATACACGCGAAAGAGGAGGCAACTCCCGACACCCCTCCTCAGAGAAAACATCCCCAAAATCCTCCAAAAAAGGAGGCTGTACTGGCACGACCCCACTGAGACTGTGTTCATTGCAGTTGCTTTTGCAAAACTCACCCCATTGGCTTACTCCCCGGCTGCCAATTTTAACAAGGGGTTTTTTTAACCCCAAGGAAAACCCAACACAAGGGTGGTAGACCCTCCAAACATAACAAATAATTTTCCCTAGTATTGCCCCTCCCCGGGGGCAAGTTTTGAACCCAGAAAAAAGCTCCTTTGGCAGGGGCCGGGCGTAAGGAAAAAAAGGGGGTCGGGTTTCCAAATCACTCAATGCATCCCCTTACCCCACAAACTAGAAAACCAATTACCCCAACCCCTACCCCAAAAAACACTCTTTCACTCTATACCAACCCCAAAACCCCCATGGACAAAAAACTGAGAAGAACCGGGGGAAAAATAAAAACCCCCCCGGGTTTTCCACCACAAAACCCCGGGATTACAATTTTCCGGCACTTTTTTTTAAAAAGACAGGGGTGGCATTCTCCAAAAAAAGCCCCCTTTTTTCCCGCAAAAAAAACACCTTCTAGCCGCGGGTGCCGCCAATCCCCACTACGAAAAAATGTCCCTCCCAAGCATGGGCTCACCAAACCCCAAAAGGGGGAACCCAACATAAGGGACTTTGAGTAGGTGGAGAAAAAAAAAAGGGGGTGGATTACCTCCCCCCTCTCCCGAAGCCGTCTACTTAGGATAGCTAGGGCCATAGCACCCCCCAAAAAGGAGGAACTCATACTGAGCCAAAACGCTTATAATTTTGTCAGAAACCCCAAAAAAACCCCCAAGAGGGGGGGCATTAAGTACCGGGGGCCCATTAAAAAACTCAAAGAAAATTCCCCTCCCCCATCCCTCTTAAAAAAATTTTTTAAAAAAAAAAGGGGGATTTCACAATCCCAAAACCAAAAACAGAAAAATTTTTAAGACTTAAGGGGGGCCCCGGAGGGGAAAACCCCGGGTTGAGGGCCCCTTAAAATGAATAACAATTCCCACTCCTGCTCATCACCCCCCGATGATCGGGGCCGAAGCCGAAAAAAAATTTTAAAAAGCCCCCCCGGAAAGGGTAAAAAATTTTCTCCCCACCATAAAACCATCTGGAAACATTTGGGTTCAACCGGTTTTTCTCCGGGGGAAAAAATTTGGCTTAATGTCCTAGCTCCAGGAAAACCCTGCAACTGCGGAAGGGGCTACTGGCCCCGGGAACTAAGATAATTTTTTGGCCGAAAATGTCACGCTGTTAATATAAAACGATGTCATAAACTATTTAAAAGGAACCCACTTATCCCCCCATTAGTTTCAACTCAAAAATAAGTTAAATAGATTTCCCCCACACAATCCTGCAAACTTTGGGGGTTTAAACTTGAGGATAGAGTGCAGAAACATATAGTTAATGGGGGTTAATCTTGGGAAATTTTTAGGCAAAAGGGAAAAAAAGGGGAAAGGGGGCAACCCCGCCTGCATGGGGGCCAAAACCCTTTCTTGGAGGTACTGATAATGTTCAAAAAGGTAAGTTAGTATTCCCTTCAGAATGAACCCCTTTCATCCTAAAAGGTCCTATTACACCAAAGGGTTTTGGGGTGACTCGCAAATAAAAATTACATATAGACAGACGGAAAACACTCACTTTTCTCACACTCAAACGCCCAAGGAAATAAATGGGGCTGGGGAAAAACTCTAAAAATTGAGCTTAAAACAGCAAGGAGCTCTCAACTAAGTCTATACAGATTTATTCCTATTGGGTCGCTTAAGGTTTCACTGGAACCCCAAAACAGACAACCGGGAAATTTAAAAGGAAAACCCCAATCAAAAATAATAATTGCAGCCGGGGGGAAAAAAGCCCCCGCCCCCGACCCCAGCACACAGAATTAACCCCACTCCAAACACAAAAAAACAGCAATCAGCTGTGAAACAAAATTGCAACCGCGACGATCAGGGGTAATGACACAACAAAAAAATTTTCCTGGTGATGAGCCTTAAAGATTCTCCATTTTGCAGACCAATTTGAAAACATTCCACCCGACAAAATTCCTTTCTGAGGAAAAAAAAAACCTTGGAAAAAAACCCCACAACATCCGCCCAGAAACTTCGGGGGCAGAACGCCCGCACCTTAAAACGTCAACTTCAAGAAAAAATTCTCCTTAAAATTGGCAGGGGGAACGGGGCGGAAGCGAAAGGGTTTTTTGAGAGAAACAAAGGCCCCCTTTCCCCCTCGGAGGACCATTTTAATTTTCCCCTTTCCGGGTTTTAAGGCTGTGTTGGAGCCATCGGGTGGAAAAATGTGGAATGAATTCCCCTTTAATTGGCAACCCCCGGAAAACCCTTTTTTGGTTTTACCCAGAAAGGACCCAGTTAGAACGCAGCAACTTTTCCCGGGGCCCCCTTTAACCCCGTGGAAGATACAAGTACCCCAAAGGAAAGGAAAAAAAAGCTCAAAGAGGCATTTCTATATTTGGATAGACCCCTTCTCTCTCATCTTTGAAGCCCCCGGTACTTGCCCCCGGTGTTCAATCACAGAAAAAATCAAAAAACGCCCCGGAAACCACACAAAGTATATAGCAAGTCCGAAAAAATCATTAACAAAATTTTAAAAAAAGGTGCATTCTTTTTGGCCGAATGGCATTCCAGGATTCATAGTGGCCGTCAGGTTTGAAAATTTTTTTATTTCCCCTCCGATTCGGGGTCAGGGTCCCCTCTTATCCAATTTGGAAGATCTTGGGCCCCCCGGGCGATCAAAAAAATCGAAAAAAGGAAATTTTACCTTTTTTTTACCGTATTTTTTTAGACCCCCATAGCAACAGGGGCCCAAGACCCTCCTTTTTTTACAAAAAAAAATCCAGCTCCGCCGGGACATGCTTCCCATAAATCCTCACCGATTTCTTAAAATTGTCCGAATTGGCCCCATCCTGTAGAAAAGGGATAAATCTCCCGCGAGGGGGGATGCTCCCGGAAAAGCCTACACAGTCATACGACCCTTTGGAGGTAGTCCTCACCCCCTTTTTTCCCCAAAAAAA
>JARQOD010000003.1:162710761-162758261 GCA_033576555.1 Oophaga sylvatica
GGCTTAGGGGGAAGGCAGATTTGTTCTGGGGCTGTGTCATTTACTAGCCAGAGATACAAAAGGCTCAATCAGGGTACGCCTCTCGCCCACTGACACTTCCCACAGTTTCACCTTTTCGCCCTTGGCCCATTGCTGAGCGGCATCATGCTCCACGCCCCTTTGCTCCTGGAGGTCACATTGTTCCCCAAAACTACAATAGTGACCTAATAAGTGAAAAGAAAGCATGTGAATACGCTGTAAAACAAAGAGTGGGATATAGCAAGGAAAAGCAAACAGCACCACAACATTATATATCCGGTATGCTGTTCATCCTCCCGAAGAGATCACTAACAGTGACCACCCTAACTGTACACAAGAAGCACCGTATGTGAGGTCCAATACTAACAGATCAGGCTCAGTCAGCCTTTTCATAATATGTTAGGTGACTGTCTGCTGGCATTGGCAGGCTGCTGTATTAAAGGGAACCTGTCAGCAGGATTGTGCACAGTAACCTATTAGGAAAAAAATTAATGAAACACTTTGCACAAAATTTGGCCAAATAATGTCTGCCCATCAACCAAGGTGGTCCCAAAACTGATGGGTCCCTAACCAGTGTGAAAACCTCCCTTAACCTGATGTCTGAATTCCTGGTGAATGTGGACACCTCTCAGGTGCAAAGCGTCTCATTCATTTTTCCTAATATTCAAAAGCCATATTGCTATATTTCACATTGACATGCTTTAGCACAATAGGGTGTAACCTTTTTTTGTATACTGTATATGGAGGTAGCTGCTCCTGGTATGCACCTATTCACACTAGTCTGGATGTGCCAGTCAGTTTTTTGTTATTTCTATGTTAGCTTACTGACCGAACACTCCGCCCGTCACCATGAGGTGATTTTAATTACAGCAGGCTCCTACTGACCCATAAATGCAGGCTTTACATTCACCCAGGAATTCAGACATCAGCCTAAGGAGGTATTCACACTGGTTAGGGACCCATCAGTTTTGGGAACACCTTGACGCTGGTTGATGGGCAGACATTATTTGGCCAAATTTTGTGAAAAGCATCTCAATTCACTTTTTCTCTCTTCTCTCTTCACACAGGTATGCACTGCATTCATTGGAAGCAAACAGCTGAAAGATACAATCCCTATCTGTCTTGTATGCTGCAATATATACTAATGGTATGCACTGCATTCATTGGAAGCAAACAGCTGAATGATACAATCCCTATCTGTCTTGTATGCTGCAATATATACTAATGGTATGCACTGCATTCATTGGAAGTAAACAGCAGAATGATACAATCCCTGTCTTGTATGCTGCAATATATACTAATGGTATGCACTGCATTCATTGGAAGCAAACAGCAGAATGATACAATCCCTTCTGTCTTGTATGCTGCAATATATACTAATGGTATGCACTGCATTCATTGGAAGTAAACAGCAGAATGATACAATCCCTGTCTTGTATGCTGCAATATATACTAATGGTATGCACTGCATTCATTGGAAGCAAACAGCGAATGATACAATCCTGTCTGTCTTGCATGCTGCAATATATACTAATGGTATGCACTGCATTCATTGGAAGCAACAGCTGAATGATACAATCCCTATCTGTCTTGTATGCTGCAATATATACTAATGGTATGCACTCCATATTTCTGCTTGCTGCCAACCACTGCTTTACCATCTTGCAACATAGTTTAATGTGCCTGGTAAAGCTTTGGTATAATTCATTTTTTGCACTGTGCTTAATACTTACTGCTGTATATCCCTGTGACTGGGGCCTCTCTAGATCTTATCAGGTGGAAGGTGCTAAAGCATATAGATGTAGCCAGCTCTAGTGCCTTTGATGATCTAACCACCCCCTGGTGTGCTGGCCCCAGCTGCCAAATTATCCCAAAGCAGCTCCCACAATCCCACTTTCCTGACCCTGTAGTGTGGGCTATATATTTAGGAGTAGTCTAAGGGGCGCACGCAGTGTGGGGGCGCACGCATCTCAGAAAGCAAAGCATCACAGAAGATAAGCATCTTGTAAACGGCAGTTATTAAGCATCACAGAAGATAAGCATCTTGTAAACGGCAGTTATTAAGCATCACAGAAGATAAGCATCTTGTAAACGGCAGTTATCCATGGCAGTTAATCAGGGCTGGAATCAGGTACCCCACACTTTGCTTTCTTTTTAATTATGTACTTTATCTCTATCCTCCTGTGTTCGCTTGCCATCCACATTCACCGCCCCATCCCCCCTCCATCACAACTCGTACACCTCAGCCCCTCTATACTTCCCTCTCCCATGTACAGCTCCCATGCACTCCTCACCTTCCTGAGAAACCTCAGCCCATCTTGCCCAAACACATCACAGAAAAAACTTACTTACAACTCCAACAACTACCTGTTCTTTATCTTCCTACTCCTACTGATTTCAAGGGACATCTCCCCCAACCCTGGTCCACCGTCCACCATCCCCCAACCTCAATCCCTACCCCACCTCATATCGAAACCATAATAATCTTATTAATATTACTTGCACTCCCTCATCTCCTTCTTTTAATTGTGCCCTCTGGAATCTACGGTCTGCATGCAACAAGCTATCCTTCCTGCACAACTACTTTCTGAACAACTCTCTTCATCTGTTGGCCCTCACGGAAACCTGGATTCAGGATTCTGAAACTGTCTCCCCTGCTGCCATTTCCTATGGTGGCTTACAGTTCTCCCACTCCCCAAGACCCACAAACAGACATGGTGGTGGAGTTGGCATGCTCCTGTCCCCACAATGCACTTTCCAGGTCATCCCCCCAATTCCAGCACTCTCATTCCCTTCTTTTGAGGTCCACACCATCAGGCTCTTCCGTCCCCTCTCCCTCAGAGTAGCGGTCATATATCGGCCCCCAGGCTCGCCCACCCGGTTCCTTGACCACTTCTCAGCCTGGCTGCCTGCACTTCATGTCCTCAGAACTACCAACCCTTATCCTTGGAGACTTCAACATCCCCATTAACAGCCCTACTTCCACATCTGCATCTCAGCTTCTATCACTAACCACTTCTCTAGGCCTCTCACAGCTTTCAACCTCTGAGACACACAAGGATGGTACCACCCTTGACCTGGTCTTTGTCCGCCTCTGTTCAATCTCCCACCTAAATAACTCATCGCTTCCACTCTCTGACCACAACATTCTCTCCTTCATCCTCACAAATCCTCGACCACCCCAGTGCACTCCTACCTACCATACATTCAGAAATCTACAAGCCATTAACCCTCAGACACTTTCTGACTCCCTACACTCATCACTGTCCCCAATCTCCTCTTTTCCTTGTCCTAATCTGGCTGTTCATCACTGCAACGACACTCTTAGAAGCACCCTTGACCATGTAGCACCGCTCACCCTCAGAACTTCCAAACACACAGTAAAACAGCCCTGGCTCACATTGCAAACTCAACTTCTTCAGCGATGCTCTAGGAGTGCTGAACGCCTCTGGAGAAAAACCCGCACACCAGAAGACTTCATCCACTTTAAATTCATGTTAAGAACTTATAATGCTGCCCTTCACCTCGCCAAACAGACCTACTTTACCACCATAATCTCCTCACTAGCCAACAACCCCAAGAAACTTTTTGACACTTTTCACTCCCTCCTCAGGCCAAAAGCACAAGCCCCTATCACAGACATTTGTGCTGACGACCTGGCCTCCCACTTTATAGAAAAAATAGATACTATCCGTCAGGAAATCTGCTCTCAACCACGAAGTGCTGTGACTCCCATCCCACCCTGCATTTCCCCTGGCTCACTTTCCACATTTGATCCCATCACAGAAGAAGAAGTCTCCAGACTCCTCTCTTCCTCTCGTCCGACTACATGCACTACCGACCCCATTCCCTCACATCTCCTCCAGTCTCTCTCTCCAGTTGTCACAACTCACCTAACTACAATCTTTAATCTCTCACTCTCCTCTGGCATTTTCCCATCTTCCTTCAAACACTCCATCATTACTCCACTACTAAAGAAACCCACTCTCGACCCTTGCTGCAGAAACAACTACAGACCGGTCTCCAATCTCCCCTTCATCTCTAAACTTTTGGAGCGCCTAGTCTACTCCCGCCTCACCCGTTACCTCTCCACTTACTCCCTTCTAGACCCTTCACAGGCCGGCTTCCGCCCCCTACATTCGACTGAAACTGCACTCAAAGTGACCAATGACCTTCTGACAGCAAAACGTAACGGCGACCACTCTCTGCTCATTCTTCTCGACCTTTCTGCAGCTTTCGACACAGTTGACCACTGTCTCCTACTGTCTAGGCTCCAGTCACTAGGTATTAAGGACACTGTTCTCTCCTCCTATCTTTCTGACCGCTCCTTCAGTGTTTCGTTCTCTGACTCCACGTCATCTCCTCTTCCTCTCACTGTCCTTGGCCCCCTTCCTTTTCTCTCTCTACACGGCCCCATTTGGACAGACCATCAGCAGATTTGGCTTTCAGTACCATCTTTATGCTGATGACACACAACTATACACATCATCCCCCGACCTTACCCCCGCTGTTCTACAGAACGCCACCGACTGTCTATCCGCAGTCTCCAACATCATGTCCGCTCTCTATCTGAAACTCAACCTCTCCAAAACTGAACCCGCCGTCTACTAACCTCCCTAAATCTGACATTTCCCTCTCCGTGGGCGGCACCTTAATAACACCCCGGCAGCAGGCTCGCTGTCTGGGTGTTATGTTTGACACCAATCTCTCCTTCACCTCCCATATACAATCTCTTGCCCGCTCTTGCCGCCTACACCTAAAGAACATCTCTAGAATCCGCCCTTTTCTCACCATGGAAACAACAAAAACCCTCACTGTAGCATTGATCCACTCCCGCCTGGACTACTGCAACGCTCTATTACTTGGCCTCCCCATTACTCGACTATCCCCTCTCCAATCCATACTTAATGCAGCAGCCAGGGTCATCCATCTGGCTAATCGGTACTCGGACGCGTCCGCTCTTCGCCAGTCCTTACACTGGCTGCCCATTCATTATAGGATCCAATTCAAAGTACTTGTTTCACCCACAAAGCTCTCCACAGTGCAGCACCCCCCTACTTCTCCTCCCTCATTTCTATCTATCGGCCTAACCGACTGCTGCGCTCTGCAAACGACTTTCGACTAACCTCTGCACTAATCCGTACCTCCGACTCCAAGACTTCTCCCGCGCTGCGCCAATCCTCTGGAATGCTCTACCCCAAGAAATTAGGACTATCCACAATTTGCATGGTTTCAGGCGCTCCCTCAAAACACATTTGCTCAGAGCGGCCTATCACATTCACTAATCAAAGTCATTCTACGTGTAAGTGTGTATGTGTAGCCCATTCACTATCTCCATCACTCCCTCAAGATGGCTGGACCATCATTGTAAATGCACCATTGTATATACACACCTGTACTTTGTATCTCCCCCACCTCATTGTAGATTGTAAGCTCTCACGAGCAGGGGTGGCTTATTTTGCTTTAATTATTGTATTGGTAACATTGTTACTTATGACTTGTGTTTTGATACTGTTAAACTGTAAAGCGCTGCGGAATATGTTGGCGCTATATAAATAAAGATTATTAAAAGCCATATTACTATTCATATTTCATATATTCCACATTGACATGCTTTAGCACGATAGCGTGCAACCTTTTTTTTGTATATGAGAGATCAGTGACCTGTCAGCAGTCTGCATTATGAATACATAATCAGCACCACATACACCAACCCCGCCTTAGGGCACGAGAATCTCATTAACACAAAACTGAAAATAAAGATTAAGAAACAACCACAAGACGGATTTCATCACCCAAGGTATCATTGTAATCAGTATAACGGCGCCATAGGTTACTGTGCACAATCCTGATGACAGGATCCCTTTAAAGTGGTAATCTGAGCCATTTATGATTTGGATGGGAAAATCTGTGTTTATTCATGGACCAGAGGTGGTCAGGTGTACAGTACAATGCTGCCATACAAGTGAATGGGAGTTATGGAAACAACATGGACGCTGTGTTAACCTGTTTTAGCCACAGCTGCTAAACAGACAGGTATTTCCATGTCAGCCAGCCATTTACATCACCTGTACGGCAGCAGAAAAGAATGTGAACTTGCAGCAACTCAGATTAATTCTGGTAGTGATTCTTAAAAGAAAACAGAACTGGCAGTGCCGACATCTACTATTCCATGCACCATACGGGCTAGAGGCAGGAAGCAGGTGCAACTCTGGCTTCAACTAAAGGGATTCTGTCGGTGGGATGTCACACCCCAAAAGTATTTATATGCAGATGTAGCTCTTTCAAAGAGTCCAGCAATATTTTTACATTGCCAGTTTGTTCCTCAGTTACTGAGAAGTCAGCATCTGACTTGATATGCAAATGAAATGAGGAACTCTTTGTAAATAGGAAGCCTGTGTCACTCCAGCTCTATTCTACGCCAAGCACCGCTGCTTCCTGCTTGATCGACGGCTCATTTGTCTGAAATCAGACACCGTAGAAGCTGTCAGTAAAGCAAAAGGACACGGTGCTAGGCGGAGAATAGAGCTGGAGTAACAGAGGCTTCAAAACGACAGTCTCATGTGCGTATCAATTCAAACGATTTCTCAGTAACTGGGGAACAGAAAGGCCATGTAAAGATATCGCTGGACTTATCTTTGAAAGAGCTACATGTACATATAAATAGTTTGGGAGGTGAAATCCTAGTGACAGATTCCTTTTAACTCAATTGTAGTGAGAAGAAATGGAAAAGTGACATGATCGATGGCATTCTCAGTGGTTAAAGGAGTTGTCCTGTCTTCTGATGAAAGTCTGCAGTCACCCTATTTGACTGCAGACTAATGAATCCTTACAGTGTGCAACGCACGTCGTCGGGAATCTCTGGTGCTGGCGATAAGAGCGGGCAGTCACATGACCGCAAGTATACGATTTGCATGCTTCCTGCCACATTACAACTAGACGACATGGATTCCCTCAATACAAGTGAATTAAGCAAGGCCGCGCACATATAATCGTCACATGACTTCATGTGCGCTTATAACATCCTTGCAGTTGTGTGACCACCATCACCGAAGAATCCTGACAGCGTGCCATGCAAGGACTTTAACGATTCATTAGTCTGCAGTCACATAGAGTAACTTCAGACTTTCAACTCAAACCTGGCCAAGCCCTTTAAACCCCCAACGATCAAACACATATCTACCCTGGTGATCAGTAGTAAAGGTTGGGGATGGGGACACCTTTGATAAAAGTAAAGAACATTCAAAGACTTTATTGCAAATTTCTGCTTCATCAAGAATAATCCTCTCAGACTGAAATCACGTTACCTCCTTCTTATCCTTGGATCTATCAATCTCCTTCTTCAGAGCCTCTACCCGTTTGAAGGAGTCCTTGTTATCCACACTGTACACCAGAACGTATCCATCAGTGCCTGAGAAGCAATGTTTGGGGAGCTCAGCTCCTTCCCTTAGGCCTCGTGTATCATAGAAGCGAACCTGCTCCCGCACGCCCCGGTCCGTCTCAATGGATCCAATGTATATATCCTCCTGCGTCTCCATCATGTCTGATCCTGTAAGACAAATGAATATTAACATATGTAAAAGAACAGTGGAAAATAATGTCTGCCTTCCTTCCAGAAAGCTGTCCATAAGTCAGCCACATTTACTTCCGTGGAGCTGAACTGAAATACCACACACCCTGGGCGCTCTGGGCAGCAGGGGCATCTGGAAGCCTTTAGGCAGCCATTTTTTCTAACTCTGCACAAACCCTCATGTTTTCTATTGTAATTATATGTTCATCCTCCACTACGGACACTAGACCACCAGTAGATCCCACTGCGTATGGCAGCTAACTTACTGTCTATAAGTATCTAATGCCAGGTGTGCACAAATGCCAACTAGTCTACCAGCTTCAAGGAGACACAGGGAGAGTATGAAGCTCCACTCTATTATCCGCGACTATGCCCGCATCAATGCCATCTCTCATATTTCAGAAGTAGCTATGCCAAACTGAACTTACCAACCACATGATTTCCGTAGAGAAGCTGCTCCAAGATGGAGGTTTTACCTACTGATTGTTGTCCACACAATACAACCTTGCAGCTTTTCCCCATTATTCTAAATGAGAAAGTAGAAAACATAAAGGATCACAGCACAGAACTAAAAAAATATTTAGACTTGAGAGTCCTCAAATCTGAAGAATCACATATTTATACACCACACAGCACAGAAACAATGCAATAGATAAGACAAGTGACATAAAGCAGAACTGTCATTATGGGAGATAGAGATGAACATAAATATTGGAACAGTTCATAGATAAGGAGTGAAAGTTTTATTACCCTCTGATTGGGGTCTGGTAATGTTTTGTGATGTTTTCACAGGGTCTTTGGAGTAAATTCCTTAATTGATGTAAAAAGTCATTTTTTCTGTGCTGTGTTGTGCATAAATATGTGATTCTTCAGATTTTGTATTAGTTTAGCCTGATGAAGAGACCTGAGTAGTCTGGAAAGCTTGCAGTTTGCTACCATCTTTTCAGTTAGCCATTAAAAGGTATCAACCACTGAGGACTCTCAACTCTAAATATTTTTCTATCTACTGGCTAACACGGTACAAAGATATACATCTTTACTGTAGCACAGAACTAGAAACCTAAGCCTTCTTCACATGGCCGGATTAAGCCCACACCTGCCAGCGTGCTCCGGGGCCATGTTTTGCCTACGTATTGACCATGTGCACTGTCCAGACCACAGTCACTGACACAGGAAGAGGTGTGGGGGGGTAACAGGCAGATGCAGGAGAATATCAGGTTGTGAATTTTATAGGACACACAGATTGACAACTGGTGTAGATAAAGGTTTACTGGACATAAAGACCATTTTCACATAAGCATAATATGGGAATATTTAATGATGACCTAGCCTTAGCACAGGCCATCAATATCTGATTGGTCGGGGTACGACACCCGGCACCTACGCCGATCAGCTGTTATTGGCTACAAGTTTTAATTTAACTCCTTTACGACCTATGACATATAGGTACGTCATAGGTCACCTCCCTCTATTTGATGTGGGCTCCAGAACTAAGTCCGCACCTTTTCAGGCGCACGACAGCTGATCTGATCAGCTGTCATGTGCCCCTAACAGCCACGGGTGGAATCAAGTTAACATGTTAAATGCCACTGTCAATCTTTGAAAGCAGCATTTAACACGAGTGTGCCAGAAGTGCGTCACAAACCATGCCCATCAGTGTTTGTCACATTATCGCGGGGTGCATATGGGTTGGCATGACAACCAGGGGTCTGCAGGAGACCCCTGTTATTGTCATTGCCGATCTTCTATGAGCGTCGCCCGTGGCCAGAGTTCATAGCAGATGATCATTTCTGCTACACACAGCGAGGCTGAAGCCCTGCTATGTGTACCAAAGGCGATCAGAGAATCACAGCTATTGAAGCAAGTAAAAAGTGTAAAAAAAAAAAAAAGTTTAAAAAGATAAAAGTTCAAATCACCCCCCTTTTGCCAGATTCAAAATAAAACATTAATAAAAAAATCAAACATACACACATTTGGTATCGTTGCATTCAAAAACATCCAATCTATCAAAATATAAAAATAATTAATGCAAGCGGTAAACGTCGTAACGAGAAAAAAACAAAACGCCAGCATTATGTTTTTTTGGGTACCGCAACACTGCAATAAAATGAAATAACGGGCGATCAAAACTTTGCTTCTACCCCAAAATGGTATCAATAAAAAAAATCAGTTCAAAGGCAAAAAATAAGCCCTCACCAACCCCAGATCCCAAAAACAGAGACGCTATTGGACACGGAAAACAAAGGGTTTTTTATGTTTTGTTTTCATGAACTGTGAATTTATTTTTTTACCACTTAAATAAAAAAGAACCTACACGTTTGGTGTCTACTAACTCATAATGACCTGGAGAATCATGTTGGCAGGTCAGTTTTAGCATTAGGTGAACATGGTACAAAGACAAAAAAAACAATTGTGGAATTGCATTTTTTTTCTTGCAATGTCATCGCACTTGGAACTTTTTTCCCCGTTTTCCAGTACACTATATGGTAAAATCAATGGTGACTCATTCAAAAGTACAACTCGGCCCACAAAAAACAAGCCCTCACATGGCCACATTGACGGAAAAATAAAGAAGTTATCTCCTGGGAAGAAGTGGAGACAGCCTGTGGGCAGGTCTTGTCTTGGTGCTCTGGCCTCTTCCTCATCATTCTGTGCTTAAATGACAGGTCACTGATGACTGAAGCTTCAGTGACCTGGATCCTATTTTAAATATTGTGCCTGCGCAGTCAGTATGGTGGTCTTCAAAAAAAAAAAAAAAAAACAATTGGTCGCCAAGAAAATGACAGCATCTATCGGCAAGTGATGCTCTCAATCTGTGCATGTGCCGCCCCCATGTACAGAGCAGATCTGCACAGAGCGCAGACTTAGAGAATCACTTGCTGATAGATGCTGCCGAGCATGCGCTGCCGCCATTTTGTTGGAGGCCAATTTTTGTTTTTTAGACCACTTTACAGACTGCGCAGACAATATTTAACATAGGAAGTCGGTTCAGTGATCAGTGACCTGTCATTTAAGCATAAAATGATGACCATGAGGCTACAGCACCAAGATAAGCCCCGCTCACAGGCCGCCCCGGAGTACCAAAATTTCCTGAAACTTGACAAACTCTTTAAAATATCCAAATACAGCAACTTGCAAGGAATCAATCATGATAACACATTTCTTTTGCAAAAAAAAAAGTGCGTGTTCATCATGATTGCAAGATATTAGATTGGTTGCTATTGGTAACGTAGCCACACCACTGTATCATACATGAGAGCGAGGGTCCCAACATCTTCACCAGCAGCAGCCCTAGATAGTGACCAAGGGTCCTGGCGTGCGATCTGTGCCGGCTGCTCCCCTCTCTGCCCCAGGATGAGGACATTACCTGTGTGCGGCTGGTTTTAGTAACTTCTGGCTTTGGGCAAAGTAGGATGCTGAGTGCATAATGGTGGCATATAGCTATCACCTCTGTGTCACTATGGGGCCCAGTGGAGGCAGAACTTACCATAACCTATATGAGGCACTACTGGAGCACAACCCGCGCATGTGGGGGCCAGCGGTCACCGCGCCTGTGGGGGGCCAGCAGTCACCGCGCCTGTGGGGGGCCAGAAGTCACCACCGCGCCTGTGGGGGGCCAGCAGTCACCGCGCCTGTGGGGACCAGCAAAAGTGAACTTTGCATAATGCATATGATGCAGTATGGGGGTCTGGCAGACACCACATCTATGGCGCCCAGCGGAAGCAAAACTTACCATAGCCCTGAATTAGGCACTATAGGGGCCCTGCGGACACTGCACACTCACGGAATCCACCAAATTAATGGGGGCTCTGTGGATGTCACACTTATGGGGGTCACTATGATACATACGTTAGGGCATTAATGTCCCCACATACATAAATAAGATCTGCCTGTACAATCACACACTTTCCTACAGCAGTGCCCCATTCCCTCATATAACAGGAGAACAACCGCAGCCTGAGCTCTGCCCCTCCCCCCATGTCCTCCACATGATGATACAGGTCACCACACGGCGGCTCGGTGCCAGGAACACCGGAGGACATCGCCATCACCGCAGGCGACACGTACCTGCGCTCGGTAATCAGGAGGAAGCAGCGGACATTTCCTGCTTCCTGCCAAACAGAGGAACCAGGAGAGCGGAGTGGACACAGCGCCACCTAGTGCCAATAGTGGGGAAGAGCAAAGATTCGAGACTCCCAGTGTGCGCATGTGCTGGGTTCCCTCTCATTCATTACTGTCCGCCACCATTTCTTATTATAGGTCTCCCTCTAGGCCCAGAGAGCTGTGACTTTCTGCAGTGCCACATGACTGCACGATGCTGAAGTCGGTTTCTTATTGGGCAATTTCTTTTTTCAGCTTTTTGTAGGTTTAACGACGAAAATAAAAAAAATAGGAAAATAAAATACCATGCAGCGAGGCGCCCTGATGTGAATACGCTTAAAAACAACTATAAGAGTGATAAAACTGGCATAAAAATGGGCATCAAAGTGGGCACTGAAGGGGTGAAAGGGTTAAATGACACCATAACATCGTCACCTGCACCTCTCTCACAGTCCGGCAGTTTGTCCTGTTCTCCACCCTCTCTCAGCACAGCAGCCAGGCCACGGTCCTGCAGTTGTTGTTTCCTACACGTGCTTGAACTCCATCATCTCCAATCTGTTGGCCACGGAAGTACTGCCTTTCCACCTGGTGGATACAGACGGTTTCAGTCCTCCAGTACCAATTGCCCATTCCTCGTTACTTCTCTAAGAAAGCTGTGCCTGCGCTACACCAGTATGTCGCAGACAACATCACCCGTTCCCTGAAAAAATCATTATCTGCCAGGGTGCATTTCACCACCGACACCTTGACGAGCAACAGGGCCTGTTTTAGGCAAAGTGGGGCCCCAGGCAAAGTTTAAAATGGGGCCCCAAATGCTAACATTGCACATCACACAGAAGCATCTATTGTATTTACATGCACTGAGTTCAGGAAGCTAAACGAGTGTGATCGACAATATTGAAGTCATTTGACTCTTGTTTCCCGGCCTCTTTCCACCGCTGAGAAACAATGATAGGGACAGAACAATCACTAATAGATCCCCATACAGTATCATGTTATCAGCAGCACATCTACAGTTTACACGGCAATGTGTTGTTGAGAACAATGATTTTTGCTCCGGCATAAACAATCCAATCACTCAATGAATAGCAGCAGCATATTGCTAGTTATATATAATGCACCCCATAGTTGCCTCCCATTCATATTATAATGTGCCAATCCCATATGATCCTCCCATATTGTAAAATGCACATCCCATAGTTCTCCATATAATATAATGTGCCCCATAGTCCTCCATATATTATAATGTGCATCACAGTCCTCCATATTGTAAAGTGCACATCCCATAGTTCTCCATATAATATAATGTATCCATAGTCCTCCATATAGTATAATACACTCCCCATAGTCCTCCATATAGTATAATAAGCCCCATAGTCCTCCATATAGTATAATATACTCCCCATAGTCCTCCATATAGTATAATACACTCCCCATAGTCCTCCATATAGTATAATACACTCCCCATAGTCCTCCATATAGCATAATACACTCCTCACTCCTCCATATAGTATAATAGCCATAGTCCTCATTAATATACTCCCCATAGTCCTCCATATAGTTAATACATCCCATATCCTCCTATAGTAATACAATTCCCATAGCCTCCATATATAATATGCCCCACAGTCCTCCATATTGTAAAATGTACACCCCATAGTCCTCCATATAGTATAATACACTCCCTATAGTCCTCCATATATTAAAATACACTCCCAATAGTCCTCCATATAGTATAATACACTCCTCATAGCCCTCCATATATTAAAATACACTCAGTCCTCCATATAGTATAATACACTACTCAGTCCTCCATATAGTATAATACACTCCTCATAGTGCTCCATATAGTATAATGCAGGGAGCGTCCCTCAACCGCCGGAGCCATCGGCACAGAACGCTGGACCCACATGGAGCCGGCGACTGTAGCGCTGTAGTGACAGCTACAGTCACCGGCTCCATCATCGATACCTTCAGCCGCTGCGATCCCTGTCCCGGCCGTGGCAGCTTCATCCAGCGCTGAGCGGTGACGTATACCGCTCATTAAGGGCATGAATATGGACGCGACGCCACTCCCATAGGCGTGGCATCCATATTCATGCCCTTAATGAGCGGTATTACGTCACCGCTGCGCACAGGAGGAAGCTGCCTGGCTGGGACAGGGATCTGCAGCGACGGAGCGAGGAGGGTAAGTATGACAGGGATGACGGGGGAGCCCAGGAGAGGGTGGGAGAGGAGCCTTGTATACAAGGGAGGGTGCGGAGCCATAGTGGGAGCGGAGCCATGTATACAGGGTGGGAGAGGAGCCATGTATAAGAGGGTGGGAGAGGAGCCATGTATATAGGTTGGGAGAGGAGCCATGTATAAGAGGGTGGGAGTGGAGCCATGTATATAGGGTGGGAGAGGAGCCATGTATATAGGGTGGGAGAGGAGCCATGTATATAGGGTGGAGAGGAGCCATGTATATAGGGTGGGAGAGGAGCCATGTATATAGGGTGGGAGAGGAGCCATGTATAAGAGGGTGGGAGCGGAGCCTTGTATACAGGGAGGGTGCAGAGCCATGTATACAGGGAGGGTGCAGAGCCATGTATAAGAGGGTGGGAGCGGAGCCTTGTATACAGGGAGGGTGCAGAGCCATGTATACAGGGCGGGAGCAGAGCCTTGTATACAGGGAGGGTGCAGAGCCATGTATACAGGGCGGGAGCAAGCCTTGTATACAGGGAGGGTGCAGAGCCATGTATACAGGGCGGGAGCAGAGCCTTGTATACAGGAGGGTGCAGAGCCATGTATAAGAGGGTGGGAGCAGAGCCTTGTATATAGGGTGGGAGAGGAGCCATGTATATAGGGTGGGAGCGGAGCCATGTATATAGGGTGGGAGCGGAGCCATGTATATAGGGTGGGAGCGGAGCCATGTATAAGAGGGTGGGAGCAGAGCCTTGTATATAGGGTGGGAGAGGAGCCATGTATATAGGGTGGGAGCGGAGCCACGTATATAGGGTGGGAGCGGAGCCATGTATATAGGGTGGGAGCGGAGCCATGTATAAGAGGGTGGGAGCGGAGCCTTGTATACAGGGAGGGTGCAGAGCCATGTATACAGGGCGGGAGCAGAGCCTTGTATACAGGGAGGGTGCAGAGCCATGTATAAGAGGGTGGGAGCAGAGCCTTGTATATAGGGTGGGAGAGGAGCCATGTATATAGGGTGGGAGCGGAGCCATGTATATAGGGTGGGAGCAGAGCCATGTATATAGGATGGGAGCGGAGCCATGTATATAGGGTGGGAGAGGAGCCATGTATACAGGGAGGGTGGGAGCAGAGCCTTGTATATAGGGTGGGAGAGGAGCCATGTATATAGGGTGAGAGCAGAGCCATGTATATAGGATGGGAGGCGGAGCCATGTATATAGGGTGGGAGAGGAGCCATGTATACAGGGAGGGTGCAGAGCCATATATAAGAGGGTGGGAGCGGAGCCTTGTATATAGGGTGGGAGAGGAGCCATGTATATAGGGTGAGAGAGGAGCCTTGTATACAGGGAGGGTGCAGAGCCATGTATAAGAGGGTGGGAGCGGAGCCATGTATACGAGGGTGGGAGCAGAGCCATAGTGGGAGCGGAGCCATGTATAAGAGGGTGGGAGCGGAGCCTTGTATACAGTGAGGGTGCAGAGCCATGTATAAGAGGGTGGGAGCAGAACCTTGTATATAGGGTGGGAGCAGAGCCTTGTATATAAGATAAGAATGATAAGAATGCACTACTACTAAACTACAACCCCGTCCATAGCCCCGCCCCCTTATGACCAAAGCCCCACCCCTGCCACACCTCCGTCCCCGCCCTACCGGGCCATGGAAGAATGGTCTTGCTTGAAGCCGGTCCCTGGTGCAAAAAAGGTTGGGGACCACTGGTATAATGCACCGCCATAGTCATCCATGTAGTACAATTCACTTCCCATAGTATAATGCACCCCATAGTTCTTCATATAGTATAATGTATTCCCCATAGTCCTCGATACAGTATAATGCAGCCCACATATAGTATAATGCAGTCGCCCTAAAGAGCATAATGCAGCCACCCCACAGAGTATAATGCAACCACTCTATAGAGTATAATTGAGCCCCCTTATATAGTATAATGTAGCCCTTCTATAGAATACAATGTAGCCCTCCTCATATAGTATAATGCAGCCCCATAGAATATAATGTAACCCCTCATAAAGTATAATGAAGCCCCCATACAATATAATCTAGCCCCTCATAGAATATAATGCAGCACCCATAGAACACAATGTAGCCACCTTATACAGTATAATGTAGCCCCCTCATAGAGTATGATGCAATCACCCCTCATAGAATATAATAAATATAATACAGCCCCCCATAGAATATAATGTATCCCCGAAGAGAATATAATACAGCCCGTCTCCCCAAAGGAACATAATGTAGCCCCCCATAGTATATAACACAGCCACATAGTGTATAACACAGCCTCCACTATAAAATATAATATACCCCCCAATAATATATAACACAGCCACATAGTGCATAGTGCGGCCCGCATAGTGTATAGCGCGCCCGCATAGTGTATAGCAGGGCCCACATAGTATATAGCAGGGCCCACATAGTGTATAGCAGGGCCCACATAGGTTATAACATGGCCCACATAGTATATAGCACGGCCCACATTGTATATATAATGGCCCACATAGTATATAGCGCGGCCCACATAGTGTATAGCAGCTCCCACATAGTGTATAGCAGGGCCCACATAGTATATTGCACGGCCCACATAGTATATTGCACGGCCAACATACTGTATAGCAGGGCCCACATAGTATATAGCACGGCCCACATAGTATATAGCGCGGCTCACATAGTATATAGTGCGGCCCACATAGTATATAGCACGGCCCACATAGTAAATAGCACGGCCCACATAGTAAATAGCATGGCCCATATAGTATATAGCATGGTCCACATAGTATATAGTGGGGCCCACATAGTGTATAGCAGGGCCCACATAGTGTATAGTAGGGCCCACATAGTATATAGCACGGCCCACATAGTGTATAGCAGGGCCCACATAGTATATAGCAGGGCCCACATAGTATATAGTGCGGCCCACAAAGTATATAGTGCGGCCCACATAGTATATAGCAGGGGCCCACATAGTATATAGCAGGGCCCACATAGTATATAGCGCAGCCCACATAGTGTATAGCAGGGCCCACATAGTGTATAGCAGGGCCCACATAGTATATAGCACGGCCTACATAGTATATAGCACGGCCCACATAGTATATAGCGCGGCCCACATAGTATATAGCGCAGCCCACATAGTGTATAGCAGGGCCCACATAGTGTATATGCAGGGCCCATATATAACACAGCCCTCATCTCTCCCCCCCTGGAATGGCCCCACAGCCACAGTTCAGTACGCACTGACATATTTACAAAAAAAAAAAACACTCCTCACCTCTCCTCATGCCCGCGTTGCTCCTGGCTCCTGCGCTGCCTGGTACACAGTAGGTGCGCGATGATGTCATCGCGCACACGCTGTGTCAGAGACAGAGCGGGGAATGATGGGAGAGGGGGCGTCAGTTGACGCTCTCTCCTCCATCATTGCTTTGAACTGTACCTGCAGACGCCGGTATAGTTCAAAGCAGCGGCGGGGGGGAGTCGACGCTGGGGGCAGGCGGGCTCCCCTGCCTCACAGGGGCCCCCATAGCGGCTGCGTGATGTGCCGCTAGCTGGGGGCCCCTTGGGGAGCGGGGGCCCTAGGCAGCTGCCTGGTCTGCCTGCCCCTAAGCCGGCCCTGACAGCAAACATGGGCAGGGGCGTTACATCTCATTGATTGGGCAATGAGTGACTATTGTGGCTTTGGGGGCAGGCGGGGATGGGGCTGCTCCACAAGTCTTTGAATTGCCAAGGCTTGTGGGACAAACCTCTTTATCTAACAGTTCCTCCAATGCTTCTGGTTCCTCCATCTCCTCTAGGGCCTCCACCTGCGCCCTCAACCTCTCCCCATACCTCCCAACCGTCCCGGATTGAGTGGGACAGTCCTGATTCTGACCCTCCCTCCCGCTGTGGAGTATTCAACGCTGGTCAGCATGGAAGCGCAGCAACTTGGATCCCGTCTATGCTCTGACGTGAATCATGGTTCCTCACACAGGCGCAGTATGCCTGGGACAAAACAAGCCCAGAGCCCATGCACAGTAGGACCCCTATCGTTTGGAATATATTGGACACAATGTGGGGAGTTTTCAGGGTCTGCCATGGCTGGTAACCATAGCGGAAATATGAGGAACGGAAGCCTGACAGTATGTGCATTTTTGTGAGACACAATAAGGTATGCCATTTCAGAGTGTTATGTGAGGACGGTTGTCTGGCATGCATCCATTGGCTGATGATGCTGAAAAAGGAGAATGGATGTTTTACCGACGCTGATTGGCTAAATACACAGAGGAGAGTGAAACCTCTAGTGTTGGACTTTTAGTCATGCGCATTCGAGCGGCTATGGACGGATGTGACTATTCCCCTGTGCGAGATGTGTATACTCTGTAATTAATGAGGAACAGGTGAGGATGGGCTTATAAACCATGCACCCACATAGGGAAGTAGACGCCATTATCTACTGTAATGCTTTGGACACAGATGTTACCATGAGCCTCCTGAGGAACTTATATCGTGGGAGGGAAACGCGTCGAGGCGGCATAGGAAGCTAAGTCTTTATTCATTTTCACTTGGCTGAATTTTTTGGATATGTGCTGGTATCTTTCTTGGGAATAGTGCAATAACAGATTGCTGATATGGCTGTGATTAATCTAATCTGTTTGTGAGAATAATTGACAAAGAAGATCTCCCTTTAGCAACTATACCATTGATTTAGAAATATAGGATTGCTAATGAATTTGTGATACCATATGTGTTTAGCGATCATTTATGGGTCTTGGTAATCACATATAGCATACAGTGCTCAATGGTGTTTTCCTGTTGGCACTCCCTTCATTTTTGATTTGATTATCTGGCTTATCTGGATTATTGGGAACCTGAATGTTCTGATTAAAGGTGATAGTTATCACCGTTCCAGTACAAGCTACTGGGGTTGTAGTGTTCATTATCTACCAGCCTAATGGCAGTTTATTGTTCTTGTGTTTTATACATGATGGTACTATTTTAAAAATAATTTTTCAATAAAGTATTTATGTATTAGTGTTTATTTTCATGAGCCTTTTTCTATACTTAATCCATTATATCATTTGATTTGTTAGGGCCTCCACCTGCGCCCTCAACCTTTCACCATACCTCCCAACCGTCCCGGATTGAGCGGGACAGTCCCGATTCTGACCCTCCCTCCCGCTGTCCCGCTCGGGACGCTATGTTTCTCGTAGTGAGAGAAGCTGCCACGCCCCCCATGCACCCTATCCTCGCCCTCCCAGCTCTCCACATCAGCCGCTCACATCCAGCAATGACGTCGCTGAGCTGTCCTCTTCTGTGTGCACTGGACCTGTGATGAGGTCACAGGAGGGGAGGAGTTAGGTGTCACATGGTCAGGCTCCTCGGTATGTGTGCAGGACTCTGCTGTGCTGGTTGTCATGGTGCTGGATGAGGGTAAGGTTATGTGTGGGGTCAGGAGGGGTTTACAGTGTGGATGTAGCAGTGCTGTAGTGTGTACAAGTTGGATGTAGCAGAGTCGTGTGTGCACGAGGTGTACGGAGCGGAGCCGTGTGTGTATGAGGTGGATGTAGCAGTGCTGTAGTGTGTATGAGTTGGATGTAGCAGAGTCGTGTGTGTACGAGGTGTACGGAGCCGAGCCGCACGTGTCCGAGGTGTACGGAGCTGAGCCGCGCGTATGCAAGGTTTATGGAGCGGAGCCATGCATGTAAGAGGTGTACGGAGCCGAGCGTGTCCGAGGAGTACGGAGCTGCGCGTGTCCGAGGTGTACGGAGCCGTGCATGTCCGAGGTGTACGGAGCCGAGCCGCACGTGTCTGAGGTGTACGGAGCCGAGTCGCGCATGTCCGAGGTGTACGGAGCCGAGCCGCGCGTGTATGAGGTTTATGGAGCGGAGCCGTGCGTGTCTGAGATGTACGGAGCCGCGCGTGTCCGAGGTGTACGGAGCCGAGCCGCGCCTGTCCGAGGTGTACAGAGCTGAGCCGCGCGTGTCCAAGGTGTACGGAATCGAGCAGCGCGTGTCCGAGGTGTACGGAGCCAAGCCGCGCATGTCCGAGGTGTACGGAGCCGAGCCGCGCGTGTACGAGGTTTATGGAGCGGAGCCGTCTGTACAAGGTGGATGTAGCAGTGCTGTGTGTGTACGAAGTGTACGGAGCTGAGCCGCTTAGCTCCGTACACACAGGGCTCCGTGCTTGAGCGGAGCAGAGCCGTGTGTGTACGGGGTATATAGAGTGGAGCCTTGTGTGTATGTAGCGGAGCCGCGTGTGTACGAGGTGTAAGGAGCAAAACCGCATGTGTGCGAGGTGTATGGTGCAAAGCCGCATGTGTACAAGGTTTACAGAGTGGAGTCGTGTGTGTACAAGGTGTACGGAGTGGAGCCATGTGTGTACTGAGTGGAGCCGCGTGTGCGCGAGGTGGACGGAGCGGAGCCGTGTGTGTACGAGGCATACTCTTTTTCTCTCTCTGTTCTTTTTCTTTCTTTCTCTTTCTTTCTTTCCCCTTTCTTTCTCTCTCTGTTCTTTCTTTCTTTCCCCTATTCTTTCTCTGTTCTTTTGTTCTTTCTATCTCTGTTCTTTCTTTCACCTCTTTCTTTCTCTCTGTTCTTTCTTTCCCCTCTTTCTTTCTTTCTCTGTTCTTTCTTTTCCCTTTCTTTCTTTCTTTCTCTTTTCTTTCTTTCTTTCTTTTCTTTCTTTCTTTCTTTCTTCTGTTCTTTCTTTCCCCTTTTTCTTTCTCTCTCTGTTCTTTCTTTCCCCTCTTTCTTTCTCTCTCTGTTCTTTCTTTACCCTCTTTCTTTCTCTCTCTGTTCTTTCTTTCCCCTTTCTTTCTTTCTTTCTCTGTTCTTTCTTTCTTTCCTCTTTCTTTCTTTCGCTCTCTGTTCTTCTTTCCCCTTTCTTTCGCTCAGTTCTTTCTTTCCCTCTTTCTTTCTCAATAATCTTTCTCTCTCTGTTCTTTCTTCCTCGCTCTCTGTTCTTCCTTTTTCTCTCTGTTCTTTCTTTCTTTATTATTTCCCCTTTTCTTTCTCTCTCTGTTCTTTCTTTCCCCTCTTTCTTTCTCTCTCCCTCTCTGTCCTTTCTTTCTCTCTCTGTTCTTTCTTTCCCCTGTCTTTCTTTCTCTCTCTGTTCTTTCTTTCCCCTCTTCTTTCTCTCTCCCTCTCTGTTCTTTCTTTCCCCTTTCTTTTTTTCTCTCTCTCTGTTCTTTTTTCTGTCCCTTTCCTTTCTTTCTTTCTTTCTCTCTGTTCTTTTTTCCCCTTTATTTTTTTCTCTCTTTGTTCTTTTTTTCTGTCCCCTCTTTCTTCTCTCTCTGTTCTTTCTTTCCCCTCTTTCTTTCTCTCTTTGTTCTTTCTTTATCCTCTTTCTCTTCTTTCTTTCTCTCTCTGTTCTTTCTTTCCCCTCTTTCTTTCTCTCTCTGTTCTTTCTTTCCCCTCTTTCTTTCTATCTACCTCTCTGTTCTTTATTTCCCCTCTTTCTTTCTCTCTGTTCTTTCTTTCCCCCTCTGTCTTTCTTTCTCTCTCTGTTCTTTCTTTCCCATCTTTCTTTCTCTCTCCCTCTCTGTTCTTTCTTTCCCCTCTTTCTTTTTTCTCTCTCTGTTCTTTTTTTCTGTCCCCTCTTTCTTTCTCTCTGTTCTTTCTTTCTCTCTCTCTCTCTGTTCTTTCTTTATTTCCCGTCTTTCTTTCTTTCTCTCTCTGTTCTTTCTTTCCCCTCTTTCTTTCTCCCTCCCTCTCTGTTCTTTCTTTCCCCTCTTCTTTCTCCGTCTCTGTTCTTTCTTTCCCCTCTTTTTTCTCTCTCCTTGTTCTTTTTTACTGTCCCCTCTTTCTCTCTCTGTTCTTTCTTCTTTCTTTCTTTCCTTCCCCTTTCTTTCTTTGTTTCTTTCTCTCTCTCTGTTCTTTCTTGCTTTCCACTCTTTTTCTCTCTCTGTTCTTTCTTTCCCTCTCTCCTTTCTTTCTTTCTCTCTGTTTTCTTTTTTCTCTCTGTTCTTTCTTTTACTCAGTACAGCCACTGTGCCCTCAGTACCAGTCAGTGTGATCAGCAGTGCTAAATGGGTGTAGTTGGGGCGTGGACATGGGTGTGACTAGTTGTGAAATGGGTGTGATCGGGCGTGGCCTAAAATTTGCCGCTGCGCAATGCGCGCGCCACAGCCTTTGTCCCTTTCCCGTCTTCAAAAGTTGAGAGGTATGTCTCCCTTAATCAGACACATGTTCCAACAATGAAGATAGAATCCCCCCACCTCCGTACTGCGCAGCCATTGCTCACAGCAATCAGGAAGTCTTCAAATTCATATGCCTTGGAGATCACAGTCACACAGCTCAAGAGTTGTGGACAGCTATTCAGGCCTAGTTAGAGCAATGGCTGTCTCCACTGAACCTGGAGCCAGGGAAGACCGTGTGCAAACCTAGTGGTGGCCCTATGCCGTGGTTACCTCACACACTTGCCTTGCACGACTTACGCCCTCAACTTGGTACAGCAATTTCTCCGCCACTATCCCAGATCACAGAGGTCTTTCGGCCTACCGGTTAACTGTTTGATTTGCGATGTTCCGGTGGGTGCCATGGGAGAGTGTCTTACAGTTCCCCCCCCCTGAAGACATTCCCCGGGGCCCCCCCGGAACTCGAAAAAAACATTTAACCGGTAGGCCGAAAACCTCTGTGACGGGATAGGCAAAAAATTGCTGTACCAATTGAGGGCAAATTCGGCAAGGCAAGTGTGTGATTTTCCACGGCATGGGCCACCCTTTTGCCCGGTCTTCCCTGGCTCCAGGTTCAGTGAGACCCCTTTTGCTCTAACAGCCTAATAGCTGTCCAAAACCTTGAGCTGTGTGCGTGATCCCAAAGGGGCAAAAAAATTTGAAGAAACCTGTTGCTGTGAGCAATGGTGCGCAGTAGGAGGGGGGATCATCTTCATTGTTGGAACATTGTCTGTTAAAAGGGAAGACTACCCTAATTTTTTGAAGACGGGAAAGGACAAAGGTTGGCGCGCGTTTTGCGCGCGGAAAAATTTTAGGCCACCCCGACACACCCATTTCACAACAGTCACACCCTGCCACCCCCCAACACCCCCATTACACGCTGATCACACTGACGGTACTGGGGCACAGTGGTTGTACTATAAAAAAAAAGAACAGAGAAAAAAAAAGAAAACAGAGAGAAAGAAAAAAGGAGAGAGGAAAAAAGAACAAAGAGAAAAAGAGGGAAAGAAAAAAAAACAGAGAGAAGAAAAAAACAAAGAAAAAAAGGGGAAGGAAAAAAAAAAAAGAAAGAACAGAGAGAGAAAGAGGGGAAGTAAAAAAAAACAAGGAGAGAAAAAAAAGGGAAAAAAGAACAGAGACGAGAAAAAAGGGGGGAAAAAAAGAAAAGAGGGAGGAGAAAAAAAGGGGAAAGAAAGACAAAAGGGGAAAAAAAAAGAAAGAGGGGGAAAAAAAAAGAACAAAGGGGAAAGGAAAAAAGAAAGAAAAAGAGAAAAAAGAGGGACAGAAAAAAAACAAGAGAAAAAAAAAAGGGGGGAAAAAAAAAACAAGAGGGAAGGGGGAAAAAAAAAAGGGAAAGAAAGAACAGAGAGAAAAGAAAACAGAGGGGGGAAAAAAGAACAAGAAAAGAAAGAGGGAAAAAAAGAACAGAGGGGAGATAGAAAGAAAGGGGAAAGAAAGAACAAGAGAGAAAGAAAAAAGGGAAAAAAAGAAAAGAGAAAAAGAAAGAAGAAAAGGATAAAAAAGAACAAAGAGAGAAAGAAAGAGGGAAAAAAGAACAAGAAAAGAAAGAGGGGACAAAAAAAAGAACAAAGAAGAAAAAAAAAAAGGGGGAAAAAAAAAAAGGAGAAAAAAAGAAAAAAGGAAAGGGGGGCAGAAAAAAAACAGAGAGAGAAAAAAAAAAGGGGGGAAAAAAGAACAAGGGGAAAAAGAAAGAAAGGGGGGAAAAAAAGAACAGAGAGAAAAGAAAGACAGGGGGAAAAAAAACAGAGAGAGAAAGAAAGGACAAGAGGGAGAGAAAAAAAGAGGGGAAAAAAGAACAGAGAGAGAAAGAAGAAAAAAAAAAGGGAAAAAAAGAACGAGGAAAAAGGAAAAAAAAGAAAAAGAACAGAGAGGAAAAAAAAAAGGGAAAGAAAAAAAGGGGAAAGAGAAAAAAAAAAGGGGAAAAAAAAGGGGGGAAAAAAAACAGAAAAGAAAAAGAAAGGGAAAAAAAAGAACAGAGAAGAAAGAAAGAGGGAAAAAAAACAGAGAGAGAAAAAAAAAGGGGGAAAAAAAAAACAGAGAAAGAAAGAAAAAAAAAGAAAAAAAAAAAGAAAGAAAGAAAAAAGAAAGAAAGAAAGGAAAAGAAAGAAAAAGAAAAAGAAAGAAAGGGGGAAAGAAAGAACAGAGAGAAAGAAAGGGGTGAAAGAAAAACAAATAGAAAGAACAAAAGAACAGAGAAAAAAGGGGAAAGAAAAAAGAACAGAGAGAGAAAAAAAGGGGAAAGAAAAAAGAAAAGAAAGAAAAAGAACAGAGAGAAAAAAGGTATCCTCGTACACACAGGCCCCTCCGTCCACCCCGCCACACGCGGGCCCCACTCATACCAAGGGTCCACTCCGACCCTTGTACACAAAAGCTCCACCTGAAAAACCTGTACACATGCGCTTTGCACCATCACCTCGCACACAGGGTTTTTTTCCCTTTACACCTCGACACCCCGCGGGTCCGCACAACAACAAGGCTCCCTCTAAACCCCCCTACCCAGGGCCTGCTCCGCCAACACGGCCCTGTGTGTAGGCAAGGGGCTCAGCTCCGAATTCGTACCCACAGCCCTGTACATCCCCCTTTACAACGGCCCGCTCCAAAACCCGTACCCCGGGGGCCGGCCCCGACCCTCGGACATGCCGGCTTGCTCCTACACCCGGACCCCGCTGCTCGATTCCGTACCCTTGGACACCCGGCC
This sequence comes from Oophaga sylvatica, assembly GCA_033576555.1. Lineage (NCBI taxonomy): Eukaryota > Metazoa > Chordata > Amphibia > Anura > Dendrobatidae > Oophaga > Oophaga sylvatica. Next base: position 162,735,512 of record JARQOD010000003.1, read on the forward strand.
AGCCCGACCCCGGGGGCAGGCGCTCGGGTCCACACCTGGACCCGCCGGCTCCGACATCTCAGACACGCACGGGTCCGTCCAAAACCCAACACGCGCGCCGCTCGTAACCTGGGGCTGCGCCCGGGGTCCGTACACCCAAAACGTGCGGCTGGCTCCACACCTCGGACATGCACGCCCTACACCCGGACACCCAGCCCGTACCCTGGGCACGCTCGCTCCGTACCCTCTTAATGCAGGCTCCCGCCCATAAACCTGCAACCCGGCTCAGCTCCGTACACCCGGACACGTGGGTCGCTCCAAAAACCCCCGTACACCACGACTCTGCTACACCCCCCCTACACACTACAGACTGCTACACCACCTCATACAACACGGCCCGCTCCGGTCCCCTCGTCACACACACCGCTACACCAATTGTACACACTACAGACTCTACTCCACACTAAACCCCTCCTACCCCACACATAACCTTACCCTCATCCACACCATAAAAACCACACACAAGTCCTGCACACATACCGAGGAGCCTGACCATTGCCCCCAAACTCCCCCCTCCTGTGACCCATCAAGTCCTGCCAAAAAAAAGGGACACTCAGCGACGTCATTGCGATGTGGGGGGCTGAGTGAGAGGGGGGGAGGGCGGGGAGGGGGTGCATGGGGGGTGGCACTTCCCACACGAAAACATAGCTCCCACGGGACAGCGGGGGGGGGGCAAATGGGACTGTCCCCTAAATCCGGGGGGGGTTGGGGGGGTATTAAAGGGTTTTGAGGCGCAGTGGGGCCCTAACAAATCAAATGATATAATGGATTAAGTATGAAAAAGGGGCTCATAAAATAAACACTAATAAAAATACTTTAAAAAAAAATTTTTTTTAAAATATACCATCATTTAAAAAACACAAAAAATAAACGCCATTAGGCGTAAAAAAGAACACTACAACCCAGTACTTTACTGGACCGTGTAACTACACCTTAACAAACATTCGGTTCCCAATAATCCAGAAAACCCCAGATAATCAAATCAAAAATGAAGGGGGCCCCAAGGGGAAAACACCATTGAGCACTGTATGCAAGGGGGGTTTTCCAAGACCCATAAATGATCGCAAAAAAATTGGTATCAAAAATTCATTACAACCTATATTTCTAAATCAAGGTTTAAAATTTGCAAAGGAGATTTCTTTTCAATTTTTCTCACAAACAATTAGATAATCACAGCATATCGCAATCTTTATTGCACTTTCCCCCAAAAAGACCCCAGCACTTCCCAAAAAAAATTCAGCCAAGGAAAATGAAAAAGACTTAGCTTCCTACCGCCTCACCTTTCCCCCTCCCACATAAATTTCCTCGGGGGCTCATGGTAACATCTGTGTCCAAACATACGAGATAATGGCGTCTTTTTTCCCTTGGGGGTGCAGGTTTTATAACCCATCCTCATTTTTTTCCCATTAATTACGGGAAAAACACATCCGCACAGGAATAGTCACATCCTCAACCGCTCGAAGGCGCTGAAAAAATCCAACCTAAGGTTCACCCCTCTGTATTTAGCCAATCACGTGGGAAAAAACACCCTTTTCTCCTTTTTCACACATCCCCCAAGGGGATTCACCCCAGAAACCCCGTCCTCAAAAACACTCTGAAATGGCATACCTATGGCTAAAAAAAATGCACATTTTTGGGGGCTTCCTTCCAAAATTTTTCCGCTAGGTTACACCAGGCCCCCCTGAAAACCCCCCATTGTGTCCAATATATTCCAAAAAAGGGGGCCACGTGCATGGCCGGGGGGCTTGTTTTCCCCCAGGCATACGCCCGTGTGAGGACCAGATTCAGCAAGCATAGGGGGGATCCAAGTTCTCCTTTTCCCTTTCGACACGTAAATACCCACAGGGGAGGAGGGTCAAATCAGGACGCCCAAAACTAATCCGGGGACGGTTGGGGGTGGGGAGGTTGAGGGCGGGGGTGAGGCCCAGAGAGAGGGAACCAAAGCAGGGAAAAATTTTTAATAAAGGGTTTTCCCCCACAAGCCGGAAAATTCAAAAACTTTTGGACAGCCCCCCCCCCCGCCTGCCCCCAAAGCCACAAAGTCCTCATTCCCCAATCAATATTTTAACCCCCCCCTGTTTGTTGTCAGGGCCGGCTTGGGGGGCAGAAACCAGGCACTGCTAGGGCCCCCGCCCCCCAAGGGGGGCCCCCCACCGGCACACACGCCCCGCTATGGGGGCCCCGTGGGGGGGGGGAGCCCGCCGCCCCCACGTCGACCCCCCCCGCCGCTTTTTTTAAACTATCCCGGGTCTGCAGTACAGTTCAAAGCAATAAAGGAAGAGCTCAACTGACCCCCCTCTCCCCCATTCCCCGTCGTCTCGACACAGCGGGGGGCGCGAGACATCATGCCCACCTACTGTGTCCAGGCAGCCGGGGCCAGGAGAACGGGGGCATAGGAGAGGTGAGGAGTTTTTGTTTTTTTTTGAAATTGCCCCGTGCGTAGGGGGGGGGCGTGGGGCCTTCCGGGGGGGGAATGAGGGCTTTTTTAAAGGGCCCTGCTATACACAGGGGGTTTTGGGGGCCCCGCTAAACACATGGGGGCTGCGCTATAACTATTGGGCCGCGCATAACTAGGGGCCTGCTATATACTAGTAGGCCGTGCTAATCTATGTGGGCCCGCTAACACATGTGGGCCCGCATACACATGTGGGCGCGCTATAAAATGTGGGCCCTAATACAAATTTGGGGCCCCGCTAATACATGGGCCCCACATATACTTTGGGGGGGGCCCACATATACAGTGGGCCCGCTATAAACAAAAATGGGCCCTGCTATACACTAGGGGCCGGCAAATACTAGGGCCCCCCATACACTATGTGGGCCCTGCTATACACTATGGGGCCCCCCCTAATACAGGGCCCCTGCTAATCTATAGGGGGATGCTTTTTTCTATGGGGCCGTGCTATTTACAAATTGGGGCCGTGCAAAATACTGTGGGCCCCACATATACTAGTGAGCCCCCTATAACAGGGGGGCCGTCTATATATGTGGGCCCTCTATCATTTTTTGGCCGTGCAATATACAAAGGGGGCCGTGAATATACAGGGGGCCCCCGCAAAACACAAGGGGGGGGCATACACTATTTGGGGCCGCGCTAATACTATGGGGCCATTATATATAAATGGGGGCCGGCTATATACTATGGGCCTGTATAACCAATTGGGGGCCCCGCTATACACATGGGGCCTGTTATACATTTTGGCCCGCAAAAAACCCATGCGCCCCACTACCCCCACTATAAAAGTGGCTTGTTAAAAAATGGGGGGTTTTTTAATTTTATGGGGGAAGGCTTTTTTTATACACTTTTTTGGCGTGTTATATACTAGGGGGGCATTTTATTTCCCTTTTTGGGGAACGGCTTTTTATTTTCCCTTTCGGGATACATTATATCTATGGGGGCTGTTTAAATTTTATTAATTCATGGGTGATTGCATCATACCAAAAGAGGGGCACATTATACTGTAAAGGTGGCATTTTGTTTCTATGGGTTCCCCCTTATATTCATGGGGCTAGTTAATTGTATGGGGCTCTTAACTTTAGAGGGGTTACATTATATTCTATGGGGCTGCTTAATATAAAGGAGGGCTACATTGTATTCTATAGAAGGGCTACATTATACAAAAAGGGGGCCAATTTAAACTCATAGAGTGGTTCATTAAACTCGTGGGGTGCGCATTATCCTTTAGGGGACTGCATTATACAAATTTGGGGGCTGCATTTACTGTATCGGGACTATGGGAATACATTATACTAAATAAAGAAATGGGTGCATTATACTATGGGATGAATTGTCACATGGAGCTATGGCGGGCATTAACCAGTGGCCCCAACCTTTTTTCACCAGGACCGGCTTCAAGCAAACCATTCTTCCATGGCCCTAGGGCGGGGACGGGTGGGCGGGGGGGGCTTTTGGTCATAAGGGGCGGGGCTATGGACGGGGTGTAGTTTATAAAAGTGCATTCTTATCATTCTTATCTTATAACAAGGCTCTCTCCCCCCCTAAATACAATTCTGCTCCCCCCCTCTTATACTGGCCTGCCCCTCACTGTAAACAAGGCTCCGCTCCCACCCTCTTTACATGGCCCGCCCACATGGCCGCCCCACCCTCGTATACTGGCCCGCTCCCACCCTCTTATACAGGCTCGCACCCCCCTGTATACAAGGCTCCTCTCTCACCCTATATACATGGCTCCCTCCCACCCAATATACAAGGCCCCCCCACCCCTTTATATGGCCTCACCCTCCCTGTTACATTGCTCCCTCCCCCCCTATATACAGGCCCCTCCCATCCAAACATGGCTCTGCTCCACCTAAACATGCTCCTCTCCCACCCTATATCAAGGCCTGCTCCCACCCTCCCGATACAGGCCCCTCCCACCCAAAATACTGCTCCGCTCCCATCCTATATACTGGCTCTGCCCCACCCTATATCAGGCTCCCTCCCACCCTATATACATGGCTCCTCTCCCACCCTAAACAACTCTCTCCCACCCTCTTATACATGGCCGCACCCCCCTTATAAAGGCTCTGCCCCCCCGAAACAGGCTCTGCACCCTCCCGTAACAAGGCTCCGCTCCCACCCCTCTTAACAGGCTCCGCTCCCACCCTATAACAGGCCCGCCCCACCCTATATACGGCCCCCTCCCCCCTATATACATGGCTCCTCTCCCACCCTATAACAAGCTCCTCCCACCCTCTTATACATGGCTCCCTCCCACCCTAAAACATGGCCCGCTCCCACCCTATAAAACAGGGCTCCGCTCCCACCCTATAACATGGCTCCTCTCCCACCCATAACAACCTGCTCCCACCCCTTATACATGGCTCGCACCCCCTGTATACAAGGCTCTGCCCCCCCGCCCTGTATACATTCGCACCCTCCCATACAACTTGCCCCGCCCGTATACATGGCTCTGCACCCTCCCTGTTACAAGGCCTGCCCCGCCCGTAACAGGCTCTGACCCCCCTGTATACAAGGCTCCGCTCCCCCCTCTATACATGCCGCACCCCCCTTATACACCTGCACCCTCCCTTTTAAAACAAGGCTCCGCTCCCACCCCTATACATGGCTCCTCTCCCACCCTTAAAACATGGCCCCTCCCACCCATAAACATGGCTCCTCTCCCACCCTAATACATGGCTCCCCTCCCACCCATAACATCTCCCCCTCCCACCATATACGGCTCCACCCCACCCCTTATCATGGCTCCTCTCCCCAACCTTATACCTGGCTCCTCTCCACCCTCTTATAATGGCTCCTCTCCACCCTGTATACAGGCTCCGCCCCCTATGGCTCCGCACCCCCCCTTTATACAAGGCCTCCTCTCCCCCCCCCTGGGCTCCCCCCGCACCCTTCATACTTCCCCCTCCTCCCCGTCCGCTGCAATCCCTTCCCAGCCGGCAGGCTTCCTCCTGGCGCACGTACTAATACCGCCATTAAGGGCATAAATAAGCCACCCTTGGGAGGCTCGCGCCAATTCATCCCAATCTAAACTACCCCACCGGATGAAGCGCCCCCGCCCGGGACGGATCCGCCGGCGAATTATCGATGATGGAGCCGTGACTGTACTGTCACTACCGCACATCCCGGCTCCATTGGGTCCAGCGTTCTGTGCCGTGCCCCGCTCCGGGCCCGTGGGGGACCCCCCCTGCATTATTTTAATGGACACTATGAGGAGTGTATTAACATATGGAGGGAGATATTATTATACAATAGGAGGCGATTTTTTTTAAAATTTTATGGACTAGAATGAAATTATCATAGGGACTATTGGGAGTGTATTTTAATATATAGGACTTAGGATGTATTATACTATATGGAGGACTATGGGTGTACATTTTACAATAAGGAGGACTGTGGGGCAAATTATATTATATTTTGGAACTATGGAATTATTATACTATATGGGGGACAAATGGGGAGTTTATTAAACAATGGAGGATTGAGGAGGTATTATGCATATGAGGACTAGGGAGGTATTAACTAATGGGGACATGGGAGGTATTATACAATGGAGGAAATTTTGGGATATATAATAACTATATGGAGGACTATGGCTATTATACAAAATAGGAGACTAGGGAGTGATTTAACTAAAAGGAGGACTATGGAAACCAAAATTAAATGGAGAACATGGGAAGTGCCTTTAAAATTGGAGGACGTATGCACATTAATAAAAAGGAGGACATGGGCACATTATATATATGGAGAACTATGGGAGTGAAATTTTACAATATGGAGGACTGTGATCACTTTTATAAATATGGAGACTAGGGTGCATTATACTAAACAAGCAAAATGCTGCTATTCATTGAGGATTGGGATTGTTTATGCCGGAGCAAAAATCATTGTTCTCAACAACACATTCCGGTAAACGTAGATTGTGCTGATAACATGATACTGTATGGGGACATTATGATTGTTCTGTCCCATCATTGTTTCCGCGGTGGAAAGGAGGCCGGGAAACAAGAGTCAAATGACTTCAAATTGCGACACACTCGTTTTACTTCCGAACTCATGCATTAAATACAATAGTCTTCTGTTGAAGTGCAATGTTAGCATTGGGCCCCATTTTAAACTTTCCTGGGCCCCACTTGCCAAAACGGCCCTGTTGCTCGCAAGGTGTCGGGTGAAATCCCCGGCAATAAGATTTTTTCAGGAACGTGATTTGTCTCGACATACTGGGAGCGCAGGACATTTTCCCTTAGGAATAACGAGGAATGGCAATTGACTGGGACTGAAACCTCTGATCCACCAGGTGAAGGCAGTAACTTCCGTGCCAACGATTGGAGATATGGATTCAAGCCGGAGGAAACAACAACTGCAGGACCGTGGCCTGGCTGCTTGCTGGAGAGGGGGAGAACAGACAACTGCCGGACTGGAGGAGGTGCAGGTGACGATGTTATGGTGCCCCATTTAACCCTTTCACCCTTCACCCCTTTGATGCCCTTTTTATCCATTTTTATCACCTTATAGTTGTTTTTAAGCGTTTCACATCAGGGCGCCTCGCTGCAGTATTTTTTTTTCCTATTTTTTTTTATTTTCGCTTTAAAAACCTACAAAAGCTGAAAAAAAGAATTGCCCAATAAGAAACCACTCAGCATCGTGCTCATGGGGCACTCAGAAAGCACAGCTCCTGGCCTAGGGAGACCTAAATAAGAAAGGTGGCGGACAGAAAATGAAAAGGGGAACCCACACATCGCACACTGGGAGTCCGAACTTTGCCTCCCACTTTGGCACAGGGGCGCTTTTTCCACCCGCTCTCCGTTTCCTCTGTTTGGCGGAAAGGAAATGTCCGCTGCTTCCCCCCTGATTACCGAGCGCAGGTACGTTCGCCTCGGTGAGGCGAGTCCTCCGGTGTTCCGGCACCGACCGCCGTTGGTGACCTGTATCACAGTGGGGACATGGGGGAGGGCAGAGCTCAGGCTGCGGTTTTCTCCGTTATAGAGGGAATGGGCACTCTGTAGGAAAGGGTGGATTGACAGGCGATCTTATTTATTTGTGGGGACTTAAGCCCAAACGATTATCATAGTGACCCCCTAATGGACATCCACAGACCCCCCATTAAAAATTTTGGGGGTTCCGGATGTGCATTCCGCGGGGCCCCAAAGTCCTAATTCAGGGCATGAAGTTTTGCTTCCGCTGGGCCCATAATGTGGTTCTGCCAACCCCCATACGCATCTATGCATTATGCAAAGTTCACTTTTGCGCCCCACAGCCGGTGACTGCTGGCCCCCCCGGCCGTGGTGACTTCGGCCCCCCACAGGGGCGTGACGCTGGCCCCCCACAGCGCGGTACCGCTGGCCCCCACATGCCGGTTTGGCCCAGTAGTGCCTCATAAGGTTATGGTAATTCTGCCTCCACGGCCCCATTGACACAGATGATACAAATGCCCCATTAGCACTCAGCATCCTCTTGCCCAAAGCCAAAGTTACTAAAACCACCGCACACAGGTAATGTCCCATCCGGGGGCAGAGAGGGGAGCACCGGCACAGACGCACGCCGACCCTTGTCACATCTAGGCTGCTGCTGGGAAGTGTTGGGACCCTCGCCTCATGTATGTACGTGGTTGCTACGTTACCAATAGCAACCAATCAATATCTTCAATCAGATAACACGCACTTTTTTTTTTGCAAAAGAAATGTGTTATCAGTTGATTCCTTCAAGTTGCTGTATTTGGATATTTTAAAAGTTTTCAAGTTTCAGGAAATTTTGGACTCCGGGCGGCCTGTGAGCGGGGCTTATCTTGGGCGTAGCCTCATGGTCACATTTATCTAAATGACAGGTCACTGATCCTGAACCGACTTCCTAGTTAAATATTGCGCGCACTGTAAAGGGGGGCTAAAAAACAAAAATTGGCCTCCAACAAAATGCGCACGCATCTCGGCAGCACTATCAAAAGTGATCCTAAGCTGCGCCGTGCAGATTGCTCGTACATGGGGCGGCACTGCACAATTGAGAGCATCACTTCCGATGAGCTTCTTTTCTTGGCGACCAATTGTTTTTTTTTTTTTTTTTTGAAGACCACCAAGACTCGCAGGCACAAAATTTAAAAAGGATCCGGCACGAACTTCATCATCAGTGACCTGTCATTTAAGCACAGAATGAAGAGGAAGAGGCCGACACCAAGACAAACCTCCCCACAGGCTGCTCCCCCTTCTTCCCAGGAATAACTTCTTTATTTTTCCGTCAATGTGGCCAGTGAGGGCTTGTTTTTTGTGCCATTGTACTTTTGAATGAGCACCTTGATTTTAACCAATAGTGTATGGAAAACGGGGAAAAAATTCCAATGCGATGACATTGCAAGAAAAAAAATCAATTCCACAATTTTTTTTTTTGTCTTTGTACCAGTTTCACCAATCAAAACGACCCCCAACAGATTCCCGGTCATTAATTAGAGACACCAAACTGATTCTTTTTTTTAATGTAAAAAAAAAAATTCACAGTTCATGAAAACAAAACAAAAAAAACCCTTTGTTTTCCTGCCAATAGCGCTCTGTTTTTGGATCTGGGGTTGTTGAGGCTTATTTTTGCCTTTGAACTGATTTTTTTTTTATTGAACCATTTTGGGGAGAACAAAGTTTTGATCGCCCGTTATTTCATTTTATTGCAGTGTTGCGGTACCCAAAAAAACATAATTGCGGCGTTTGTTTTTTTCTCGTTACGACTTTACCGCTTGCATTAATTATTTTTATATTTGATAGATTGATTTTTTGAAGCAACATACCAAATGTTGTTTTTTTGATTTTTTTATTTGTTTTATTTTGAATCTGGCAAAAGGGGGTTTGAACTTTTATTTTTTAAAACCCTTTTTTTTTTTTTTACCACTTTTACTTCTTCAATACTGGATTCCTGATCGCCTTTGGACCATAGCAGGGCTTCACCCTCGCTGGTGTCAGAAATATCATCTGCAGAACTCCGGCCACGGCGACGCCAAGAAGATCGGCAATGAAATAAAGGGGGTCCTCCTGCAGACCCCTGGTTTCATCCAACCCAATGCACCCCGCGAAATGGAAAACCGAGGGGCAGGTTTTTGGGACCCTTCGGCCACTCGTGTTAAAACTCTTTCAAGATGACAGTGGCATTTAACATTTAATTTTATTCCACCCTGGCTGTTAGGGCACATACAGCTGATCAACGCTGTCTGCCCTAAAAGGTGGGACTTAGTTCTGGAGCCCCATCAAAAGAGGGGTGACCTAGACGTAACCTAATGTCAAGGTCGTAAAGGGTTAATTAAAATTGTAGCCAATAACACGATCGGCGAGTGCCCGGGGTCGTACCCCCCCAATCAGATATTGAGGCCTGGCAAGGCAAAGGGTCACATTAAATATTCCCATATTATCTTATTAAAATGGTCTTTATTCCTAAACCTTTTATCAACCCCATAGTCAATCGTGTGCCTAAAAATTCCAACCAAAATTTTCTCCTGCCTGCCTTTACCCCCCCACACCTCTTCCGTCATACGGGTCGGCCGTGCACATGGTCAATTACGTAGGCAAAACCTGGCCCCGAGCACGCTGGCAGGTGTGGGCTTAATACCGGCCATGGAAAAGGCTTAGGTTTTCAGTTCTGTGCTACAGTAAAGATGTATATCTTTGTACCGTGTTAGCCAGTAATAGAAAAAATATTTAGAGTTAGAGTCCTCAGTGGTTGATACCTTTTAATGCTAACTGAAAAGAATGGTAGCAAACTGCAAGCTTTCCAGAACTACTCAGGTCTCTTCATCAGGCTAAACTAATACAAAATCTGAAGAATCACATATTATGCACAACACAGCACAGAAAAAAATGACTTTTTACATCAATTAAGGAATTTACTCAAAGACCCTGTGAAACATCACAAAACATTACCAGACCCCAATCAGAGGGTAATAAAACTTCCATCCTTATCTATGAACTGTTCCATATTTTATGTTCATCTCCTTCTCCCATAATGACAGTTCGCTTTATGTCACTTGTCTTATCTATTGCATTGTTTTCGTGGTGTGGTGTTAAATATGTGATTCTTCAGATTTGAGGACTCTCAAGTCTAAATATTTTTTTAGTTCTGTGCTGTGATCCTTTATGTTTTTCTACTTTCTCATTTAGAATAAATGGGGAAAAGCTGCAAGGTTGTATTGTGTGGACAACAATCAGTAGTAAAACCTCCATCTTGGAGCAGCTTCTCTACGGAAATCATGTGGTTGGTAAGTTCGTTTGCATAGCTACTTCTGAAATATGAGAGATGCATTGATTCGGGCATAGTCCGCGGATAATAAGAGTGGAGCTTCATAACTCCCCTTGTCTCCTTGAAGCGTAGACTATTGCATTTGTGCACACTGGCATTAGATACTTATAGAACAGTAAGTTAGCTGCCATACGCAGTGGGATCTACTGGGGTCTAGTGTCCGTAGTGGAGGATGAACATAAATTACAATAGAAAACATGAGGGTTTGTGCGAGTTAGAAAAAATGGCTGCCTAAAGGCTTTCCAGAGCCCCTGCTGCCCAGAGCGCCCAGGTTGTGGATTTCAGTTCAGCTCCACGGAAGTAAATGTGGCGACTTATGGACAGCTTTCTGAAGGAAGGCAGACATTATTTTCCACTGTTCTTTACATATGTTAATATTCATTTGTCTTACAGGATCAGACATGATGGAGACGCAGGAGGATATATACATTGGATCCATTGAGACGGACCGGGCGTGCGGGAGCAGGTTCGCTTCTATGATACACGGGCCTAAGGGAAGGAGCGAGCTCCCCAAAAAATTGCTTCTCAGGCACTGATGATACGTTCTGTGTACAGTGTGGATAACAAGGACTCCTTCAAACGGGTAGAGCTCTGAAGAAGGAGATTGATAGATCCCAAGGATAAGAAGAGGTAACGTGATTCATCTGAGAGGATTATTTCTTGATGAAGCAGAAATTTGCAATAAAGTCTTTGAATGTCTTTACTTTTATCAAAGTGTCCCCATCCCCAACCTTTACTACTGATCCCGGGTAGATATGTGTTTGATCGTTGGGGGTTTAAAGGGCTTGGCCAGGTTTGAGTTGAAAGTCTGAAGTTACTCTATGTGACTGCAGACAATGAATCCTTAAAGTCCTTGCATGGCACGCTGTCAGATCTTCTGATGGGGTCACACAACTGCAAGGATGTTATAAGCGCACATGAAGTCATGTGACGATTATTATGTGCGCGGCCTGCTTAATTCACTTGTATTGAGGGAATCCATGTCGTCTAGTTGTAATGTGGCAGAAGCTGCAAATCGTATACTTGCGGTCATGTGACTGCCCGCTCTTAATCGCCAGCACCAGAGATTCCGACGACTGCGTTGCACACTGTAAGATTCAAATCGCAGTCAAATAGGGTGACTGCAGACTTTCATCAGAAGACAGGACAACTCCTTTAACCACTGAGAATGCCATCGATCATGTCACTTTTCCATTTCTTCTCACTACAATTGAGTTAAAAGGAATCTGTCACTAGGATTTCACCTCCCAAACTATTTATATGTACATGTAGCTCTTTCAAAGATAAGTCCAGCGATATCTTTACATGGCCTTTCTGTTCCCCAGTTACTGAGAAATCGTTTGAATTGATACGCACATGAGACTGTCGTTTTGAAGCCTCTGTTACTCCAGCTCTATTCTCCGCCTAGCACCGTGTCCTTTTGCTTTACTGACAGCTTCTACGGTGTCTGATTTCAGACAAATGAGCCGTCGATCAAGCAGGAAGCAGCGGTGCTTGGCGTAGAATAGAGCTGGAGTGACACAGGCTTCCTATTTACAAAGAGTTCCTCATTTCATTTGCATATCAAGTCAGATGCTGACTTCTCAGTAACTGAGGAACAAACTGGCAATGTAAAATATTGCTGGACTCTTTGAAAGAGCTACATCTGCATATAAATACTTTTGGGGTGTGACATCCCACCGACAGAATCCCTTTAGTTGAAGCCAGAGTTGCACCTGCTTCCTGCCTCTAGCCCGGTATGGTGCATGGAATAGTAGATGTCGGCACTGCCAGTTCTGTTTTCTTTTAAGAATCACTACCAGAATTAATCTAAGTTGCTGCAAGTTCACATTCTTTTCTGCTGCCGTACAGGTGATGTAAATGGCTGGCTGACATGGAAATACCTGTCTGTTTAGCAGCTGTGGCTAAAACAGGTTAACACAGCGTCCATGTTGTTTCCATAACTCCCATTCACTTGTATGGCAGCATTGTACTGTACACCTGACCACCTCTGGTCCATGAATAAACACAGATTTTCCCATCCAAATCATAAATGGCTCAGATTACCACTTTAAAGGGATCCTGTCATCAGGATTGTGCACAGTAACCTATGGCGCCGTTATACTGATTACAATGATACCTTGGGTGATGAAATCCGTCTTGTGGTTGTTTCTTAATCTTTATTTTCAGTTTTGTGTTAATGAGATTCTCGTGCCCTAAGGCGGGGTTGGTGTATGTGGTGCTGATTATGTATTCATAATGCAGACTGCTGACAGGTCACTGATCTCTCATATACAAAAAAAAAGGTTGCACGCTATCGTGCTAAAGCATGTCAATGTGGAATATATGAAATATGAATAGTAATATGGCTTTTAATAATCTTTATTTATATAGCGCCAACATATTCCGCAGCGCTTTACAGTTTAACAGTATCAAAACACAAGTCATAAGTAACAATGTTACCAATACAATAATTAAAGCAAAATAAGCCACCCCTGCTCGTGAGAGCTTACAATCTACAATGAGGTGGGGGAGATACAAAGTACAGGTGTGTATATACAATGGTGCATTTACAATGATGGTCCAGCCATCTTGAGGGAGTGATGGAGATAGTGAATGGGCTACACATACACACTTACACGTAGAATGACTTTGATTAGTGAATGTGATAGGCCGCTCTGAGCAAATGTGTTTTGAGGGAGCGCCTGAAACCATGCAAATTGTGGATAGTCCTAATTTCTTGGGGTAGAGCATTCCAGAGGATTGGCGCAGCGCGGGAGAAGTCTTGGAGTCGGAGGTACGGATTAGTGCAGAGGTTAGTCGAAAGTCGTTTGCAGAGCGCAGCAGTCGGTTAGGCCGATAGATAGAAATGAGGGAGGAGAAGTAGGGGGGTGCTGCACTGTGGAGAGCTTTGTGGGTGAGAACAAGTACTTTGAATTGGATCCTATAATGAATGGGCAGCCAGTGTAAGGACTGGCGAAGAGCGGACGCGTCCGAGTACCGATTAGCCAGATGGATGACCCTGGCTGCTGCATTAAGTATGGATTGGAGAGGGGATAGTCGAGTAATGGGGAGGCCAAGTAATAGAGCGTTGCAGTAGTCCAGGCGGGAGTGGATCAATGCTACAGTGAGGGTTTTTGTTGTTTCCATGGTGAGAAAAGGGCGGATTCTAGAGATGTTCTTTAGGTGTAGGCGGCAAGAGCGGGCAAGAGATTGTATATGGGAGGTGAAGGAGAGATTGGTGTCAAACATAACACCCAGACAGCGAGCCTGCTGCCGGGGTGTTATTAAGGTGCCGCCCACGGAGAGGGAAATGTCAGATTTAGGGAGGTTAGTAGACGGCGGGTTCAGTTTTGGAGAGGTTGAGTTTCAGATAGAGAGCGGACATGATGTTGGAGACTGCGGATAGACAGTCGGTGGCGTTCTGTAGAACAGCGGGGTAAGGTCGGGGGATGATGTGTATAGTTGTGTGTCATCAGCATAAAGATGGTACTGAAAGCCAAATCTGCTGATGGTCTGTCCAAATGGGGCCGTGTAGAGAGAGAAGAGAAGGGGGCCAAGGACAGTGAGAGGAAGAGGAGATGACGTGGAGTCAGAGAACGAAACACTGAAGGAGCGGTCAGAAAGATAGGAGGAGAGAACAGTGTCCTTAATACCTAGTGACTGGAGCCTAGACAGTAGGAGACAGTGGTCAACTGTGTCGAAAGCTGCAGAAAGGTCGAGAAGAATGAGCAGAGAGTGGTCGCCGTTACGTTTTGCTGTCAGAAGGTCATTGGTCACTTTGAGTGCAGTTTCAGTCGAATGTAGGGGGCGGAAGCCGGCCTGTGAAGGGTCTAGAAGGGAGTAAGTGGAGAGGTAACGGGTGAGGCGGGAGTAGACTAGGCGCTCCAAAAGTTTAGAGATGAAGGGGAGATTGGAGACCGGTCTGTAGTTGTTTCTGCAGCAAGGGTCGAGAGTGGGTTTCTTTAGTAGTGGAGTAATGATGGAGTGTTTGAAGGAAGATGGGAAAATGCCAGAGGAGAGTGAGAGATTAAAGATTGTAGTTAGGTGAGTTGTGACAACTGGAGAGAGAGACTGGAGGAGATGTGAGGGAATGGGGTCGGTAGTGCATGTAGTCGGACGAGAGGAAGAGAGGAGTCTGGAGACTTCTTCTTCTGTGATGGGATCAAATGTGGAAAGTGAGCCAGGGGAAATGCAGGGTGGGATGGGAGTCACAGCACTTCGTGGTTGAGAGCAGATTTCCTGACGGATAGTATCTATTTTTTCTATAAAGTGGGAGGCCAGGTCGTCAGCACAAATGTCTGTGATAGGGGCTTGTGCTTTTGGCCTGAGGAGGGAGTGAAAAGTGTCAAAAAGTTTCTTGGGGTTGTTGGCTAGTGAGGAGATTATGGTGGTAAAGTAGGTCTGTTTGGCGAGGTGAAGGGCAGCATTATAAGTTCTTAACATGAATTTAAAGTGGATGAAGTCTTCTGGTGTGCGGGTTTTTCTCCAGAGGCGTTCAGCACTCCTAGAGCATCGCTGAAGAAGTTGAGTTTGCAATGTGAGCCAGGGCTGTTTTACTGTGTGTTTGGAAGTTCTGAGGGTGAGCGGTGCTACATGGTCAAGGGTGCTTCTAAGAGTGTCGTTGCAGTGATGAACAGCCAGATTAGGACAAGGAAAAGAGGAGATTGGGGACAGTGATGAGTGTAGGGAGTCAGAAAGTGTCTGAGGGTTAATGGCTTGTAGATTTCTGAATGTATGGTAGGTAGGAGTGCACTGGGGTGGTCGAGGATTTGTGAGGATGAAGGAGAGAATGTTGTGGTCAGAGAGTGGAAGCGATGAGTTATTTAGGTGGGAGATTGAACAGAGGCGGACAAAGACCAGGTCAAGGGTGGTACCATCCTTGTGTGTCTCAGAGGTTGAAAGCTGTGAGAGGCCTAGAGAAGTGGTTAGTGATAGAAGCTGAGATGCAGATGTGGAAGTAGGGCTGTTAATGGGGATGTTGAAGTCTCCAAGGATAAGGGTTGGTAGTTCTGAGGACATGAAGTGCAGGCAGCCAGGCTGAGAAGTGGTCAAGGAACCGGGTGGGCGAGCCTGGGGGCCGATATATGACCGCTACTCTGAGGGAGAGGGGACGGAAGAGCCTGATGGTGTGGACCTCAAAAGAAGGGAATGAGAGTGCTGGAATTGGGGGATGACCTGGAAAGTGCATTGTGGGGACAGGAGCATGCCAACTCCACCACCATGTCTGTTTGTGGGTCTTGGGGAGTGGGAGAACTGTAAGCCACCATAGGAAATGGCAGCAGGGAGACAGTTTCAGAATCCTGAATCCAGGTTTCCGTGAGGGCCAACAGATGAAGAGAGTTGTTCAGAAAGTAGTTGTGCAGGAAGGATAGCTTGTTGCATGCAGACCGTAGATTCCAGAGGGCACAATTAAAAGAAGGAGATGAGGGAGTGCAAGTAATATTAATAAGATTATTATGGTTTCGATATGAGGTGGGGTAGGGATTGAGGTTGGGGGATGGTGGACGGTGGACCAGGGTTGGGGGAGATGTCCCTTGAAATCAGTAGGAGTAGGAAGATAAAGAACAGGTAGTTGTTGGAGTTGTAAGTAAGTTTTTTCTGTGATGTGTTTGGGCAAGATGGGCTGAGGTTTCTCAGGAAGGTGAGGAGTGCATGGGAGCTGTACATGGGAGAGGGAAGTATAGAGGGGCTGAGGTGTACGAGTTGTGATGGAGGGGGGATGGGGCGGTGAATGTGGATGGCAAGCGAACACAGGAGGATAGAGATAAAGTACATAATTAAAAAGAAAGCAAAGTGTGGGGTACCTGATTCCAGCCCTGATTAACTGCCATGGATAACTGCCGTTTACAAGATGCTTATCTTCTGTGATGCTTAATAACTGCCGTTTACAAGATGCTTATCTTCTGTGATGCTTAATAACTGCCGTTTACAAGATGCTTATCTTCTGTGATGCTTTGCTTTCTGAGATGCGTGCGCCCCCACACTGCGTGCGCCCCTTAGACTACTCCTAAATATATAGCCCACACTACAGGGTCAGGAAAGTGGGATTGTGGGAGCTGCTTTGGGATAATTTGGCAGCTGGGGCCAGCACACCAGGGGGTGGTTAGATCATCAAAGGCACTAGAGCTGGCTACATCTATATGCTTTAGCACCTTCCACCTGATAAGATCTAGAGAGGCCCCAGTCACAGGGATATACAGCAGTAAGTATTAAGCACAGTGCAAAAAATGAATTATACCAAAGCTTTACCAGGCACATTAAACTATGTTGCAAGATGGTAAAGCAGTGGTTGGCAGCAAGCAGAAATATGGAGTGCATACCATTAGTATATATTGCAGCATACAAGACAGATAGGGATTGTATCATTCAGCTGTTTGCTTCCAATGAATGCAGTGCATACCATTAGTATATATTGCAGCATGCAGAAGACAGGATGTATCATTCGCTGTTGCTTCATGATGCAGTGCTACCATTAGTATTATTGCAGCATCAAGACAGGATTGTATCATTCGCTGTTTACTTCCAATGAATGCAGTGCATACCATTAGTATATATTGCAGCATACAAGACAGATAGGGATTGTTCATCTGTGTTGCTTCCAATGAATGCAGTGATACCTTGTATATTTGCAGATACAGACAGGGATGTATCATTCTGCTGTTTACTTCCAATGAATGCAGTGCATACCATTAGTATATATTGCAGCATACAAGACAGATAGGGATTGTATCATTCAGCTGTTTGCTTCCAATGAATGCAGTGCATACCATTAGTATATATTGCAGCATACAAGACAGATAGGGATTGTATCTTTCAGCTGTTTGCTTCCAATGAATGCAGTGCATACCTGTGTGAAGAGAGAAGAGAGAAAAAGTGAATTGAGATGCTTTTCACAAAATTTGGCCAAATAATGTCTGCCATCAACCAGCGTCAAGGTGTTCCCAAAACTGATGGGTCCCTAACCAGTGTGAATACCTCCCTTAGGCTGATGTCTGAATTCCTGGGTGAATGTAAAGCCTGCATTTATGGGTCAGTAGGAGCCTGCTGTAATTAAAATCACCTCATGGTGACGGGCGGAGTGTTCGGTCAGTAAGCTAACATAGAAATAACAAAAAACTGACTGGCACATCCAGACTAGTGTGAATAGGTGCATACCAGGAGCAGCTACCTCCATATACAGTATACAAAAAAAGGTTACACCCTATTGTGCTAAAGCATGTCAATGTGAAATATAGCAATATGGCTTTTGAATATTAGGAAAAATGAATGAGACGCTTTGCACCTGAGAGGTGTCCACATTCACCCAGGAATTCAGACATCAGGTTAAGGGAGGTTTTCACACTGGTTAGGGACCCATCAGTTTTGGGACCACCTTGGTTGATGGGCAGACATTATTTGGCCAAATTTTGTGCAAAGTGTTTCATTAATTTTTTTCCTAATAGGTTACTGTGCACAATCCTGCTGACAGGTTCCCTTTAATACAGCAGCCTGCCAATGCCAGCAGACAGTCACCTAACATATTATGAAAAGGCTGACTGAGCCTGATCTGTTAGTATTGGACCTCACATACGGTGCTTCTTGTGTACAGTTAGGGTGGTCACTGTTAGTGATCTCTTCGGGAGGATGAACAGCATACCGGATATATAATGTTGTGGTGCTGTTTGCTTTTCCTTGCTATATCCCACTCTTTGTTTTACAGCGTATTCACATGCTTTCTTTTCACTTATTAGGTCACTATTGTAGTTTTGGGGAACAAATGTGACCTCCAGGAGCAAAGGGGCGTGGAGCATGATGCGCTCAGCAATGGGCCAAGGGCGAAAAGGTGAAACTGTGGGAAGTGTCAGTGGGCGAGAGGCGTACCCTGATTGAGCCTTTTGTATTCCTGGCTAGTAAAATGACACAGCCCCAGAACAAATCTGCCTTCCCGCTAAGCCGGAGGAACAAAGGCAGCGGCTCTTTGGACAACTAGATGTGAATGACCTCTTGGAGAGAAGGTTACACTGAAGACCGAGCATCACTGCATGCAGCACCCTCACACATTCACCTCCAGACTCTATGTATTGTTGGGTGCAACATTGAGGATTTGCCCCAGACTGTTATCTCATCAGAGCACGTATGGCACGACTACTGGTGTCGCCTATTCATTTCTGGGACTTGTGTATTATTTACTGACATGTACTCTACCTTTGTGAACCTCGCTGTGTCCGTGCTTAGGATATAGAACAGAGCCAGTCATTTATGAATTGTGGCTGAAAGATGTGAATGATCAATAAAACTTGTGGTTTTAGCTATTCAATATAGAATGACTATAAAGAAGACATGCAGCAGTGGGTAACAGCTATGATTCAATGCTGTTTTGTATGGTTCTTTACATTCTTTAACCCCTTCCCGACCTTTGACACAGCGTATGCGTCATGAAAGTCGGTGCCAATCCGACCTGTGACGCATATGCTGTGTCATGGAAGGATCGCGTTCTTGCGGGTCGGGTGACCGGGGTCACTGAAAGGTCACCCGACCCGCAGGCACAAGACCCTTTGTGCTTCACAGGGGGGGTTGGCTTAACCCCCACCTGGCTACGATCGCTCTGATTGGCTGTTAAAAGTGAAACAGCCAATCAGAGCGATTTGTAATATTTCACCAATTAAATTTGGTGAAATATTACAATCCAGCCATGGCCGATGCTGCAATAGCATCTGCCATGGCTGGAGACCGAGATCCGACCCCCCACACCGAATGACAGCGGCAATCGGCCCCCGCCACCGATTGATGGCGGCGATCGTTCGCCGCCGTCACTATCTGCTCCCCTCCTCCTTGCCTCCGGTCCCCCGCCTTCCGATTCCTCCCCCTCACCTGCCCAGAGACCTGCAATGTCCCTGTGTCCATGCCGGTGTCCCTCCGGGATTCTTCATGGGCGCCGCCATCTTGCAAAATGGCGGGCGCATGCTTAGTGCGCCCGCCGGCTGGCAGATTCCATACATTTATTTTGATCACTGTGATAAACTCTTACAGTGATTAAAATAAAAAAAAAGTAAATAAACTCCCCCTTTATTACCCCATAGGTAGGGACAAGTAATAAAATAAAGTATTTTTTCTTTCTATTAGGGTTAGGGTTAGCATTAGGGTTAGGCAGCGTCGGACTGGAGTACCTTGGGCCCACCAGAGAAAAATCATTCTTGGGGCCCACCATGCAGTTACAAATAAATAATACCAATTTTGTTGCAAAATGAGGTAATATCAAACAAAGTGTTTAATAACCAATAAATAACCAATTTAACTTAATATTTAAATAACAAACTATAGAATCCCTCCAGGCAAAAAGAAACACTTATGTCTCATTCAGGGCCTGTTGAAAAGTTGTATAGCACACAACAAATAAACACTTTCAAGGTGCATTTCCTTAACGTATAAGTCCCACAAATGGAACTTGCATCTATTTTGAGCACCGGGCCCCGTCACACAGTGATGTTAGTGGTGTAGTAGACAACATTCTGGCCATCTCTCCCACTAACAGCGAAACAGATGCTGATTCCATTTGTGAGAACCACATCTACTATTGTGGCACATTCTGGAAATATGGGAGAACCCATTAAAGTGCAATAACAAAAAATGAATATTATTTACTAGATAAAAATAAATATTATTAAAAACTGACTTTACTAAAGAAAATGTATAATTCCCAAAGAAATTGGAATTTCACCTTTCCCAATTTTAGAAATAGGAATTCCACCGTTCCCATTTTTAAAAATTGGAAATCAAATTTGCCTACAATCCATCTCAGCAGAGTCTTAACATCCACTCAGTAATGCAAATACACAAAATTAGCTCAAAGTTTTTTGAGAATATGCTGAAATCACCCAGCAGCACCATTGAAGCAGTACATCAAATTTGCTTCACTGGGAAAAGTTTAAATATTATATGAACATGTTTCCTTTCCCTCTTTAATACAATATCATTCAACTGTTAATGATAAGACCTATGATAAAGTAAATATACACTAATAATCGTGCAGCAGCAAACTTACAAAAGCATTTTTTTCAAAACTGAAGATGACATTGCATAAGTATTAATAATGTCATCATAGTTTAAGTTCCTTGAAATGTCACGCTCAATGTTCAACAGAAGAAGTGACTCTAAAAGTTCTTGTCCAATTAAAGACCTCAGACGATTTTTTACAATTTTCAGCTTTGAGAACACTCTTTCACATGAAACCTAGGTGCAAGCAAGTGTAAGAAGTGTCTTGTATACTGCAAAAAGGTTTGTATACGCAGCAGAATGTAAATTGTAGTCATATAAAAGTCTGTAGCAACAGAAAAGACAGTTTTCACATGTTATCTTTTTGGTATCAATGGCTTCCTCTTCATCGTCCTCTATTTCTTTTGTGATTTCAACCATAGGAGGGCATGGATTTTTGAGAATGGAATAGTTCTCTTTAAAACTAGTAAGCTCAACTTTAAGTTGAATAATATCAACTTCAGCCAGTTCAGCTACAGTCTTCAAAGCTTCGGATGGAATGTCAGTATAGCTCATTTGGTCAAACTGTCTAGGGTCAAAGTACGTTAGATCTTGAATCAGGTTTTTGTTTTTTGAGAATTTGCTTTCAATGCTCATTGTTGCCTGGTCAATGACAACATAAAAAACCTGATGCTGAAAACTTTTCAGGGGGTCAGAAGAAAGCTCATCCTTTGCTAACTCACCAGGCATTGTCTTTTTCCTAGCTATTCTTTTCTGTGGTAACGCTTTTTCAACAATGATATTTAATGAATGTTCGTCAAGTGTGGAATCCATCTTTTCAATAAATGAACTGACTGTTTTAATAAGATCTGAGAAGGTATCTCTGAGTCTAAGGATCTGGCTTCTGGCACTTTCAATCATGCGCCATGCCTGTAAAACATCCAGTCCACGTGTCTGTAGGTAGTCTGAAATGGGAGTAGCAATTTCAAAAATTTTAATAAACAAAAATGCAATAAGCAAGGTTTCATACTTTGTCCAGCAATGAAGTAGGTTATTTGCCTCAGTTATTGCTTTGTCATCAAAAGTTGGGCAAGTGGAAATGTAATGCAAGCAGTACAATAGTGTGCTGTAGAGTTGCTTTGATTGGTCATGGAAGGATCCAAAAATTGTATGTAGGGCCCTTGGTTTGCTCCACCAGCGAGTGTCACCAATTTTCTTGAGTCTAGCTAATCTGTCATGACCTTCAGTCTGTGATCTCACATGTTGAGTCCATACAGCAGATCTTTTATAGGATTCTAAGAAAAAGACTGCTGTCTTCTCTAAAATGCCAAAGAACGATTTTACCTGATAGGCCGATTTCGTAGCATCAACAATGACCAGGTTAATTATGTGCGCATAACACCAAGTAAACACAGAGTTGCATGACATGGTCTTTATGTGGGCCTGAACACCATTGTAGCATCCACTCATATTAGCAGCTCCATCAAAAGAACAACCAATAATATTGTTAAAACTCAACGAAAATTTATCTAATTGCTCTTTCAACACTGACAACAGCTCTTGCCCAGTTGTGCTACTGACATTAATTAGAGAAAAAAGTCTTTCATGGACAGTCCTGTCCTTCACATACCGCAAATTATGCTGCACTGTTCTTGAACAGAAACATCTTGTGTGCTGTCCATTTCCACACTGAACTTAACAGCATTTTTAATATCCTGACTTATTTGGTCTTTCACCATTTTTCCCATTATTATGATTAGACGGTTGACTGAAGTTTTACTTAAAAATGTCACCAAACTACCACGTCCTTTGCTATGTGGATATGCTTTCTTTTTTTTCTCACTAATTGCCACAACATCATCAACATGTTTTTTCAGCGTGCTATCACACTTGCTAAGAAGCAATGCTATCTCCAGAAAATTTCCGTGATTGAGATCAGGATTTAGCAAAGAATGAGCAGCTTCATCCTTTCCTCTATATGCAAGGCTAAGCTTGGCTATGCACAGTATAATGTCAATTACTCTTTTGACAACATTACGATTTTGTTGTATT
>JARQOD010000003.1:162763261-162820452 GCA_033576555.1 Oophaga sylvatica
CCCATAAGTCACAACGCAGACCACAGGACTCTTTTGCATCAGTCATAATGCAGACCACCACCACCCTATCTTCCATCAGTCACCACGCAGACCAAAGCCACCCTCTAGTCACCACGCAGACAACCGCCAACGACACCCCCTCTCGCATCAGTCTCAACACCGACCACAGGACTCTTTTGCATCAGGCATAATGAAGAGCACTGCCACCCTCTAGCCACAACGCAGGCCACCTCCACCCCCTCTTCCAGTCACCACATCCATGAAGACCCCCGCTGCCACCACCTCCCATCAATAGCGCAGACCCCCACCACCCTCTCCCATCATTAATACCGCAGACATCATCTTACTATCCTCACCAGCCACAGGGCAGATTACCACAATTCTCTAACAACCACAATATTGACAACTGCCACTAGTCACCATAATGAAGAGCTCTACCACAAGTCCATCAACCACGAACAGTGCTGGCAGCTGGCTGCCATCACCCCTCAGCCATGCATGCCCTGTGTAGAGCCCGTCACAAAGCAAACCCTTTGAAGACATCGATCCCCCTCCTTTTTCTATAAAACTACTGGTCCAGACTGCTGAGGTATCTGTTGTGGCCGCTCTGCCATGTGCACCGCACAGACCAGGCAGGACAGCGAGACACTACTGACAGCAGAGATTCCTGGCTTATTAATGTGGATATAGCATTGTCACCATGACGACGCCTTGCTTGTCACTGTATATGGGGGCCCCTTGTCCGTCCGTCACTGTGTATGGCGGCCCCGTGTCCGTCTGTCACTGTGTATGGCGGCCCCGTGTCCGTCTGTCACTGTGTATGGGGCGGCGTGTCCGTCCGTCACTGTGTATGGGGGCCCCCCGTGTCCGTCCGTAACTGTGTATGGGGGCCCCGTGTCTGTCAATCACTGTGTATGGGGGGCCCTGTGTCCCTCCGTCACTGTGTATGGAGGGCCAGTCCAGTACACCACATCAGCAGACACACAGTGTACACCCCGTACACACACAGCTTGGCTCCGTACACACGCGGCCCCGCACCGTACACACACAGCTTGGCTCCGTACACCTCGTACACACACGGCTCCGCTCCGTACACCTCGTACACACACGGCTGCGCTCCGTACACCTCGTACACACACGGCTCCGCTCCGTACACCTCGTACACACACGGCTCCGCTCCGTACACCTCGTACTCACGCGGCTCCGCTCCGTACACCTCGTACATACACGGCTCCGCTCCATACACACACACACTTCTGATACATCCACCACCCTGTAAACCCCTCTGACCCCACACAAACTTCCGTCATCCAGTGTGCCTGCTGATGTGCTGTACTGACTGGTCCACCATACACAGTGACGGACGGACACGGGGCCCCCATACACAGTGAAGGACGGACACGGGGCCCTCATACACAGTGACGGACGGACACGGGGCCCCCATACACAGTGACGGACGGACACGGGGCCCTCACAGTGACGGACGGACACGGGACCCCCATACACAGTGACGGACGGACACGGGGCCCTCATACACAGTGACGGACGGACACGGGGCCCCCATACACAGTGATGGACGGACACGGGCCCCCATACACAGTGACGGACGGACATGGGGCCCTCATACACAGTGACGGACGGAACGGGGCCCTCATACACAGTGACGGACGGACACGGGCCCCCATACACAGCGACGGACGGACACTGGCCCCCATACACAGCGACGGACAGACATGGGGCCCCCATACAGTGACGGACGGACACGGGGCCCCCATACACAGCGACGGACGGACACGGGCCCCCATACACAGTGACGGACGGACACGGGGCCCCCATACACAGTGATGGACGGACACGGGCCCCATACACAGTGACGGACGGACATGGGGCCCTCATACACAGTGACGGACGGAGACGGGGCCCTCATACACAGTGACGGACGGACATGGGGCCCTCATACACAGTGACGGACGGACACGGGGCCCCCATACACAGCGACGGACAGACACGGGACCCCCATACACAGCGACGGACGGACACGGGCCCCCATACACAGTGACGGACGGACACGGGGCCCCATGCACAGTGACGGACGGACACGGGGCCCTCATATACAGTGACGGACGGACACTGGCCCCCATACAGTGACGGACGGACACGGGGCCCCCATACACAGCGACGGACGGACACTGGCCCCCCATATACAGTGATGGACAGACACACACTCCACAATGAGCTGCTTGCCATCACAGAGCACCAGAAACTCATCACTTATTCACTTAAGGTACTGCCACACTAAACAATCCCGCTAGCGATCACAATAACGACGCATACTAATGCGATCGCTAGCGGGATTGTTTCTATATCGCTAAATGCGGCCACATTTAGCGATGTCGTTAAGGACGCTATCGCCGTTAGCGATCTTCTTAACGACTTTAGCGGTACAAAAGTACCGCTAAATCGCTAAGAAAAGGTGCCACACAGCGATTAGATACTTACCCAGCGGGAGCGCCGACGAGAAAATAGGGTCCGGAACGATTCCAGCGACGAGCGAGATCACAGCAGGAAGCTCGTTGCTGGAAGCTGCCGCACTGAACAACATCACTAACGGATCGCTAAATAGTGACGTTTTTTAGCGATCCCGTTAGCGATATTGTTTAGTGTGGCATACCCTTTAGACAGTTAACAGTGTTTACCAGAAGCTGCCTGCAAAAATCTCCACACAGCACAGAGCACTGCACTATGCCTGGAAGCCCCGCCCATCAGCCATTACCAGCCAATTGCAATTAAGTAAAAATCACCAATAGTAGAGCAGAACAGAGTGTGCCTTTCTTTTGTGAAAAACGGGCTGTAATTGGTCGGACTGGGAGGCAGGCAAGGCAATGGTGGGGGTCGGTGAGTCAGTAGTGCTGGTGCAGACATGCTGAAAACTGCTGCTGGCAGTGCTGTGTGTGTCTGTGTGTGCTATGGAATGAAGAAGCGATAGTGTCAGTGTGTGTGTGACACTGTAGCAGATGGCTGCCTGCAGCTTCTCTTACACTCTGCTGGTGATGACTCTGATCGATGCTATTGGTGCACTGTGCACACACACACACTTCACAAAGCAGACGCACATGGGTTAACTTAAGAAGGAAGGAGGCTGGGGGCGGGGCCCTCCGGAGAAAAGTGTCCTGGTGCCTCAGTCCGACACTAGGGTTAGGTTGGAATTTAGGCTTGTAGTTAGGGTTAGAGTTGGGATTAGGGTTAGGGGTGTGTTGGGGTTAGGGTTGTGGTTAAGGGTGTGTTGGCAACCGTTAAATATTCCAGCATATTTTCCATTCAAAAAGTCAAATGGCGCTCCTTCCCTTCTGAGCCCTGCAGTGCGCCCAAACAGTGGTTTATGACCACATATGAGGTATCTGTGTACTCAGGAGAAATTGCCCAACAAATTTTAGGGTCCATTTTATCCTGATGCCCATGTGAAAATGAAAAAACTGAGGCTAAAAGAAAATTTTTGTTCGAAAAATTAAAATGTCCATTTTTTCCTTCCACGTTGCTTTAGTTCCTGTGAAGCACCTGAAGGGTTAATAAACTTCTTGAATATGGTTTTGAGTACCTTGAGGGGTGCAGTTTTTAGAATGGTGTCACTTTTGGGTATTTTCTGCTATATAGACCCCTCAAAGTGACTTCAAATGTGAGGTGGTCCCTAAAAAAATGGTTTTGTAAATTTTGCTGTAAAAATGAGAAATCGATGGTCAACTTTTAACCCTTATAACTTCCTAACAAACAAACAAAAAATTGTTTCCAAAATTGTGCTGATGTAAAGTAGACATGTGGGAAATGTTATTTATTAACTATTTTGTGTCACATAACTCTCTGTTTAACCCCTTCACCCCCAAGGGTGGTTTGCACGTTAATGACCGGGCCAATTTTTACAATTCTGACCACTGTCTCTTTATGAGGTTTAACTCTGGAACGCTTCAACGGATCTTCGCGATTCTGAGATTGTTTTCTCGTGACATATTGTACTTCACGTTAGAAGTAAAATTTCTTCAATATAACTTGCGTTTATTTTGAAAAAACGCAAATATGGCGAAAATTTTTAAAATTTTGCAATTTTCAAACTTTGAATTTTTATTCCCTTAAAACAGAGAAATATGTCACATAAAATAGTTAAGAAATAACATTTCCCACATGTCTACTTTACATCAGCACAATTTTGGAACCAAAATTTTTTTTTGTTAGGAAGTTATAAGGGTTAAAAGTTGACCAGCGATTTCTCATTTTTACAACAAAATTTACAAAGCCATTTTTTTTAGGGACCACCTCTCATTTGAAGTCACTTTGAGGGGTCTATATGGCAGAAAATACCCAAAAGTGACACCATTCTAAAAACTGCACCCCTCAAGGTACTCAAAACCACATTCAAGAAGATTATTAACCCTTCAGGTGCTTCACAGGAACTAAAGCAACGTGGAAGGAAAAAATGAATATTTAACTTTTTAGCCACAAAAATGATCTTTTACAAACTTTTTTTTTATTTTCACAAGGGTAAAAGGAGAAAATGGACAGATAAGGTTGTTATGCAATTTCTCCTGAGTACGCCAATACCCAATATGTGGGGGAAAACCACTGTTTGGGCACACGGCAGAGCTCGTAAGGGAAGGAGCGCCGTTTGACTTTTTCAAACTAAAATTGGCTGGAATTGAGATTGGACGCCATGTCGTGTTTGGAGAGCCCCTGATGCGCCTAAACAGTGGAAACCCCCACAAGTGACACCATTTTGGAAACTAGACCCCCTAAGGTACTTATCTAGATCTGTTGTGAGCACTTTGAACTCCCAAGTGTTTCACAAAAGCTTATAATGCCTGGGTGTGAAAAAAAAAAAAACAATTTTCCACAAAAATGATTTTTTAGTCCCAAATTTTTGAATTTTCCCAAGGAAATTGGACCCCAAAAGTTGTTGTCCAATTTGTCCTGAGTACGCTGATACCCCATATGTGGGGGGGGAACTGTTTGGGTGCACGGCAGGGCTTGGAAAGGAAGTAGTAACGTTTTGGAATGCAGACGTTGATGGGGGTCATGTTCCGTTTGCAGTGCCCCAGATGAGCCTAAACAGTGGAAACTCCCCACAAGTGACCCCATTTTGGAAACTATACCCCCTAAGGAACTTATCTAGATCTTTGGTGAGCACTTTGAACCCCCAAGTGCTTCACACAAGTTTATAATGCCCGGGCATGAAAATAAAAAATCCTATTTTTTTCCCACAAAAATTATATTTTAGTCACTCATTTTTTATTTTCTCAAGGGTAACAGGAGAAATTGGACCACATAAGTTGTTGTCCAATTTGTCCTGAGTACGCTGATACCCCATATGTGGGTGGGAACCACTGTTTGGGCGCACGGTAGAGCTCGGAATGGAAGGAGCACCATTTGACTTTTTCCAACCAAAATTGGCTGGAATTGAGATTGGATGCCATGTTGCATTTGGAGAGCCCCTGATGTGCCTAAACAGTGGAAACCCCCCACAAATGACCCCATTTTGGAAACGACCCCCTAAGGAACTTTTCTAGATCTTTGGTGAGCAATTTGAACCCCCAAGTGCTTCACACAAGTTTATAACGTAGAGCCGTAAAATTTAAAAATCATATTTTTTCCACAAAAATGATCTTTTCACCCCAATTTTTATTTTTCCAAGGGTAACAAGACTCCAAAAGTTATTGTGCAATTTGTCCTGAGTGCGCTGATACCCCATATGTGGGGGTAAACCACTGTTTGGGTGCATGGCAGAGTTTGGAAGGGAAGGAGCGCCGTCTGACTTTTTCAACGCAGAATTGGCTGGACGCCATGTCGTGTTTGGAGAGCTCCTGATCTGCCTAAACAGTGGAAACCCCCATAAATGACGCCATTTTGGAAGCTAGACCCCTCAAGGAACTTATCTAGATGTGTGGTGAGAACTTTTAACCCCCAGGTGTTTCACTAAAGTTTATAACGTACAGCCGTAAAATAAAAAATCTTTTTTTTTTTTACAAAAATGATTTTTTTGTCCCCAATATTTTATTTTCACAAGGGTAACAGAAGAAATTGGAACCCAAAAGTTGTTGTCCAATTTGTCCTGAGTACGCTGATACCCAATATGTGGGAGAAAACTACTGTATGGGCGCACGTCAGGGCTCGGAAGGGAAGTAGTGACGTTTTGGATTGCAGACTTTGATGGAATGGTCTGGGGCGTCATGTCACATTTGGAGAGCCCCTGATGCACCTATACAGTGGAAACCCCCCACAAGTGACCCCATTTTGGCAAATAGACCCCACAAGGAACTTATCTAGATGTGTGGTGAGCACTTTGAACCCCGAAGTGCTTCACAGAAGTTTATAACGTACAGCCGTAAAAATAAAAAATCTTTTTTTTTTTTACAAAAATGATTTTTTCGCCCCAATATTTTATTTTCACAAGGGTAACAGAAGAAATTGGAACCCAAAAGTTGTTGTCCAATTTGTCCTGAGTACGCTGATACCCAATATGGGGGAGAAAACTACTGTATGGGCGCACGTCAGGGCTCGGAAGGGAAGTAGTGACGTTTTGGATTGCAGACTTTGATGGAATGGTCTGGGGGCGTCATGTCGCATTTGGAGAGCCCCTGATGCGCCTAAACAGTGGAAACCCCCCACAAGTGACCCCATTTTGGAAAATAGACCCCACAAGGAACTTGTCTAGATGTGTGGTGAGCACTTTGAACCCCGAAGTGCTTCACAGAAGTTTATAACGCACAGCCGTAAAAATAAAAAATCCTTTTTTTTTTTTGCAAAAATAATTTTTTTGCCCCAATATTTTATTTTTACAAGGGTAACAGGAGAAATTGGACCCCAAAAGTTGTTGTCCAATTTGTCCTGAGTACGCTGATATCCAATATGTGGGAGAAAACTACTGTATGGGTACACGTCGGGGCTAAGAAGGGAAGTAGTGACGTTTTGGATTGCAGACTTTGATGGAATGGTCTGGGGGCGTCATGTCGCATTTGGAGAGCCCCTGATGCGCCTAAACAGTGGAAATCCCCAACAAGTGACCCCATTTTGGAAAATAGACCCCACAAGGAACTTATCTAGATGTGTGGTGAGCGCTATGAAGCCCCAAGTGCTTCACAGAAGTTTATAATGTACAGCCGTAAAAACAAAAAAATATTTTTTTTTGTACAAAAATGATATTTTCGCCCCCAGTTTTTTATTTTCCCAAGGGTAGCAGAAGAAATAGGACAAATTGCACAATAACTCTTGGGGTCCAGAGTACGCTGATACCCCATATGTGGGGATAAACTACTGTTTGGACGCATGGCAGAGCTGAGAAGTGAAGGAGCACCGTTTGACTTTTTCAACGCAGAATTGGCTGGAATTGAGATCAGACGCCATGTCACATTTGGAGAGCCCCTGATGTGCCTAAACAGCTGAAACCCCCCAATTCTAACTCCAACCCTAACCGCAACACACCCCTAACCCTAGTCCCAACCCTAACCACAAACCTAACCCTAACACACCCCTAATCCCAACCCTAACCCTAATCCTAACTTTAGCGCCAACCCTAACCCTAACTTTAGCCGCAACCCTAACCCTAATGGGAAAATGGAAATAAATACTTTTTTTTAATTTTATTATTTTTCCCTTACTAAGGGGGTGATAAAGGGGGGTTTGATTTACTATTTATAGCGGGTTTTTATGATTGGCAGCTGTCACGCTAAAAGACGCTTTTTATTGCAAAAATAGTTTTTGCATCATCACATTTTGAGAGCTATAATTTTTGCATATTTTGGCCCACAGAGTCATGTGAGGTCTTATTTTTTGCGGGACGAGTTGACGTTTTTATTGGTACCATTTTTGAGCACGTGACGTTTTTTGATCGCTTTTTATTTCGATTTTTGGGAGGTTAGAATGAACAAAAATCAGCAATTCATGAATTTCTTTTGGGGGAGGCGTTTATACCGTTCCGCGTGTGGTAAAATTGATAAAGCAGTTTTATTCTTCGGGTCAGTACGATTATGGCGATACCTCATTTATCTCATTTTTTCATGTTTTGGCGCTTTTATAGAATAAAAACAATTTTATATAAAAAATAATTATTTTTGCATCGCTTTATTCTGCGAGCTATAACTTTTTTATTTTTTCGCTGATGATGCTTTATGACGGCTCGTTTTTTGCGGGACAAGATGACGTTTTCAGCGGTACCATTTTTTTTATATCGGTCTTTTTGATCGCGTGTTATTCCACTTTTTGTTCGGCGGTATGATAAAGCATTGATTTTTTGCTTCGTTTTTTTTTTTTTTTTTAAGGGGTTCACTAAAGGGGTTAACTAGTGGGACAATTTTATAGGGGGGGTCGTTACGGACGCGGCGATACCAAATATGTGTACTTTTATTGTTTTTTTTTTTTTATTTACAGGAAGAAGTGAATTTATTGGGGAATATTTTTTTTTTTTTTATTTATTTTGATTTTTTTTTTACACATGTTTATTTTTACTTTTTTAACTTTTTTACTTTGTCCCAGGGTGGGACATCACAGTATTTTATCAGATCGCTGGTGTGACAGTGTGCACAGCACTCTGTGACACCAGCGATCGCACAGGCATAGATGCAGGCTTCTCAGTGCCTGCTCTCGGCAGGCACTGAGGTAGCCGCCTCCCTCCAGGACCCCGGCGCCATCTTGGATCCGGGTCCTGGGAGGGAGGAAGCCCTCAGAACAGCGCGATCACATCGCGCTGCTCTGAGGGTCTCAGGGGGGCGCGCAGGGAGCCCCCACCCTGCGCGATCCTCCCGTGCCCCCAGTACACCGCGATCATGTTTGATCGCGGTGTGCAAGGGGTTAATGTGCCGGGAGCGGTCCGTGACCGCTCCTGACACACAGTCATGGGTGTCAGCTGTGATAATCAGCTGACACCCGGCGGCGATTAGCTGCGCTCCCCTCAGGAGCGCAGCTGATCGCCTATGACGTACTATCCCGTCCCCGGTCATACGGGCCCAGGTACCATGGACGGGATAGTACGTCCGATGGCAGTAAGGGGTTAACAGAATAAAAATTAAAAATTTGAAAATTGCAAAATTTTCGCCAAATTTCCATTTTTTTCACAAATAAACGCAAAAATGATCGACCTAAATTTACCACTAACACGAAGCCCAATATGTCACGAAAAAACAGTCTCAGAATCGCTACGATCCGTTGAAGCATTCCTGAGTTATTACCTCATAAAGGAACACTGGTCAGAATTGCAAAAAATGGCAAGGTCTTTAAGGTCAAAATAGGCTGGGTCATGAAGGGGTTAAGGTGCTTACCACACACCTAGATACAGTCATGGCCAAAAGTTTTGAGAATGACACAAATATTATATTTTCACATGATCTGCTGCCCTCTGGTTTTTATGTGTGTTTGACAGCTGTTTTTATCACAGACAGAAATATAATTGCAAACATATGAGTATCAAAAGCTTATATTGACAGTTAGAATGAGTTAATGCAGCAAGTCAATATTTGCAGTGTTGACCCTTCTTCATGACCTCTGCAATTCTCCCTGGCATGCTCTCAATCAACTTCTGGACCAAATCCTGACTGATAGCAGTCCATTCTTGCACAATCAATGCTTTCATTTTGTCAGAATTTTTAGGTTTTTGTCCATCCGTCTCTTGATTGACCACAAGTTCTCAATGGGATTAAAATCTGGGGAGTTTCCAGGCCATGGACCCAAAATCTCTATGTTTTGTTCCCTGAGCCATTTAGTTATCACCTTTGCTTTATGGCAAGGTGCTCCATCATGCTGGAAAAGACATTGTTGATCGCCAAACTGCTCTTGGAGGGTTGGGAGAAGTTGCTCTTGGAGGACATTCTGGTACCATTCTTTATTCATGGCTTTGTTTTTAGGCAAGACTGTGAGAGAGCCGATTCTCTTGGCTGAGAAGCAACCCCACACATGAATGGTTTCAGGATGCTTAACAGTTGGCATGAGACAAGACTGATGGTAGCGCTCACCTTGTCTTCTCCGAATGAGGCGTTTTCCTGATGTCCCAAACAATCGAAAAGGGGATTCATCAGAGAAAATAACTTTACCCCAGTCCTCAGCAGTCCACTGCCTGTACCTTTTGCAGAATATCAGTCTGTCCATGATGTTTTTTCTGGAGAGAAGTGGCTTCTTTGCTGCCCTCCTTGAGACCAGGCCTTGCTCCAAGAGTCTCTGCCTCACAGTGCGTGCAGATGCACTCACACCTGCCTGCTGCCATTCCTGAGCAAGCTCTGCACTGCTGGTAGCCCGATCCCGCAGCTGAAACACTTTTAAGAGACGGTCCTGGTGCTTGCTGGTCTTTCTTGGGCGCCCTGGAGCCTTTTTGGCAACAATGGAACCTCTCTCCTTGAAGTTCTTGATGATGCGATAGATTGTTGACTGAGGTGCAATCTTTCTAGCTGCGATACTCTTCCTTGTTAGGCCATTTTTGTGCATTGCAATGATGACTGCACATGTTTCTTTAGAGATAACCATGGTTAACAGAAGAGAAACAATGATGCCAAGCACCAGCCTCCTTTTAAAGTGTCCTGTGGTCTCATTCTTACTTAATCATGACAGATTGATCTCCAGCCATGTCCTCATCAACACCCACACCTGTGTTAATGGAGCAATCACTGAAAAGAGGTTAGCTGGTCCTTTTAAGGCAGGGCTGCAATGATGTTGAAATGTGTTTTGGGGGATAAAGTTCATTTTCTAGCCAAATATTGACTTTGCAAGTAATTGCTGTTAAGCTGATCACTCTTTATAACATTCTGGAGTATATGCAAATTGCCATTAGAAAAAGTGAAGCAGTAGACTTTGTAAAAATTAATATTTGTGTCCTTCTCAAAACTTTTGGCCATGACTGTACATTCCTTGAGGAGTCTAGTTTGCAAAAATGGGGTCACTTGTGGGGAGTTTCCACTGTTTAAGCACATGAGGTGCTCTCCAAATGTGACATGGTGTCCGCTTTCGATTCCAGCTATTTTTGCGTTCAAAAAGTTAAACCGTGCTCCTTCCCTTCCTATCCCTGCCATGCATCCAAACAGTACTTTTCCCCCACATATGGGGTATTGGCATACTCAGGACAAATTGCACAACAAATTTTGGGGTCAAATAGCCGTGACACATGCAGCTGCGGCGCCGAACAGCTGATTATCGGGAGCTCTCCAGGTATCCGGGTTCCTGATGCAGCTTCGGTAAGTGTTAATAAGGAGGGAGCCGACAATGTTCGCTCATCTCTGATTGTTAGTTGCATACAGTAAAAAAATGTAATACAAAACATAATACAGACTTGTTATATACTTCATTACCATATCAACTTCAATAGGAAAATCATCTGTCTAACATCAAAGTTCTATAAATGACCAAGTGAATTCCCAGTTATCACATTTAAACCTCATGTGAAGTACAGGCGGTCCAGAACTGTAGTGGTCAAACTTAATAAAACTGAGAGGTAAGAGAAAGCCTTGGTGCAGCTGCATCCGGTCCGAAGTATTATATTCTGTATATCAAGCAGTTTAAGTTGCATATTTGCTTGTGCAAAATAATCTGCATGGAAGCATGGCCATTACAGCTGCTAAATACAACATCCCACAGTGGCTCAGCAGTAAGTCGTTGCCTACACTATAGGGTGACTTGGTGACGTAAACAAAAGCCATCATTATCATTAATTCTGTAATTCCCACTGCAGGACACAGATGAAAGGGACAGCTGTTCCTTGTGGATGCTCATTCTTCCTTAAGGCCATACTGAGTCATTCCGATAAAGTAGCAATCAAATGTAAGAAGCACACTTCCCAATGATGAAAGCTGGCTGATTGACCAGCTGTGTAGGAACATCTGAAGCATCATGTTGACAGATTGTATCTTCTAGGAAATAATACTCTACCACAGATTTCTTATCAAATATTTATTTTATTTATATCTTCATTTGTCTGGGTACATCCAAAAATATTCAATAAACAGTCGCCTAAGTCTGGAAGGAAAATGAGGAAAAATGGGTCACTCATACAGCATCGCTGTATAAATTAGACAGCAGAGCTAGGTAAGCTTTCCATTGTGAACAACTGCTATGGAAAGCCACCTGAAGCAAGACAGGATGATATCATGGCTCCCACTGTTCTGGTGCTGAGCAAATCCCAAACCACCAGGAAGCCAATACTGGACTTACTGAAGCTCTATGTTGTCATAGGCTTGGTGGATGAACATGACATACACACCTTGGAAGCATTATTTACCCTACTGATAGTAGGTGTTACAGTTTAGAGACTCGTTGTGCTTATGTAGAACAATCTAGATCACAGACAAAACTACACAAAACCATAAAATGCCCAGCTAGACGTAGGGACGACCACTTGGCTCATGGAAAGGCTCTGAGGTGTGACATAAGCACAAGGGAAGGTCTACTTTCACGTTTTAGTCCACAACTTGACTTTCAAAGTTGATTGCATATACACAAACCCTATTTGGTATCAGTGAACTAGTGATTTCACTGCTGGGCCATTTCAGGTGAAAACTCAACCAGTCAACTACAATATAGAACTTTTCCACATGTCAGAATATGTTTACATATATTCAATCTTTGAGACACCACGCTATGAATAAACAAGACTGGACAATCTCCTGGATGACGATGCCATGCTATAAAGTGCTCCACTTGGACCAACGACTTACGACTTGTCTTATCCCATTTAGCAATAAAGCTAATAAAATGGCAATCGAATCGAAAATGGATTTTTATACTGTTGTATGGCATGAAACCTATGGTTAAATGGACAACTATTTACCTTGGTCTGAAATACGTTTTTTGCCAATCTTAATTTATGTTCACACGGAGTTTTTAAGAGTGAGTCCTCTAAAAAATCTTCCTCAAAAACTGGTTTAAAAAAGTACTTAATTTCTTTTGGGAAATCCATTTTGCTGTTCACATGAGGATTTTTTTCTAAACTGTTTTTTGAAAAACACATGGTGGGAAAAAAAGGAAAAAAAAATGAAATAGTCATTGGCACTCGCCATTCCATAAAAGTCTTTTTATTTAATTAAACATAAAAACATGGATGCAGGAGAATGTGAGCAGCGTTGTGGATGACGGCCGTTTCGCTTAATACCACGCTTATATGGGTCCTAGTACTAAGAGTGCCACCTATTTCTGTCTTTTCTGATTTTATTAGGTTACCTCTCGGCAAGTTGAGCACGATGTTCCTCTGACTTTGTGGTGCTCGTGTCTACCTTCAGTGCTTTTTTCCTGGGAAGGTCTTTTGATGGTTCCGAGTTGTCTTTTTCTTTGTGTTTTCATTGGAAAAAAAGGGAATGCACGACATTTGTTTGAAATGAATCCTTAATTCTTCATGCAGCAGCTAACTTTAATTTATTAATTTATTTCCTTCACTTCTTCCAAGAGCCATAGCTTATTTTTACTTTTCCGTTCACATAGCCGTATGAGGGCTTGTTTTCCGCTCCACCTGTGGCTGTTAGAGGAACATGATGGCTGATTAAATCAGCGATCATCTGTTGGGAAATATGCAGGCTCAGCTTGCGAGCCCATATCAAAGGCAGGGACACAGTATATTACATAACTAAATGTCATATGTTGTGAAGGGTTTAAGGAAACCTCTCCAAACTGTGCACTGCCTAATAAAAAAGGCTGAAAGACCGTTTCACGAAAAGAGACGCTTCCAAAACACTCCAAAACCTTTTCAAAAATAGATACTTTCCCAAAAATGAAGCAGTTTCTCACTGAAAAACTCTTAGATTTGAACACCTCAAAAAACTCAGAGTGAACAAAGCCTAAGTCTCTTGGATTGCTCAAATTTTATGTGCTATTTATAATATACATAAAGAGTAAACATCATTTTATTTTTTTCCCCTCATAAGTCAATAGTACAGGTAAAATAAGGACGTTTGTAATATATTTTATGAGAAAAATATGCTTATTTCTCTCCCTAGACTGATCTTTCATTCCCAAAATTCTCAGTTCATTGGTAAGATCTATCTTTAGTGAATACAGACATTTTTTCATTAATGAGCTGGTAGATGACACTTGGTATACATAAAGTTATATGGAAAATTGTAACTTGTTTCATGAGAATTTTCAGCAAACTGACTGCCTTTAGCTCCTCCCTTCTTCTCCTCCCTCCCTCTCCATAGAACTTTATAAGCACCAACTACCATCTCTTATCTCAGTTATGGTAAGTACAGATTTTACCCATGAAAGATCAGTCCAGGGAGGAAAAAAAGCAGATTTCTCTGCTAAGATATACTACAAAGTTGGTTACTTTCATGGATACTATTGATTTATAAAATAAAAATATAAATGGTTACTTTTTAACACCTCCAGACAAAATACTAAGTTTGTGGATTGAATCAATTAAAAACTAGAGATGAGCAAATTTGTTCAGATTGGGCTCCGACTACAATTGGACTCAAATATTGTTTTTGCAATATTCGTCGAACACAGCCGAATGTCATTAGAATCAATGGGAGTAGAAATTACCGAATATGTTCGGAACTGATGATAAAACATACATTCGGCCCTAATAGTGTTCGAATATGGCTTGAATATGTCAAAAATCAGATTTGGGGACAAAATCCGAACAAATTCGCTCATCTCTATTAAAAACTCCCTAACATTTAATGATAACTTATATTTGTATATATAGGCCCTAAATGAAGTCAATACATATTAGAATTCACAGGCTGTGTTCTATTGAATACCAGCCTATATCACAAAGTAAATGCCCATATGAATGTGACATTTGTGCATAGCAGTGGACTTTTATTTTGAGGCTTGCCTTATCTTTATCGCAATAAAATGCACGTAAA
Source organism: Oophaga sylvatica (assembly GCA_033576555.1). Classification (NCBI taxonomy): domain Eukaryota; kingdom Metazoa; phylum Chordata; class Amphibia; order Anura; family Dendrobatidae; genus Oophaga; species Oophaga sylvatica. The sequence goes on from JARQOD010000003.1 coordinate 162,778,081, forward strand.
AACTGCAAAATATGTAAAAACAAAAAGAAAGTCTTCTCATGTGTATAGGTCTTTGACACAAAGCCTCTTGTTTTACCTGGTCAGCAAATGTACCCAGACTGCACAGTGTCCTCTATGTCAAAATGAGGTCTGGCATCTCTCCAAGCTGCCCTGGTGCCAGCTTAGATAGCTCAAGATAGATATAGGTTTGAACTGGACAATGAAGCAGCACAATAAAATGACACATAAAATAAAGACAGTGCCATAGTTCGTCTAGTTAGAATAAAAAAAAAATTAAATAAAGCAATCTAGATGAAAAAAATCACTCAAAAACTAACACTTCAATCTTTATATCATCATTTGCTGCCAGAGCTTAAAGAATCTCCATCACTACGGTGTGGGACAAATGGGTAACATAGTGCACTTTTGGAATTTTGGATCAACATATTTTGCAGTTTTTGTCAATAAACGTATGGATTTTAAAAGCTGTGAATTCATCAGAACAAGAAAATATATAAATTTAAAGGGGGTTTCCTCAAGATATCAACTTTCACGTATCCACAGTATAGGAGATAAGTATGTGATTGCTGGGGTCTGATTATTGGGACCTCAACCGATCACTGGTACAGGGTGATGCGGTGGTTGAGCTTGGCGCAATGCCGCTTAATTCATTGTCTTTAAGACTGACTGAGACCGACTCGGGACCACCCTTTCTTGTAGTCAATTTGGCTCCGAGCTGTAGGAGCCGCAGTCAGACATTAGTAACCTATTCAGTGGAGAGGTGATGAGTTGCGATCTTAGTACAATTCCTTTAATTTAAAATGGTGTTTAATGGTGTGTGATACTACAAGGAGGTCCCCATGCCTACACATATAATATACTTTATGATTCTTCTTAAATATTTGGAAATCTTCTATTTTCTTACAGCATAAATATAACTCAGAATATTATATTGCACGTGTTTTCTGCTCCGGCCCTGAAACATTTGCAGAATTGTTGGGCCACCTAAAGAGATTAATTTGTCTTCGTTTAGATGTATAATTACTATAATCTGTACAGCAGCAAACCCAACAAAAGGTAAAATGATTGATCCCCGTGGCTTGTGTTATAAAATCTTCACCCCCCCAACCTCTATACGCGGAGGGAGCCAAATGGCTTTCAGTAAAGCAGCTTATATTGTTCTACACAAAAGCACTTCGGACTTAAAATATGCAAAATTCTAAAACTAAGTGAGACCCCTGTTGGGAATCAATGTGAGGTACACAAGACTAGTTATTTCTCAGAGTTAGCGGGCAGCAGAATCAATGGCACAAAAGAACAAGAATGAACTTCCCAATTCTGGACTGTTCCCCTATATTGTGTCAGGGGAAGGTTTTAAGGATCTACCATCCATTCTGTACTGTTGGTAGATTGCACCCTTTTTTAATATAATTTATGTCAGAATATAATTGTGTGCTTCCACCAGGACCAGGCTGGTAATAGTTATGGTTAGTTCTATATTATTATCTAAGTTCGGTTCACTAGAAGCAAAGAAGGTCCGGTTATTGCAGCTATAAAACGAGTTAAATTGGCCTTTTAGTTACCTCTATCCTTGTGCTCATGGTAGACATGAAAAGCTTGGATTTTTTTTATTTACACCCTGTGTTTTTCACCAAAGCCTTTATATCATATCTTAGATCATTGCACAAATATGGAGGAACCATGATGGAACGTAGGAAATGAGGAGTAGGTTTTTTCTTCTTTCTTAATTCCATGATTTTGAATGGTATGAGTTGTTAAAAGACTCTATGAGATGAGATTTAGCACTATGTTTAATACCAAGAGCTCCGTCCTGTAATGACCTACATTGTGATATACCAATTTTTAATATCACACTATATGATGAATGAGCAAATACTGACATTTATTCAGGGTTTATCCTTATATTGATGACGTAGCTCATTTGGATCTCAGTTTGGCATCAATAGAGGGCATAGTATTTGACTATGTATAGAGCCTTTGAAGGTAGTGCAAAAGTGTTTACTATAAACTAAAATGAAAACCTTTCAAACCATTAATATTGGGCTTTTGTGTTGACATTTTGTACATTTTGTACCTTTGACTTCTCTTCAATATGTAGTATTTAGTACAGCATTATTTGATTGACCAAACTTATGGACTACTTTGAATGTGAAGGCAGCTCTGTTTTTCTGCTTTGTATATCTGGGTGTAAGGATGGTATGAGGCACCCAACTTGGGAATACGTGAAAAAAATCACAGTGTGGGCCATCTGGAACTGTGACATCTTCATCTTGGTTACACTCATATGTTTGTTCTAGGCCTTACTGGCAGATTACATGTTGACATCATTAACCAAACTAATGTTATTGCTATTAGTTCCTCATCTGATCACTCTTCTGACCCACCAGAGAGATTCGGGACGATTTCTACCCAAACAACTGCCTGTTGGCCCTAGTGCAATGGAAGGTAGACCACTTCCTCTGCCACCATCAACAGAAACAGTCTGACATGGGCAACTATGGCTGTCCATCCTAGTCTGTTAGCGGTATGGCTTGGATAGCTAACTCCAATGTCCAAGATGGTGGATGTGCTTTGGATTATGAGCGAAGCAACAATGATATATATTTTGATGCCTCTTGGGAGAGGCCGACTTGCGGTCATTACGGCTTCACCTTTGTAATGTTCTCTTTGTAGTCCTGCAAGTTTATGGCAGGTTAATAAGGAGCAAACATAATAGGTGCTGGAGAAGGCCGCAAAGCAGGTGGGGGCTTCGGAAAAAAGCTGGTCCCAGAAAGGGGGTTTGGAATAGAGCAGCAGCTGTGGCAGGACGAAGAGTAAGAGGGCTTGGAAGCGTGCAGACAGCTGTCGGTGTAAGCGGGCTTGGAAGAAATCGAGCAGCCAACGTCTTGGTCAACTGTTTATGTAGAGCAAGTCTGGTCTGTAAAAACATAAAACAAAATTCTTAAGTGAAGCACAACTACAAGACTAAAGGTCACTTCTTATTTTACACCATGTGTGACCTGCCTAATACTGACATATTGATATTTAAATCCGAGTATTGAGGTGAATGCTGCCCCCCTGCTTCCCAAATCCAATTTATCAAATGCAAGAGGCTCTTCATAGAAATCCTCCTTCTTAGTTTTCTAGCAAACCCTACTATGTGCTAATATCTCTGAAGGGTTGCAGAATACTGGAAGAGCCAATGGAGCCACTACTATCTTTTTCGTGTTGTTTGAAAAGGAAGTAGTAAGCATTTTATTTTCTTTCTAAGGTAGTGTTCTGCTCTCTCAACTTGAAGGCCCCTGTGCAGCCGCATTGGGAGCGTATAGAATATATTCTCATTATTCTACAATCTAGATTAACCTTAGCCATACTCACCACCAATGCAGCATTCTTCTGCAACTTGCTAAATGGGCTGTATTTAGGTTTTGGAGGTTTTCCAGCTAGTCTGTCTTTATGTCGTCTGCTGCTCATGTGCTGATAAAACATAAGAAAAGGCTTGTATGAGTGTAACACAAAATCCAACACAAAGTCCAAGAGATTACAACAATTGGCGACTGTCCTTAAGAATCATAGCTGCAATTTAAATGAAAAGGAATTGTCTGGTTTAGAAAATCCAATTTCAAATATTTTTAAGTAAGGATTTCTAAGGTAATCAACAGTTATTAGTGATTCTCCACTTATCAGCTTGCAATCATGTAATCAGGTAGAATATATAGAAAGAAAGTAGAAAAAGCCAAAAAAAAAACAAATATAATTGGTTAGTCACCATATCATCTATTGTATGTCCCAATTGTGCATACATCAAGAGAGGGAGAGAATGAATATTGGGGCCTGGGGCAAGAAGCCCAGCAGGACGGTACGGAGTCTTAACTCGTGGTCATAACTCGTATCGGCCAAACCTGGTGACAGGTTCCCTTTAAAGAAACGTCCTTGAAGATAAATGCCTACTAACTGCTATATATAGTTCATATCAAATTATTCGTCAGTAAAAAGAAGTTTAATTTTAAATGGTGGTCTCCTTTCCTTAACTGGTTAACATCTGGTCCTGGCAAACCAGCGTCATCGGTTTCATAGAACATGAGGCCTGCACGACCCGTACGACACAAGTTCACACACCCAGCCGGAACCCTCACTTTCTTGAAACGTGCCCGAGTACCTTGTCCACGGCTACCGTCCAGCGCCACGTTCCAGGTTAAGGCTGGGTCTCACATAGCGATACACCAGCGATCCCGACAACGATCAGGATCGCTGGTGTATCGCTACATTATCGCTGCTGAGCTGCCAAACAGGCAGCTCAGGCAGCGATCAGCACAGCGACACTGGGGTAACATCGCTTAGTTACCCGCAGTGTACCTTGGATACCAGCGCCCTGATGCAGGGAGCTGGTAACCAAGGTACACATCGGGTTTCCAGGCACCGCGCAGGTTTTCGGGTTTCCAAGGTACACTGCGGGTAACTAAGCGATGTTACCCGCAGTGTCGCTTGTACTGATCGCTGCCTGAGCTGCCTGTTTGGCAGCTCAGCAGCGATAATGTAGCGATACACCAGCGATCCTGATCGTTGTCGGGATCGCTGGTGTATCGCTATGTGAGACCCAGCCTTTAGCTTTCTTAAAAATCAACTTTCTTGGCAGCACATCATCCAGTGTAATCAGGATGCGCAGCCAAGATTAACGGTCTATGTGCACAGAACAATCTATTAACAATCATTCCGTGAGCATCAGAAGTGTGGTCGGCTATTGAATCTACTGAATTGAATCTTGGCTATTTATCAGTTTTAAAAATTATATGTATGTGATTTAGTCCCCAGAAGAAATACAGCGGACCTTACCTGTTTGAGCTGAGTTTCGGAATTGACATGGATCTCACACACAGGACAGTGAAATGCTTTATTCTGGATGCCAATGCTGGTCTTGTTGCCAATTCGTTTAGGTTTTCGGGAAGCACGGCTCAGTGCTTTTCCTCTTCCCCTTCTCGGGTGAGTGCTCTGTCCTTCTAGGATGGATTTGTGCTTGGCACCTTCAAAGAGACATGCTATTTTATACGTGTGTGTGTATATTATATATATATATATATATATATATATACTGTATATGTATATATTTTTATATATATATAGAGAGAGAGACATATATATTATGTATGCATATACAGTTCTATAAATACAGTATAAATGAGTACACCCCTTTTGAAAAGTAAGATTTTAAGCCCTTTACCCCCGAGGGTTGTTTGCATGTTAATGACCGGGCCAATTTTTACAATTCTGACCACTGTCTCTTTATGAGGCTATAACTCTGGAACGCTTCAACTGATCTTGGCGATTCTAAGATGTTTTCTCATGACATATTGTACTTCATGATAGTGGTAAAATTTCTTCGATATAGCTTGCGTTTATTTATGAAAAAAACGGAAACATGGCAAAAATTTTGAAAATTTGAATATTTATGCCCTTAAAACAGAGAAATATGTCACACAAAATAGTTAATAAATAACATTTGCCACATGTTTACTTTACATCAGCACAATTTTGGAACCAAATTTTTTTGTTAGGAAGTTATAAGGGTTAAAAGTTGACCAGCGATTTCCAATTTTTACAACAAAATTTACAAAACCATTTTATTAGGGACCACCTCACATTTGAAATCACTTTGCACTTTGAGGGGTCTATATGGCAGAAAATAACACTATTCTAAAAACTGCACCCCTCAAGGGACTCAAAACCACATTCAAGAAGTTTATTAACTCTTCAGGTGCTTCACAGGAATTTTTGGAATGTTGAAGGAAAAAATTAACATTTAACTTTTTAATCACAAAAATTATCTTTTACAAACAATTTTTTTATTTCACAAGGGTACAAGGAGAAAATTGACAGATAAAGTTGTTGTGCAATTTCTCCTGAGTACGCTGATACCCCATATGTGGGGGAAAACCACTGTTTGGGCGCACGGCAGGGCTCGGAAGGAAAAGAGCGCCGTTTGACTTTTTCAAACCAAAATTGGCTGGAATTGAGATCGGACGCCATGTCGCGTTTGGAGAGCCCCTGATGTGCCTAAACAGTGGAAATCCCCCAATTCTAACCCCAACACACCCCTAACCCTAATCCCAACCCTAACCACAAACCTAACCCTAACACACCCCTACCCCTAATCCCAACCCTAACCCTAATGGGAAAATGGAAATAAATACATTTTTTTTATTTCATTATTTTTCCCCAACTAAGGGGGTGATAAAGGGGGGTTTGATTTACTAATTATAGCGGGTTTTTATGTTTGCCAGCTGTCACGCTAAAAGACGCTTTTTATTGCAAAAAATAGTTTTTGCATCACCACATTTTGAGAGCTATAATTTTTCCATATTTTGGTCCACAGAGTCATGTGAGGGCTTGGTTTTTTGCAGGACGAGTTGACGGTTTTATTAGTACCATTTTAGGGCGCATGACATTTTTTGATCGCTTTTTATTCCAATTTTTGGGAGGCAGAATGAACAAAAAACAGCAATTCATGAATTTCTTTTGGGGGGGGTTCGTTTATACCGTTCCACGTGTGGTAAAATTGATAAAGCAGTTTTATTCTTCGGATTAGTACTATTACAGTGATACCTCATTTATATCATTTTTTTATGTTTTGGCGCTTTTATACAATAAAAACTATTTTATATAAAAAATAATTATTTTTGCATCGCTTTATTCTGAGAGCTATAACTTTTTTATTTTTTCGCTGATGATGCTGTATGGTGGCTCGTTCTTTGCGGGACAAGATGACGTTTTCAGTGGTACCATGTTTATTTATATCGGTCTTTTTGATCGCGTGTTATTCCACTTTTTGTTCGGCGGTATGATGATAAAGCCTTGTTTTTTTGCCTTGTTTTTTTTTTAAGGGGTTCACTAAAGGGGTTAACTAGTGGGACAGTTTTATAGGGCGGGTCGTTATGGATGCAGTTATACTGAATGTGTACTTTTATTGTTTTTTTTTATTTACATAATAATAATAATGTGTTAATTGGGGAAATATTTTTTTTTTAATTTATTTAGGGTTTTTTTTTAATATTTTTATACAATATAATTTTTTTTTTTAACATTGTCCCAGGGTGGTACATCACTATAAAGTGTCAGATCGCTGATCTGACAGTTTGCAGAGCACTATGTCAGGTCAGCGATCTGACAGGCAGTGCAGGAGGCTTGCCGGCGCCTGCTCTCAGCAGGCACTAACAAGCCACCTCCCTGCAGGATCCAGAAGGACCCCGTGGCCATCTTGTATCCAGGGGCCTGTAGGGAGGAGGCCCTCGGAACAACGTGATCGCATAGCGTTGCTCTGCGCGAAGCTTCCCTATGCCACCGGAATGCTGCAATCATGTTTGATCGCAGTGTGCCGGGGGTTAAAGTGCCGCAAGCGGTCCGTGGCCACTCCTGGCACTTAGGGTACCGTCACACTTAGCGACGCAACAGCGATCCCGACAACGATACGACCTGACAGGGATCGTTGCTGCGTCGCTATGTGGTCGCTGGTGAGATGCCAAACAGTCAGATCTTCCCAGACGCAGCAACGATCGGCGACCCATAGCGACCTGTGTAACGATGTGTCTCTGTGCTTAGTCGCTAGCGAGATCGTTAGTAAAAGGTGTCAAACACACCGATGAATGCTACCCAGCGGGATCTCAACAACCAAAGAAAGGTCCAGGCATTTCTCACACGACCAGCGATCTCACAGCAGGGGCCTGATCGCTGGTACGTGTCAAACTAAGCGAGATCGCTGCTGAGATCGCTGTTGCGTCACAAAACTTGTGACTCAGCAGCAATCTCGCTAGCGATCTCGCTTACTGTGACGGGGGCTTTAGTGCCGGGTGTCAGCTGTGATAATCAGCTGACACCTGGCCGCGATCGGCCGTACTCCCCCCGTGAGTGCGGCTGATCGAGTATGACGTACTATTCCGTCCACGGTCATAAGGGCCCAGGTACCATGGACGGGATAGTAGGTCTAATGTCAGAAAGGGATTAATCACTATCACACTGAACATAAGAGCAATTTCCAAAATTTTAACAAGTTTGAGTTTCATAGAACAATTTTTTTAAACCCATAAAATTAAAGTAAGGTTAATAATATGACTTTCATTACAGAATCTTCCATTCATTTAAATTAATTGATGGAAAAATTATTACTAGAGATAGGCGAACCTGAACAGTAAAGTTCGGCGTTCGTACCAAACACCTACTATTCGGGCACAGACACCGAACACGAACTTCACCAGGAAGTCCGTGTTCGTGTTACTGTTCAGCCCATGTGCATGACAGTGCAGCCAACACTGCTTCTAATCGGCAGTAAAATCAATGACAAATTGAATGACAGCGTGATCCTGTAGCTGTGATTGGAGGTAAAAAAGTTTACCTCTGGTCACTGGCATCGGCTGATGGGACTACTTTTCCCATCAGCCTACACCTGCTGCCTCTAAAAACAGCAAGAGCAGGAGCGGCTGATGGGAGTATTCATCAGCCGGATCCTGCGTTCTAAATAAATAAGTAAAAAAAAAACGACGTGGGTTCCCTTGTATTTTTGATAACCAGCCAGGGTGGGCTGCAACCCTCAGCTGTCAGCATTAGCAAGGTTGGTTATCAAGAATAGAGGGGTCCCCACGCTGTTTTTTAAATTTATTTAAATAAATAATTTAAAAAAATGGATATTGCTTTCTCCAGCATGAAAATAGCAGCCTACAGCCGCCCAGAAAAGATGCATTTATTAGATGCGCTAATTCTGGTGCTTTGCCCTGTAGCAGTGGCAATTGGGGTTCATATTTATGCTGCTGATGTCACCTTTGTATTGTCTGGTGACATCAAGCCCACAGCTTAGTAATGGAGATACGTTATATAAGACATCTATCCAATACTAATCCTATAGTTATATTGTAAATAAACACACAACCAGAATAAAGTCTTTTAATTGAAATAATGACACAGACTCCTTTATTGATTCTAAATTAAACCATACTCACGTCATCACCCTTTCCATTGAAGCCATCGTCTCCTGTAATAAAACAAAAATAAAAAGCAACCATATCCCTCACCTGTCCGTCATTCTTTCCCACGCTATAATCCATGTCTGTGGGAATAAACAGTTTTCAACCTGGATGGTGCCAAGATGTGACTGTCCAGGCTGAGAACTACCAATGAATAAGCTGCTGCGAACACAGCATCAGAGAGCAGTAATGACGTAATCGAGGTTGCCGCCGGTAACTGAGGCTGCGTTTCCAGCCGGTCCCTGAACTGGGGGGACCTCAGTGAGATCACCGCTTGTACAGTGAAAAACACTGGATGTTTGAGCCCACAATTCAAGTGAATGGGGTCCTGGTTCAGGTCCGGGTACTGTTCTAGTACCCGAACCCAAACTTTTTTTTAACTGTTCGGCCAAACTTACAAAACCTGAAAATCCAGGGGTCCGTCCATCTCAAATTATTACACATCAGATCAAAAACTACTACATCTAGTATTTTGTAGGAGCTCCATGATTTTTAAGGACAGCACCAAGTCTTCTAGGCATGGAATAAACATGTTGGTGACATATTGCAAAATCAATTTTTTTCTAGTCTTCAAGGACAACCTCTTTTAGAGCCTTTTGGGTCAATGTTATGTTGAAAAAGTGCATGCCTACCAAGGGCACGAAAGGGATGGTAGCATCTTTTCATTTAATATAGAGCAGTACACCTGAAAATTCATGATGCCATCAATGAAATGTAGCTCACCAACACCAGGAGCACTCATGCTCTTTTCTTTTCTTTTTCTCATCAGAAAACGCTCTTGTTTAGGTGTTAACTTTCCTGGACGGCCTGGACGTCTCTGTGAGATGGTTGCAGTTCCACCTTTGAATTCTGACTAATAAGTACAGCTTTGTTGATCTTTTTGTAGGTCTGGTGATATTTCTCTTCCATGTGGTGCCATTGCTAATAGCATGAATGGGAAGGGGATTTCTTTTTTTAACCCCTTTCCGACATCGGGCGTAATAATACGCCGATGTCGGACTCCCTTCCTTTTATGTGGGCTCTAGCGGTGAGCCCACATCTTTCCCGGGACATGTCAGCTGTTTTGAACAGCTGACATGTGCCCGCAATAGCCGCAGGTGGAATCGCGATCCACCCGCGGCCATTAACTAGTGGGTCACCGATTCACTGGCATGACACCCAGAGGTCTCCTGGAGACCTCTACGGTTGTCAGTGCCGGATTTCTGTGAGCGCTCATAGCAAGTGAGTAAATCTGCTATATAGAGGCGATCTGCTCATCGCCTCTATGTAGCAGAACCGATCAGGTTGTGGCAGCTTCTAGCCTCCCATGAAGACTATTGAAGCATGACAAAGGTAAAAAGTAAATGTTTTTAAAAATAAAAAAATAAAAGTTTAATCACCCCCCTCTCTCCCCATTCAAAATAAAACAATAAAAATAAAACATATTTGGTATCGCCGCGTTCAGAATCGCCCGATCTATCAATAAAAAAAGGATTAATCTGATCGCTAAACGATGCAGTGAGAAAGAAGTCAAAACGCCAGAATTACATTTTTTTGGTCACCGCAACATTGCATTAAAATGCAATAACGGGCGATCAAAAGATGGTATGTGCACCAAAATGGTATCATTAAAAACGTCAAGTCAGCACGCAAAAAATAAACCCTTTGTTTAATGGTATGAAAACCTTCCCAGCTTTCCAGTGTTCCTGAATGCACCATGTGTATTGCTTTGTTTAATGGTATGAAAACCTTCCCAGCTTTTCAGTGTTCCTGAATGCACAATGTGTATTGCTTTGTTTAATGGTATGAAAACCTTCCCAGCTTTTCAGTGTTCCTGAATGCACCATGTGTATTGCTTTGTTTAATGGTATGAAAACCTTCCCAGCTTTTCAGTGTTCCTGAATGCACCATGTGTATTGTCTTGTTTAATGGTATGAAAACCTTCCTAGCTTTTCAGTGTTCCTGAATGCACCATGTGTATTGCTTTGTTTAATGGTATGAAAACCTTCCCAGCTTTTCAGTGTTCCTGAATGCACCATGTGTATTGCTTTGTTTAATGGTATGAAAACCTTCCCATCTTTGCAGTGTTCCTGAATGCACCATGTGTATTGCTTTGTTTAATGGTATGATTTGCTCACCCATCTTCCTGTATACATAATTCTTCTTATCTTTACCACAAATCTGAGTGGTCTGTGTAACCCCTCCCCCTTTTATGACCTTTCCTTAACTCTGTACATCTGGCCTGGGCAGTCACAGCCCACTTTCCAATCACACCTGATTGCCCTTAGCTGCAGATATATTCAGTGCAATGGGTCTGATCCACATATTTCAAATCCCATATTTCAAATTACAGATTTCTAATTACACTACTGTGAATTAGACTAGAATTTGACTGGAATTTGGCTGCAAGGTAACATAATTTAAAACCACTATGTTTCAGTTTCTTTTCACTTTCACCCCCATCCTCCTTTCTTCCTATCCTTGTAATCCCCCACCTAGTAAGGAATTAAGGGTATGCCACACTAAACAATACGCTAACGAGATCGCTAAAAACGTCACTATTAGCGATCCGTTAGCGATATTGTTCAGTGCGGCAGCTTCCAGCGACGAGCTTCCTGCTGTGATCTCGCTCGTCGCTGGAATCGTCCGGACCCTATTTTCTGTCGGCGCTCCCGCTGGGTGAGTATCTAATCGCTGTGTGGCACCTTTTTAGCGATTTAGCGGTACTTTGTACCTAAGTCGTTAAGAAGATCGCTAACGGCGATAGCGTCGTTAACTATATCGCTAATGTGCAGCATTAGCGATATAGAAACAATCCCGCTAGCGATCGCATTAGTATGCGTCGTTATCGTGATCGCTAGCGGATTGTTTAGTGTGGCAGTACCTTCAGTCATTTCCCCTCCATTCTCCCAGCCATCTCACCTTTCCCTCAGAACTGTTCTCCACATACAATCCTTTTACCAAGACACACACGCCTCATCATGTCCTATCCTGCTCTCACCTTCTAATGCTCTGTCTGCTACTCCTCATCGCTGGCGATGTATCCCCAAATCCTGGCCCTCCTCAACACATCCCCACACTCAATTGTAACACCCTGCCACGATCCTCCACACGTTTTTGCAACCATGACAACCTCATACCTATCCATCCACACCCCCCTCCCCCGGCCCCCCTACCAGGAGCACTATGGAATGCACGTTTCCGTCTGCAATAAACTGTCATTTATCCACGACCTCTTTATCACCAACAAACTCTCCTTCCTTGCCATCACTGAAACCTGGCTCACTCCCTCTGACACAGCCTCTCCAGCTGCGCTTTCCTATGGCGGATTCCATCTTTCTCACACCCCCCACCCCAGCAACAAACGTGGTGGAGGAGTTGGTTTGCTCCTATCTGATACCTGCTCCTTTACCCCAATTCCACTACCCCCCTCCGCTATTATTCCCTCGTTCGAGGTGCACTCCGTCTGCATCTATTCCCCCTCCAACCTCCAACTGGCTGTCATCTACCGCCCCCTGGAACTAGCCATCTCCACCTTTCTCGACCACTTCACCACCTGGCTACTCCATTACCTCTCTGCTGACATCCCAACCATCATCATGGGCGATTTCAACATCCCCATTGACACTTCCACCCCGGCTGCCTCTAAACTTCTATCACTCACGGCTTCCCTCGGCCTCACTCAATGGTCCTCTGCGGCCACTCACAAAGATGGTCACACGCTGGACCTTATCTTCACCCTTCTCTGTTCCCTCACTAATCTCACTAACTCCCCACTCCCCCTGTCTGACCACAACCTACTGACATTCTCTTCCCTCTCCTCTGTTAGTACGCATCCCCCACTCCACAAAGTCACCCACCCTCGCAGAAATCACAAACAGCTCAATTTACAATCGCTCTGAGTCCCTCCTCCCTCTCACAGACATAGCCTCACTTCATGACACAGATGCTGCTGCCACATTTTATAACACCACAATAAAAGCCACACTTGATTCGGCCGCCCCCCTCACGCAGAGCAAAACTCGTACAATCAACAGGAAGCCCTGGCTGACCGGCCTGACCAAAGAACTGAGACGGGCTTCCAGGGCTACCGAGCGGAGATGGAAGAGAACCCATTCTACAGAGCACTTCAACGCTTACAAGCTGTCCCTTGCCAGCTTCAAGTCCACGCTCTCTGCCGCAAAACAAACTTACTTCGCATCTCTCATATCCTCCCTGTCTCACAACCCTAAACAGCTCTTCAACACTTTCAATTCTCTACTCCATCCCACAGCACCTCCTCCCTCTCCTCTCATTTCTGCCGAAAACTTTGCCTCCTTCTTTAAGCAAAAGATTGATACTATCAGAGAAGGCTTTGGCCCGCAGCCCCCAATGCCCCTCTTAGCCACTCAGCCCTGTTCTTCCAAAACCAGCTTCACCACCATGACAGAAGATCAGCTCTCCACTCTCCTGTCAAGATCACACCTCACCACTTGCGCACTTGACCCACTCCTGTCCCACCTCATCCCTAACTTTGCCACAGTCTTCATCCCTACTCTCGCACACCTCTTCAACCTTTCACTTACAAATGGTGTCTTCCCCTCATCCTTCAAACATGCTTCAATCACACCCATCCTCAAAAAGCCCTCCCTCGACCCATCCTATGCGTCTAGCTATCGCCCGATATCTCTTCTCCCCTACGCCTCAAAACTACTGGAACAGCATGTATATCTTGAACTGTCCTCCCACCTCTCCTCCTGTTCCCTCTTTGACCGGTTACAATCAGGCTTCCGACTGCATCACTCAACTGAAACTGCCCTAACTAAAGTTACTAACGACCTGCTAACCGCCAAGAGCAAGCGACACTACTCTGTCCTCTTTCTCCTGGACCTGTCTTCTGCCTTCGACACCGTGGACCATTCCCTCCTGCTACAGATTCTCTCATCTCTTGGCATCACAGACTTGGCCCTATCCTGGATCTCATCATACCTAACAGACCGAACATTTAGTGTCTCCCTGTCACACACCACCTCCTCACCTCGCCCCTGTCTGTCTGTGTTCCTCAAGGCTCAGGACCCCTACTCTTCTCCATCTACACCTTCGGCCTGGGACAGCTCATAGAATCCCACGGCTTGCAGTATCACCTCTATGCCGATGACACGCAGATCTACCTATCTGGACCTGACCTCACCTCCCTACTGACCAAAATCCCACAGTGTCTGTCTGCTATCTCAGCCTTCTTTTCTGCTCGCTTTCTCAAACTGACCATGGACAAAACAGAATTCATCATCTTTCCCCCACCTCATTCTACCCCTCCACCAGACCTATCCATCAATGTCTGCTCGCTTTCCCCAGTCCCGCATGCTCGGTGCCTTGGGGTGATCATCGACTCTGCCCTCTCTTTCAAACCACATATCCAAGCCCTCGCCACCTCCTGCCGCCTCAAGCTCAAAAATATTTGCCGGATTCGCGCATTCCTCAACCATGAAACCACAAAAACACTAGTGCACGCCCTTATCATCTCCGCCTCGACTACTGCAACCTCCTACTGTCTGGCCTCCCCTCTGGCACCACTCCAGTCCATCCTACACTCTGCTGCCCGACTAATCCACCTGTCTCCCCGCTATTCCCCAGCCTCCCCCCTGTGCCAGGTCCTTCACTGGCTTCCTATTGCCCAGAGGCTCCAGTTCAAAACCCTAACCATGACATACAAAGCCATCCACAACCTTTCTCCTCCATACATCTGTGACATGGTCTCCCGCTACCTACCTACATGCAACCTTCGATCCTCTCAAGATCTCCTTCTCGACTCCCCCCTCATCTCTTCTTCCCACAACCGCATACAAGACTTCTCCCGGCTTCCCCCATACTCTGGAACTCCCTGCCGCAAAACATCAGACTTTCACCAACAACGGAGACCTTCAAGAAAAACCTGAAGACCCACCTGTTCCGACAAGCCTACAACCTGCAGTGATCCTCAGTCTACTGAACCATTGCACGACCAGCTCTACCCTCTCCTAGTGTATTCTCACCCATCCCTGCAGACTGTGAGCCCTCGCGGGCAGGGTCCTCTCTCCTTCTGTACTTGTGTGTCCCTTGTCTAGCACACGTTTATTGTACCTGTCTATATTTTTCCCTTTTCATATGTAAAGCGCCATGGAATAAATGGCGCTATATAAATGTATAATAATAATAACCCTCACCCAACACGAGATCACGAAAACTGGAGACGCTGCTGGTATCGGAAAATGACAATTTTTTTTGTCAAAGTTTGGAATTTTTTTTCACTACTTAGATAAAAAAGAACCTAGACATGTTTGGTGTCTATGAACTTGTAATGACCTGGAGAATCATAATAGCAGGTCAGTTTTAGAATTTAGTGAACCTAGTAAAGAAGCCAAACAAAAAACAAGTGTGGGATTGCACTTTTTTGCAATTTCACCGCACTTTGAATTTTTTTCCCGTTTTCTAGTACATGACATGGTAAAACTAATGGTGTTGTTCAATAGTAGAACTCGTTCCGCAAAAATCAAGCCCTCACACAGCCATATTGACGGAAAAATAAAAAAGTTATGGCTCTGGGAAGAAGGGGAACGAAAAACAAAAACGCAAAACCAAAAAAAACGCAAGGGGTTAAGGTCTTAAGTAATGCTTTTTATAGTAAACTGTCTGATGAACATCTTTTTAATGAACAGTCAGACTTCACTGTGGTTGAATTCTTGTTAATTAGAACTTTGAAGTCTAAACTTTAGCTTTGCTCTTAAGGCTATATTCACACGTTGCTGCTGCATTTTCTTGCTGAATTTTTTTATGCAAATTAAGAGCTGCTTTTTACAGTACCAGCATAAGCTATAAGTTTTTAGAAATATGCATACGCTTGTTTTTTTTTCCTGACTGAATTGAAAAACTGCTGCATTTTTGAAAACTGCATAATGTAAATTCTTTCAGCATTTTTGCACCCATAGAAAGCAATTAGTAAGTGCAAAAAATCAGCAAAAATGCTGCTATCAGTTTTTGTTGAGTCTTTGGTGAAAAAAAGTGCTTGTACAGCAGGATGTGAACCTATTTATTTTTGTGATTTTCCCCAAGTTTAAATCTTGCCATAATGTCTTGGTATCCTCACATGAGCATGGCTGTTAGGCTGAGGTCAGACATGCGATTCTCGTGAGAGTCTTTCGCATCTACACTAAGCACTGCCGCCGTCACTCGGACCGGAGCGTGCGGCTGCATGTATTTCGCAAGTGTGACATCGGCCTTAAGTCCCCGTCTCACATAGCGATACACCAGCGATCCCGACAACGATCAGGATCGCTGGTGTGTCGCTACATGATCGCTGCTGAGCTGCCAAACAGGCAGCTCAGGCAGCAATCAGCACAGCGACACTGCGGGTAACGTCGCTTAGTTACCCGCAGTGTACCTTGGATACCAGCGCCCTGATGCAGGGAGCTGGTATCCAAGGTACACAGCGGGTTTCCAAGCGCTGCGCGGTGCCTGGAAACCCGCTGTGTACCTTGGATACCAGCTCCCTGCATCAGGGCGCTGGTATCCAAGGTACACATCGGGTTTCCAGGCACAGCCCTGCGCCTGGAAACCCGCTGTGGGATTGTTTAGTGTGGCAGTACCTTTAGTAATGTGCACATTTTTCTGTCTCTTCATGTAATTCCAGACAGACTCCATGAGGTTGATATCCAACCTTTTTGGGGGCCATATAATCTCTTCAAGGATTCTTTGTTCTTTACACTAAAGACATCTCTTAATAACATTACTGCATGTTTGGGGTCATTGTCCTGCATAATAAATTTGGGGTCAACTTTCTACACTCCAGTTCCTATAGTTTCGTGCATAGTAGAGTCGGTTGGCCTTGGGTTGAAAGTATTGCTTCTTGCCTTCATTTTCTCTATGAAGACCATTTCTGTCCTAATCAGTAGGTGTAGCTGGCACCCAGTGGTTGCTGTAAATGTTGAGCCAATGTAACTGCTGTACATCTTGTGATTTCAAAGGTACCGTAAGTATACATGATGTGTCTTTCATCATCTACTGAACTACGTTTCCTTGGCCATCTACTTGTACGCAGGGCTGAGACGAGGGGTAGGCAGAGTAGGCAACTGCCTAGGGCGCTGCCTCCTAGCCTGCAGTAAATAAATAAATAGCATAGTGCATGAAATATACGGTACTGTCCCAATTATGGTCACCATGAAGAGATGGGATAGCTTTCGCATTTTTAAATCAAAAAACATGTTAACTAAGTACTCTATTTTGTTTTCAATCACTATGCTATTTATTTTTTTGCTGCAGGGTATTTAGTCATTATGCTTTTGTCTTTGTTTTTTTCTGTTTAGTGGCCAAGTGTGAACGTGCACTTACATGCTACATGCACACCAGTTTATATCCCAGTACCTTTGTTTTTTTTTCTATCTGTATCCATCATGTGCATAGAATGGTGTGGCCTGCCTTTCCTTTGAGCTGGGCATTATGCTGATGTGGTCTCCCATGTCTTTGTGTCCACCAGTTAGGCCCAGTCCGTTTCAGCCTTCATCCACATGCTTGTCACTTGACAAACGTAAGGTTTTTAATATTAGAGTTAGGACTGTCCTAATTACGGTTGGTGTGAAGAAGTGGGATGGTTTTCATATTTTTTTATTATCAAAAAACATGTTATCTAAGTATCATATATTATTTTCATGCACTATGCTATTTATTTATAGGGCAGCATGGTGGCTCAGTGGTTAGCAATGCAGCCTTGCAGTGCTGGAGTCCTGGGTTCAAATCCCACCAAGGACAACATCTGCAAGGAGTTTATATGTTCTCCCCGTGTTTGTGTTGGTTTCCTCCGGGTTCTCCGGTTTCCTCCCACACTCCAAAGATATACTGATAGGGAATTTAGATTGTGAGCCCCATCGGGGACAGTGATGATAATGTATGCAGATTGTAAAGCACTGCAGAATATGGTGGCGCTATATAAAAATAAAGATTATTATTATTATTTATTTACTGCAGGTTATTTAATCACTATGTTTCTATCTGTTTTTTTTCTGTTCAGTGGCCAACTGTGAACGTGTGCTTACACTCTGCATGCACATCGGTTTATAACCCAGTTCATACCTTTGTTTTTTTTCTGTGTGTTAAACGGGCCCACTGAGACTCTTTTGCCCAGGGCCCACGAAAACCTGTAGCCGGCCCTGGTCTCCAGTCACATCATCCATAAACACTAGTGACCCAGTGCCATCGGAATCCAGCCTATCCCATGTTTTACAGAGGATGTGGTATGCTTTGCATCATGAACCGCTCTAAGCCTTCTACATACTGTATTTTTCAAATTATTTTGTACAGGTTGATCTTAGTTTCATCTGTCTAAAGAATGCTTTTCAGGAGCTGGGTTGGCTTCTTCACATGTTTTCTTTGGCACAGTCTAATATGGCCATTCTATTTTAAGGCTGAGTAATGGTTTGCATCTTGTGGTGAACCCTCTGCATTTGCTCTCATGACGGTTTCTCTTTAGGGTAGACTTAGAAACTGAAACACCTATTTCCTGGAGAGTGTTCTTCACTTAGGTGGATGTTCTGAAGGGTTTTTTCTTCACCATGGAAAGGATTTTGCAATCATCTACCGCTATTGTCTTCCAAGAACGTCCAGGCCCTTTTGAGTTCCCAAGCTCACAAGTCCACTCTTTTTTTCCAAAATGTACAAAACTGTTGATACAGCCACCCGTAACATTTCTGCCATCTCTCTGATTGATGTGTTATTTTTTTTATCAGCGTAATGATGGTCTGTTTCTCTGCCATTGAGAACTCCTTTTATTACATTTGTGTTCACAGCAGCAGCTTGCAAATGCCACACCTGGAATCAGCTCCAGACCTTTTACCTGCTTAACTGATGATGGATTAATGAGGGAAAAGCCAATGCAGTCCATTAAAAAGCTTTTACTTTTGGTATCTATAAAAAGAGGCAGCTACATATTAAAGAGCTGTAATTCCTAAACCTTTACTCCAATTAGCATGGGAATACCCTAAAATTAAATCTGAGCTTCTGCGCTTTAAAACCATATTGATTATATAACTGTATCTTGAATATGTTTTGGTAAACAGCTAAAATGATAAAACTTGTGTCCCTGTCTAAATATCTCTGGACCTAACTGTATGTATACTTTTATTTGTAAGAATAGTCAACTCTATATTTATTTTGTAGGCTAAAGTTGGGACTAAGGACTAAGGCTGTTAGAAACGACTGACTTCAAAAGCTTAACACACGTGGCTTAAAGAAATACACAATTTTCATAATGGGCTGTAGGATAAAAGTCATGCTACTAAGGCAGTTCTCATTAATGTGGGATATCTGTAAAACTGTATAATAGAGCATATCACAATGTTATGAACCCACTCACCAGCATTATGAGCCTCTAGTTGAGATGCTGAGTTCACAGTAACTTTGCATGTGGCGCAGTACAAATGTTCCCTAGTCTTACGACCTTTCTCATTGTCTTGTGCCAAAGCACAGCTGTCCTCTGAACCCTTCTCAGAACTGTCTGGCACATCAGGGACCAGGGACCCAGCATCCATTAGTTCAGCAGAGGTGTCCGAATTCTCTGGAGAGTCACATTCCTCCTCATGGTCTGCGCTGGTCGGCTCTGGGGTTGGAGTGCGTGGACTGTTTTCTGTTGCAACTTCTCCGAGCCTGCCAATTTCGCTTTGTGATTCTAAATCTACAAAAACAAAGCAATAATTATGTGATAAATAATAGAATATTATTATTATTAAAATTCATATTGTATCTAAGATCTAATTGTTACTGTGTCACACTATCGGTGATTAAAGTTAAGGCCCTCTAGTGATATTAGAAGCTCCTCTCTCCACCTTAGCGCTTCCTCCTATGCTCACAATTTACCATCATACAAATCCACATTGGCAATGCATTGATGAGTATAAGATGTTGGATGTGGACATTGATTTGCATAGAGTTTTGGATACAATATGTCTCTGTGAGTTCCAAAACTGCAAAAGCACTGGAATAGAAGTGTTGTTACGGGAACATAGGTACAAAAGCCCTTCTACTTGTTCCATGTGTTCTGTACCTTAAATCATGCTGAAAAGGAAACTGTCACATGGTGTCTAATCTGAAAGCAGCATCTTATAGAGCGGGAGGAATTGAGCAGATTTATAAAGATGGTTTGTTGAGAAATATTCACTATAACTTGTATTTTATTCATTTAATTTAATTCCTGCTTTCACTATGCTGAGGAATCACATGGGCAAACCTTTCCAGTTACTGATATCCTCCCCTGTATGACCGTGCAATACAATAGATGTCAATTACTAAGTCTGCCCACTGGACTCTTTAAAATAGGAAGAGTAGGAATAAAAAGCTAAAAGTCATACAAAATAATTTTCCCACAAATGTACACTCCTCAATGTCGAAATTGCAAATTTGAAAAGTCATGGCACTATGGAAATCACAGGATGGACAGACATGTTAATGATATGCAAATGATGAAAAGATCGAACAAAAATATTCAAAGCATTTCAATTTATTATCAAGTATAAGGTCCATGTGCAGAAACACGCACTTACACATCTTCGCTAATAATGTTGTCTAAGAGGTTAAAGAAGCACTCCTCCCATATATATTGCAGTCATCATATTATATAGCACTGTGTTCTTACAATTGCTCATTCTGTCCTTCTACCCAGCTAATTCTTCTCTTTTCTCTGCTTTATACAGAAACAGGAAGTCTTTTTCCTGCATAAATCATTCCCCTCTTCAACTCCTGACTGTTATCCAAGCACGCTCATGTCCTAATCCAGTATTTTTAAGCTGAGATACAATGTATAAAGCCTGAGGCTGCACTACTTGCAGATCCTGATGACACAATATTCCCTTCTGCTTTCTGTTAGGTTCACTTTTGCCATGAAGACCTTATGTAAATTCAAATCATAGAATTTGTCCATACCATCACACGTATAATAGCTTGCAAATGTATTCACTCCCTTGGCATTCTTCGTGTTTTACTACCTCAAGAACCTAGAAATTCACTGTTTTTTTAGGGTTCACATCACTTCATGTAAAGAACATGTCTACAACTGTGAAGATTTGGTTTTCTTTTTATTGTGAAGCAAACAACAAATAGGACAAAATAACTGAAAACTTCAGTGTGCATAACTATTCACTCCCCTAAAGTCAGTACTTTGTAGAGCCTTCTTTTGTAGCAATTACATATTCTTTGGATAAGTCTCTATGAGTTTTCTACATCTTGCCACTGGGATTTTTGCCCATTCCTCAAGGTAAAACTGCTACAGATCCTTCAAGTTAGAAGGTTTCCTCTGGTGAACAGCAGTCTTTAGGTCTGATGATTCTCAACTGGATTAAGGTCTAGACTTTGAATAGGCCACTTCAAAACATTTACATGTTTCTAGTTAAACCACTGTTGCTTTAGCAGTATACTTTGGGTCATTGTCTTGTTGAAAGGTGCCTTGTCCCAGTCTCAAATCACTGGCAGACTGAAACAGGTTTTGCACAATAATATCCCTGTATTTTGCACCATCCATCTCCCCTCAACTCAGACCATTTTCCCTTTCACTGCTGCAAAAAATCTTCCCCACAACATGATGCTGCCACCACCTTGTTTCACTGTGGGGATGGTGTTCTTGGAGTGATAAGCTTGTTTCTTTGGTGCCAGACATTGCGTTTACCTTGGTGGCTAAAAAGTTTAATTTTGGTCTCATGGGACCGCAGTACTTTCCTCCTTACATTTGAGGAATCTCCCACATCTTTTGGCAAAAATGAGACTTACAATTTTTGTGTTTAAAGTAAAGGCTTTTTTCTGCCCACTCTTCCATAAGTGTCATCTGTATGGAATGTGTGGCTTATTGTTATCGAATGGACAGATACTCCAGTCTCTGCTTGGGAACTCTGCAGCTCCTTCAGGGTTACCTTTGGTGTCTGTGCTGCCTCTTTTATTAATGCCCACCTTGCCAGGGCTGAGAGTTTTGGTGCGTGGCCCTCTCTTGACAGGTTTGTTGTGGTACCATTATCTTTCCATTTGATGATAATGGATTTGATGGTGCTCTGGGGGATCATCAGAGATTAGGATATTTTTTCATAACCAAACCCTTAAGGGTATGCCACACTAAACAATATCGCTAACGGGATCGCTAAAAAACGTCACTATTTAGCGATCCCGTTAGCGATATTGTTCAGTGCGGCAGCTTCCAGCGACGAGCTTCCTGCTGTGATCTCGCTCGTCGCTGGAATCGTTCCGGACCCTATTTCATCGCTGGCGCTCCCGCTGGGTAAGTATCTAATCGCTGTGTGGCACCTTTTCTTAGCGATTTAGCGGTACTTTGTACCGCTAAAGTCGTTAAGAAGATCGCTAACGGCGATAGCGTCGTTAACTATATCGCTAAATGCGGCAGCATTTAGCAATATAGAAACAATCCCGCTAGCGATCTCATTAGTATGCAACGCTAACGAGATCGCTAGCGGGATCGAGTATGTGGCAGTACCTTGACTTATACTTTCACCAACTTTGTCCCTGACTTGTTTGGACATCTCCTTTGTCTTCATAGTGTTTGGTTAGTGATGCCTCTTGCTCAATGGTGTTGCAGCCTCTGTGGCCTTTCATAAAAGGTAAAGTGTATATACTGACAGACCATGTGACACTTAGATTGCTCACAGGTGTACTTCCTTTCACTAAGCATGTGACTTATGAAGATAATTACTTGCACCAGAATTTTCAGAGGCTTCATAGCAAAAGGGGTGAATACATATTCACAAGACAATTTTTATATTTTTTATCCCATAAATTTAATTTTTGCCTACCGTATTTTTAAACCATAAGACGCACTTTTTTCCCCAAAAAATTTTGAGGGAAAATGGGGGTGCGTCTTATGGTCGCAACATACCGGAAAGTCCAGTGGCGGCGGCGCTCCCAATGCAGCTTCGCTGCAATGCGGTGGTGGTGTCCGGGCAGCAGCGGACCTCTGGGCTGCGTGGGGGGCTCCACCGGCATCTCGTCCCAGCCGGAAAGCCCCCCGCAGCTGCGACGCGGTGCCGGCATGAGGAATGGCCGCCTGGGGCCTCCGGCAAGATGGCCGCCGCATACTCTCGTTCAAATCTCGGCAACGAGATCTTGTCCTGAGACAAGGCTTAGGCCCTGACAACCGGCAGCCACGCAATGTTTAAGTGCAGCAACCCATGGCCGCTGCATAGTCTAGAAGTGGGCCTAGACAGAGAAGAAAGATGTGGCATCTTACCGCCTGGACCAATGCTTTTAGAGCAGAAGTTGGCTGAACCAAGGAAGTGAGGGGAGCTGGAGCTTCGACGAGCTCAGTGCAGACAGGCCGGATGCTTCACCGGGGGCCACCAAAAGTAGAGATTGGTGAATTCAGTTCTGAGGCAAAGCAGGCTGAAGGAAATGTCATTATAGCGACGTCAGGCCTGGAAGGAACTGGGGAGCAGTCTAGGACGGTCCGGTCCGGGCGTGTACTGCACAGAAGTTACAGCAAAGCAGGGGCAGACAAGGAAACACCTGTTGTGCCAACTGTGGATGTAACGTGTGAAGACTCCAGAGTTAAGTAAAGCGTGTGTTCAAATTATTCTGGACTTTGTCTCCATTACTGGGGGTCATCTGGAAGAGGGACCGTTGATACCTGAGAATTGCTCAGGTGAAGTGAAATCTGGAGATGCAGGTATGCCAGAGGGAAGAACACCATTTCATGTAGGGGACGGACTGGACATGGATGTTACGGTAATCCAGGTCACGACTACAGTCCTGTCCCTCCCTTATACTCGCACAGAGCTGATCGGAGCACAGCTGCGGAGGAGGTAGAGAAACTAATTTCTCCATTGCCAGGGTCAGCATTTATCGCATATCACTCGCATGGTACGATTGCTGTGCGAGTGCTGTGCGATTTTTTTAATCGCACCCATTGAATTATAGTGTGGGATGCAATTTGATTGTGGCTGACAATCACAGCATGTTGCAATTTTTTTTTTTCTGTCCAATCGTGATCCGATCCGGGCTGGAAAAAAAATCACAGATGAAGACACCATCATAGATTAACATTGGTACGAATTCTATCTGATTTTTTTATCGGATTGAAATCGTCTGATTTAATCGCAAGTGGGCATGAGCCCTTATAGTAAACTTGTAGGTGAGAGGGGTCACCATTAAATGGTTACATTTGCTCTCCTTTTACATTTCGTCTGCAGCAACATTTACCAGTTCCGTTAGTAAAAGCTGAAGCTGGGAAAGAGAATTTGTGACATTTTTTGAAAGCTTCCTTCAAGTACGTGGAAACAACAGGGACTGGATCCCTGCTGGGACAATCAAGCAATTATCTCCACCACCAAGTTCAAAAGCAATTAACAAATACTTCTCTGGGCTTATCTCCATCCTCCGACATGGGATATGTTAACATCCATGACGGACATCAAAGAGGATTCTCTCCCTTGTATTACCGTAAAGCTTGATATTTTTTATATTAGACTGTCTGAATGAGCGAGAGGGAGAATTCAAGTTATGTAAGAAAGATTTGGAGATTGGAATTAACGTAGCTGTTAAATATCCAGCAATTATTTATTAAAACCTCGTACGACCAGCTATGGCTGATTCTTCAGTGGTTTCCGCGCTGGAGGCTCTTTTAATTTATTGGGTTTTGCTGACATTTAAGGAACATTTTTAGGAAACCTTGATATAAACTCCTAGCAATTAAGCATATAGAGCTTGTTTGCTTTCAAAAGCCCCATTTCAGATTGCAGATGGCACACAATGGTACCAATGAAAACTACATCTTGCCTTGAAAGAAATCACACATGGACACAAAGCTGTGTTAAACGTATTATTATCAGAACATGGCGACACACAAATGATTGTTTTTCAAACAGTGTATTTAATCTAAAAAATGAATGAAACACAAATAAAACAATACAAATTTGGTATCACCATAACTCTACTTACCCACAGAATGGAGATAATACGCTACGAGTGCCACAATGTGAACAGTGTCAAATTTAAGCTATAAAAAAAATGGTGTGGCTGCGTTTTCCTAAGCCTTCCCATGCAGAATTAATAAAAGTTGGGTAATAAGTTATATAAGTTATATTTACCCCAGAATAATGTCACTGATAAATACAGATTATTCCACACAAAAAATCCTGATATAGTTACATCAAAGAAAAATTCAGAGTGTTCTTTGAATATATCACAGCAAAAAAAAGGTTTCATCCTGAAGATCCAGTGATGTCCGTCCTGAAGGGGTGAATGTGCCTTGTGCTGTAAGGTGATTACAGTCCGGCATTGCTATTCGAAATAGTCATGCAGGCTGGTCTTCATACCTTTGCTGCTTGTGTGTCTTCCCCTTTCCTCCTCTAGGTCTCAGATACGCAGTTGCCTTGTATTCCCCACTCGTTTAGTGCGTACTCTGCTCGCCTCCATTGCTGTATCTGTTTACATGTTATTTCTGTTTATTTTTGCTTACATTATTATTCTTTACCAGCTTGGCCCGTGTGAAATTTTCGCACGTTTGTCGTTGGGGGCGCAGGCAATTTCAGGAAATGTAAGCTGGTCAAATGTAAATGTATTTCATGAGATGATGAACACAGACAGGTATTTATATACAGTACAGACCAAAAGTTTGGACACACCTTCTCATTCAAAGATTTTTCTTTATTTTCATGACTATGAAAATTGTAGAATCACACTGAAGGCATCAAAACTATGAATTAACACATGTGGAATTATACACTACACTTTACAAAAAAGTGTGAAACAACTGAAAATATGTCTTATATTCTAGGTTCTTCAAAGTAGCCACCTTTTGCTTTGATTACTGCTTTGCACGCAGAAAAGGTGAACGGCTGGACTCTACATGCCTGGTTCCCACCGTGAAGCATGGAGGAGGTGGTGTGATGGTGTGGGGGTGCTTTGCTGGTGACACTGTTGGGGATTT
This sequence comes from Oophaga sylvatica, assembly GCA_033576555.1. Taxonomy (NCBI): domain Eukaryota; kingdom Metazoa; phylum Chordata; class Amphibia; order Anura; family Dendrobatidae; genus Oophaga; species Oophaga sylvatica. The sequence goes on from JARQOD010000003.1 coordinate 162,803,968, forward strand.
ATTCAAAATTGAAGCGGTGAGCGGTCCAGCTCACCCCAAACCATCTCGATTGGGTTCAGGTCTGGTGACTGTGGAGGCCAGGTCATCTGGCGTAGCACCCCAACGCTCTCCCTCTTGGTCAAATAGCCCTTATGCAGCCTGAAGGTGTGTTTGGGGTCATTGTCCTGTTGAAAAATAAATGATGGTCCAACTAAATGCAAACTGGATGGAATAGCATGCTGCTGCAAGATGCTGTGGTAGCCATGCTGGTTCAATATGCCTTCAATTTTGAATAAATCCCCAACAGTGTCACCAGCAAAGCACCCCCACACATCACACCACCTCCTCCATGCTTCACGGTGGGAACCAGGCATGTAGAGTCCATCCGTTCACCTTTTCTGCGCGCAAAGCAGTAATCAAAGCAAAAGGTGGCTACTTTGAAAAACCTAGAATATAAGACATATTTTCAGTTGTTTCACACTTTTTTGTAAAGTGTAATGTATAATTCCACATGTGTTAATTCATAGTTTTGATGCTTTCAGTGTAATTCTACAATTTTCATAGTCATGAAAATACAGAAATATCTTTGAATGAGAAGGTGTGTCCAAACTTTTGGTCTGTACTGTATGTAGATTGGTAATACAATAAATTGGTTTGATAAGTAGAGGCTAAAAAATGTCTTCCGGTTGAGGTCATTGTGTCTTTCTGCAGGTTTATGAAAATAATGTTTAAACTGTATATAGTGAATAAATCGTGAATGTGTGGTTTGTTTGGCTCTTTTATTGCTGAAGGGGGCAAGTTTACCTTTCAAATGGTGTATCATTTGTGTGTGTGGGGCAAAGTAATCACCGAAAAAACAGTGCATGTTTACAAATGTGTTTGCATATGTGACTCACCTGCAGTGAAGTGTACAATCCTAAAATGTGCCTGAAATAGGCTGGGCAAGCACTTGAGCAAGCTGGAAAGATCCCAAGGCAAATGTTTGGATTTGTTTGTGATGTCTGTAAGCAGCTTTGTGGTAGTGTGCTTTGGGGTAGTGTGCTGCCACCTGCAGGTAATTTGACCTTTCAAATGGTGTATCAATTGTTTGTGTGGGTGGAGTATGAACAGAGCAAGTGTGCAATTCAATAGGCAGTGTATGTTTACCGAAAAAGCAGTGCATGTATACAAATGTGTTTGCATATGTGACTCACCTGCAGTGAAGTGTGCAATCCTCCATTGTGCCTGAAAAAGGCTGGGCAAACATTTGAGCAAGCTGGAAAGACCCCAAGGCAAATATTTGGATTTGTTTGTGATGTCTGTAAGCAGCTTTGTTGTAGTGTGCTTTGGGGTAGTATGCTGCCACCTGCAGGTAATTTGACCTTTCAAATGTTTGTGTGGGTGGACTATGAATGGAGCAAGTGTGCAATTCAATAGGCAGTGCATGTTTACAAATGTGCTTGCATATGTGACTCACCTGCTGTGAAGTGTGCAATCCTCCAATTTGGCTAAAATAGGCTGGGCAAGCAGTTCAGCAAGCTAGAAAGCCCCCAAGGCAAATGTTTGGATTTCTTTGTGATGTCTTTAAGCAGCTTTGTGGTAGTGTGCTTTGGGATACTGTGGTGCCACCAGCAGGTAATTTTTCCTTACTGTCAGTTTATGAAAATAAATGTTTAACCCCTTAATGTCCACTGACGTGCAGAGTCCGTCATGGCAAGGTGCCAGTTCCGGCACCAGGACGGACTCTGCACGTCATGCCTTTGATCTACCACTGCGTGTAAACACGCAGTGGTAGATCAGTGCCGACAGCTGTCACAGACAGCTGACAGGCACGGCAAGCGGTGTGGGGACCTTTGCCGTCGGTCCCCGCACCCACAGCGCTGTGATTGGTCAGTCAATCTGACTGACCAAACACAGCAGCGATCGCGCAGGAGAAGCTGAAATTTCAGCTTCTCCAGCGCGATCAGTGCAGGAGCCGGCGCTGCAGTGGCCAGGCTTCCTGCATTGACAGCCAGGAGCGGAGCCCCCACCGCCCCTGGCTGTTAACCCCCTGACTGCTGCGATCCAGCGCGATCGCAGAGCTCAGGGGGGGAGGCAGAGGGTCGGGAGCTCCCTCTGCCTCAGATCAGCGTCCCAGCGATGTAATCGCAGGGCCCGACCTCTGCCTTGGTGACCCGGGGGTTGTCATGACAACCTCCGGGTCATTTAGCTACGGGAAGCTGCTGTGATCATGTCACAGCAGCTTCCACTATAGTTGCAATGCATTGCAATGCCAGAGCATTGCAATGCATTGTAACTGCAATCAAAAGTAAAAAAAGTGAAAGTCCCATAAAGGGACAAGTTGAAAAAAATCATTTTTTAAAAAAAATTGTAAAAAAAATATTAAAAAATAATTTTAAAAAAATCCCCTAAAAATACACATTTTTATGTAATAAAAAAAATAAAAAACAAAAAAAATACACATGTTAGGTATCGCCATGTCCGTAAAAATCCCATCTATAAAAGCATAACCCTAGTTAACCCCTTCAGTGAAAGCCGTAAAAAAAAAACACAAAAAAGTAGTAAATTATACTTTTTCCAAGCGGTATCATTATACCGCTTGGAAAAAGTGCAATAACACGCGATCAAAAAGTCAGATATAAATAATCATGATACCGCTGAAAACGTCATCTTGTCCCGCAAAAAACAAGCCGCTATATAGCATCATCAGCGAAAAAATAAAAAAGTTATAGCTCGCGGAATAAACTGATGCAAAAATAATTATTTTTTCTATAAAATTCTTTATTGTGTAAAAAATGCCAAAACATAAAAAAAATATATAAATGAGGTATCGCTGTAATCGTAGTGACCCGAAGAATAAAGCTGCTTTATCAATTTTACCACACGCGGAACGGGGAAAAAAAATTAAAAAAAAACCCAATTCCTGAATTGCTGGTTTTTGTTCATTCTGCTTCCACAAAAATCGGAATAGGAAGCGATCAAAAAACGTTATGTGCCCGAATATGGTACCAATAAAAACGTCAGCTCGTCCCGCTAAAAATAAGCCCACAGATAACTCTGTCGGCCGAAATATGGAAAAATTATAGCTCTCAAAATACGGCGATGCAAAAAATTCTTACAAAAAATTATTCCAAAAAAAAGCATCTTTTAGAGTGTGACAGAAGATAAACATGAAAAAAGGGTGTAAATCTGGTATCGCTGTAATCGCACCGATCCGAAGAATAAAGTCGCCTAATCACTAATACCGCACGAGGAACGGCGTAAAAAAGAAAACCAATTCTTCACCTTTGGTAGATTTGTTCATTGTGCCTCCCAAAGATCGCAGTAAGGCGATCACAGTGGTTCCCCCCCGCATATGGGGTATCAGCGTACTCAGGACAAAATGCACAATAGCTTTTGGGGTCCTATTTCTCCTGTTACCCTTATAAAAATAAAAATTTGGGGCAAAAAGGTCATTTTTGTGGAAAAAAATATGATTTTTTTTTATTTTCACGGCTCTACGTTATAAACTTCTGTGAAGCCCTTGGGGGTTCAAAGTGCTGACCACACATCTAGATAAGTTCCTTGGGGGGTCTAGTTTGCAAAATGGGGTCATTTGTGGGGGGTTTCTACTGTTTAGGCACATCAGGGGCTCTCCAAGCGCGACATGACACCCGCAGACCATTCCATCAAAGTCTGCATTTAAAAACGGTGCTCCTTCCCTTCCGATCTCTGCCATGCGTCAAAATAGTGGTTCCCCCCCACATATGGGATATCAGCGTACTCAGGACAAATTGCACAATAGCTTTTGGGGTCCTATTTCTCCTGTTACCATTATAAAAATAAAAATTTGGGGCAAAAAGATTATTTTTGTGGAAAAAAATATGATTTTTTTTATTTTCACGGCTCTACGTTATAAACTTCTGTGAAGCACTTGGGGTTCAAAGTGCTCACCACACATCTAGAAAAGTTCCTTGGGGGGTCTAGTTTCCAAAATGGAGTCACTTGTGGGGGGTTTCTACTGTTTAGGCACATCAGGGGCTATCCAAACGTGACATGACACCCACAGACCATTCCATCAAAGTCTGCATTTGAAAAAGGCGCTACTTCCCTTTCGAGCTCTGCCATGCGTCAAAATAGTGGTTCCCCCCACATATGGGATATCAGCGTACTCAGGACAAATTGCACAATAGCTTTTGGGGTCCTATTTCTCCTGTTACCATTATAAAAATAAAATTTAGGGCAAAAAGATTATTTTTGTGGAAAAAAATATGATTTTTTATTTTCACGGCTCTACGTTATAAACTTCTGTGAAGCACTTGGGGGTTCAAAGTGCTCACCACACATCTAGATAAGTTCCTTGGGGGGTCTAGTTTCCAAAATGGAGTCACTTGTGGGGGTTTCTACTGTTTAGGCACATCAGGGGCTATCCAAACGTGACATGACACCCACAGACCATTCCATCAAAGTCTGCATTTGAAAAAGGCGCTACTTCCCTTTCGAGCTCTGCCATGCGTCAAAATAGTGGTTTCCCCCCACATATGGGGTATCAGCGTACTCAGGACAAATTGCACAATAACTTTTGGGGTCCTGTTACCCTTTGGAAAATAACAATTGGGGGTGGAAAGATCATTTTTGTGGAAAAGATATGATTTTTTAATTTTACTGCTCTACGTTATAACCTTTTGTGAAGCCCTTGGGGGTTCAAAGCTCTCACCACACATCTAGATAAGTTCCTTGGGGGGTCTAGTTTCCAAAATGGGGTCACTTGTGGGGGGTTTCCACTGTTTAGGCACACAGGGACTCTCCAAATACGACATGGCATCCAATCTCAATTCCAGCCAAAAAAGTCAAATGGCGCTGCTTCCCTTCCGAGCTCTGCCATGCGCCCAAATAGTGGTTTACCCCCACCTATGGGGTATCAGCGTACTCAGGACTAATTGCACAATAAATTTTGGGGTCCTTTTACCCTTTGGAAAATAAAAATTGGGATGAAAGATCATTTTTGTGGAAAAAATATGATTTTTTAATTTACGGCTCTACGTTATAACCTTTGTGAAGCGCTTGGGGGTTAAAAGCTCTCACAACACATTTAGATAAGTTCCTTGGGGGTCTAGTTTCCAAAATGGGGTCACTTGTGGGGGGTTTCCACTGTTTAGGCACACAGGGACTCTCCAAATGCGACATGGCGTCCAATCTCAATTCCAGCCAAAAAAGTCAAATGGCGCTGCTTCCCTTCCGAGCTCTGCCATGCGTCAAAATAGTGGTTTCCCCCCACATATGGGGTATCAGCGTACTCAGGACAAATTGCACAATAACTTTTGGGGTCCTGTTACCCTTTGGAAAATAACAATTGGGGGTGGAAAGATCATTTTTGTGGAAAAGATATGATTTTTTAATTTTACTGCTCTACGTTATAACCTTTTGTGAAGCCCTTGGGGGTTCAAAGCTCTCACCACACATCTAGATAAGTTCCTTGGGGGGTCTAGTTTCCAAAATGGGGTCACTTGTGGGGGGTTTCCACTGTTTAGGCACACAGGGACTCTCCAAATACGACATGGCATCCAATCTCAATTCCAGCCAAAAAAGTCAAATGGCGCTGCTTCCCTTCCGAGCTCTGCCATGCGCCCAAATAGTGGTTTACCCCCACCTATGGGGTATCAGCGTACTCAGGACTAATTGCACAATAAATTTTGGGGTCCTTTTACCCTTTGGAAAATAAAATTGGGATGAAAAGATCATTTTTGTGGAAAAAATATGATTTTTTAATTTACGGCTCTACGTTATAACCTTCTGTGAAGCGCTTGGGGGTTAAAAGCTCTCACAACACATTTAGATAAGTTCCTTGGGGGTCTAGTTTCCAAAATGGGGTCACTTGTGGGGGGTTTCCACTGTTTAGGCACACAGGGACTCTCCAAATGCGACATGGCGTCCAATCTCAATTCCAGCCAAAAAAGTCAAATGGCGCTGCTTCCCTTCCGAGCTCTGCCATGCGCCCAAATAGTGGTTTACCCCCACATATGGGGTATCAGTGTACTCAGGACTAATTGCCCAATAACTTTTGGGGTCCTTTTATCCTTTGGAAAATAATAATTGGGATGAAAAGATCATTTTTGTGGAAAAAATATGATTTTTTAATTTTACGGCTCTACGTTATAACCTTCTGTGAAGCCCTTGGGGGTTAAAAGCTCTCACAACACATTTAGATGAGTTCCTTGAGGGGTCCAGTTTCCAAAATGGGGTCACTTGTGGGGGGTTTCCACTGTTTAGGCACACAGGGACTCTCCAAATGCGACATGGCGTCCAATCTCAATTCCAGCCAAAAAAGTCAAATGGCGCTGCTTCCCTTCCGAGCTCTGCCATGCGCCCAAATAGTGGTTTACCCCCACACATGGTATATCGGTGTACTCTGGAGAAATTGTACAACAAATATTGTGGTTCATTTTCTCCTGATACCCTTGACAAAATTTTAAAAAAATTGTGTCGAAAGAAAAATTTTGGGAAAAAAAGTTAAATGTTCATTTTTTCCTTCCACATTGCTTCAATTCTTGTGAGGTACCTAAAGGGTTAATAAACTTCTTGAATGTGGCTTTGAACACGTTGAGGGGTGCAGTTTTTAGAATGGTGTCACTTTTGGGTATTTTCTGTCATATTGACCCCTCAAATTCACTTCAAATGTGAGGTGGTCCCTAAAAAAATGGTTTTGTAAATTTTGTTGGAAAAATGAGAAATTGCTGGTCAACTTTTAACCCTTATAACTTCGTAACAAAAAAAATTTTGGTTCCAAAATTGTGCTGATGTAAAGTAGACATGTGGGAAATGTTATTTATTAACTAATTTTTGTGACATATCTCTCTGATTTAATGGCATAAAAATTAAAAGTTTGAAAATTGCAAAATTTTCAAAATTTTTGCCATATTTCCATTTTTTTCATAAAAAAACGCAAGTTATATTGAAGAAATTTTACCACTATCATGAAGTACAATATGTCACGAGAAAACAATCTCAGAATCGCCAAGATCCGTAGAAGCGTTCCAGAGTTATAACCTCATAAAGAGACAGTGGTCAGAATTGTAAAAATTGGCCTGGTCTTTAACCTACAAAATGGCTTGGTCATTAAGGGGTTAAACTGTATTTTGTGATCAAATCGTGGAATTGTGGTTTGTTTTGGCTATTTTCTTGCTGAAGGGGGCAAGTTTACCTTCAAATGGTGTATAATATGTGTGTGTGGGTGATGTATGAACGGAGATACAAAGTAATCACCAAAAAACAGTGTTTAGAAATATTTGAATAGATTTATATAACACCATTGATTCCATGGTGCTGTACATGAGGAGGGGGTTACATATAAAATCCAGATATCACTTACAGTAAACAAACTAACAATGACAGGCCGATATAGAGGGGAGAGAGGACCCTGCCCTTTCGGGCTTACATTCTACAGGATGGTGGGGAAGGAGACAGTAGGTTGGGGGGTTGCAGTGGCTACGGTGTTGGTGAGGTGTCAGTGTGGTTATTGCAGGTAGTCACTTAAAAATCTGCACTTTATGAAGCTGTGCCAGGGACCATGCTGTTGTATCTTAGTATTACCAGTATTAACAGCCATTTTTTTTTCTTTTCTTTCATCCTTGTCTTCAGTGAGCCATACCTTTTTTTATTTTTCAATTGACATGGGCCGTATGAGTTATCGTTTTTTGCTGGATCAGTTTTAGGTTTGAATAAAACAATTTAAAGGAACCTGGTGGTAGAATTTACTCCTAGAAGGGGTTAGAATTGCCTTAAAGGGACTCTGTTGGAACAGTCATTCTGTGCTGACAAAGTACAGGCGCTCTCAGTACTTCATGGCAGGGTTAATTATTTAAATATACCTTCCCACCTCTGGCTCTGTTGGAAAACAAGCAGGTGTGAACGTGCATTTAAATTGCGCTGTGAAGCACTGGGCAGCAGAACTTAGTTTTGAACAGTTATTCCTTTTAATAGCCTAATAAAGCACTCTTAATACATTATAGGGTTAAATCCTGTTGTCAGGGTCCCTTTAATTTTCCATATAATGTACTGAAAATAAATTCTTTGCTTGGTGGAATAGTGAAACAAATTACAATTTTGCCATTGTAGCAAGGGTTTTATTTTCCAGCTTTCACTGTGCAGTAATAATGACATGGCAATTTTATTCGGCAGGTCAGTAATATTATATTGTGTTCTATTACATAAAAAAATTATATGAAATGTAAAAAAGGTCAGAATGTAATGTTTATTTTTGTTAGTATTTAGAAAATATATAAATAAATAGACTGTGATAGTAACTGTTTTTAAACAATTTTTTTTTACATTTGTTCAAGGCTTGGGTCTGCGATCATTTGATCACTGATGCAGTATTAAGCAATCCTTCTTGTATGGAGGGAGAGAGGGACTTTCCTCTGAGTGATCACTTACATGCTGCAGTCACTTAATGGGGGTTTCCACTTTCTGCATAGTGGATCCCAAACACTTGCAGGCATGAGAAATAACAAGACCAGATAGTAGTCACCGTCCCCTGCTCCAGTGCTAGCTCTCCATCACTCCTCCCATCTCTAGAGACTGGAGAGCTGGCACAGAACCTGGAGAAGGTGAGGATCTGCTCTTTTTTATATTTCACAAGTAAAAAATCACTAGATGGAGGCCGGATGCTATCGCATCAGGAGGGCGGTAATGTCACGATGGGGGCAGGCTTTATTGCGGCGCTGTTGTTGCCTAATGACATCCTGTGATAATCTAATGACTTTTGCATCAGGGGACTCATGTGCTTGACACCTACGCTTATACAGTCATGGCCAAAAGTTTTGAGAATGACACAAATATTAATTTTTACAAAGTCTACTGCTTCACTTTTTCTAATGGCAATTTGCATATACTCCAGAATGTTATAAAGAGTGATCAGCTTAACAGCAATTACTTGCAAAGTCAATATTTGGCTAGAAAATGAACTTTATCCCCCAAAACACATTTCAACATCATTGCAGCCCTGCCTTAAAAGGACCAGCTAACCTCTTTTCAGTGATTGCTCCATTAACACAGGTTTGGGTGTTGATGAGGACATGGCTGGAGATCAATCTGTCATGATTAAATAAGAATGACACCACTGGACACTTTAAAAGGAGGCTGGTGCTTGGCATCATTGTTTCTCTTCTGTTAACCATGGTTATCCCTAAAGAAACACGTGCAGTCATCATTGCAATGCACAAAAATGGCCTAACAGGGAAGAGTATCGCAGCTAGAAAGATTGCACCTCAGTCAACAATCTATCACATCATCAAGAACTTCAAGGAGAGAGGTTCCATTGTTGCCAAAAAGGCTCCAGGGTGCCCAAGAAAGACCAGCAAGCGCCAGGACCGTCTCTTAAAAGTGTTTCAGCTGCAGGATCGGGCTACCAGCAGTGCAGAGCTTGCTCAGGAATGGCAGCAGGCAGGTGTGAGTGCATCTGCACGCACTGTGAGGCGGAGACTCTTGGAGCAAGCCTGGTCTCAAGGAGGGCAGCAAAGAAGCCACTTCTCTCCAGAAAAAACATCATGGACAGACTGATATTCTGCAAAAGGTACAGGCAGTGGACTGCTGAGGACTGGGGCAAAGTTATTTTCTCTGATGAATCCCCTTTTCGATTGTTTGGGACATCAGGAAAACGCCTCATTCGGAGAAGACAAGGTGAGCGCTACCACCAGTCTTGTCTCATGCCAACTATTAAGCATCCTGAAACCATTCATGCGTGGGGTTGCTTCTCAGCCAAGGGAATCGGCTCTCTCACAGTCTTGCCTAAAAACACAGCCATGAATAAAGAATGGTACCAGAATGTCCTCCAAGAGCAACTTCTCCCAACCCTCCAAGAGCAGTTTGGCGATCAACAATGCCTTTTCCAGCATGATGGAGCACCTTGCCATAAAGCAAAGGTGATAACTAAATGGCTCAGGGAACAAAACATAGAGATTTTGGGTCCATGGCCTGGAAACTCCCCAGATCTTAATCCCATTGAGAACTTGTGGTCAAGCATCAAGAGACGGGTGGACAAACAAAAACCTAAAAATTCTGACAAAATGAAAGCATTGATTGTGCAAGAATGGACTGCTATCAGTCAGGATTTGGTCCAGAAGTTGATTGAGAGCATGCCAGGGAGAATTGCAGAGGTCATGAAGAAGGGTCAACACTGCAAATATTGACTTGCTGCATTAACTCATTCTAACTGTCAATATAAGCTTTTGTTACTCATATGTTTGCAATTATTATATTTCTGTCTGTGATAAAAACATCTGTCAAACACACATAAAAACCAGAGGGCAGCAGTTCATGTGAAAATATAATATTTGTGTCATTCTCAAAACTTTTGGCCATGACTGTATGCATTGATTTTGTCCCAGCGATGCTGTTGCTCTTCAGGAGTCTCATTTGCCCGTTGTTCTCTTCGATGTTGTGCCTTTGCTGCTTTCCTTTCATTGTCATTGGCGTACTTTTTAGGAGGAGTTATGTTGGCGTTCATATTTGCTTTTTAAAGGGGTTTTCCCACGAACGAAAGTTCATTTTAAAAATTGTCTGTGTCTGACCGTGTACAGAACATACCACATCTCCTGGGCAGGGGAGGAGGCAAAGGACAATACTGACATTACAGCAGGAGATCGCAGATGATACATTTTCTGAGGGAAAATATTGTTTAAAAACAGTCAGTGAAATATTTTACCTCACAAAATGAATCCTCTGTGATCCCCTGCTGTAATGTCAGTATTGTCTTTTGCTTCCTCCCCTACCTAGGAGATATGGTATGCTCCGTACACGGTCAGACACAATTTTTAAAATGAACTTTCAATCGTGGGAAAACCCCTTTAATGTGACCGGCTTCCTCTGCCTGTAGACACGTCACGCATCTGCCGCCGGGCTCCGCCGAATGACTGCGCTTGTGCGGAATTTGCGCAGGCACAGTAAACCACACCGCCGCCATCTTTGTGCAAACAGATAGCGGTGGTCACATTAAAACTGTGCATGCGCTCCTCCTGTACAAAGATGGTGGCGGTCAGTGAATCATTCAGCTAATCCAGGTGGCGGCATGTTTGTGACGGTGTTCCGCTGGTCGTACCGCGCAAGAGGAGGCTGCATATGGCGTATACAGTGTGTGTGTGTGTGTGTGGTATGTACGACATATACAGAGTGTGTGTGTGTGGTGCGTACAGTGTGTGTGTGTGGTGCGTACGTTGTATACTGTGTTTATGTGTGGTGCGTACGGCATATACAGTGTGTATGTGTGTGTGTACGGTGTATACAGTGTGTGTGTGTGGTGCACACAGCGTATACTGTGTGTGTGTGGTGCGTACAGCGTATACAGTGTGTGTGTGGTGCGTACGGCGTATACGATACGACAATACGATACGATACACTTTATTTATCCCGGGGGAAATTACAGTATTACAGCAGCAATACAAACAGCAGTACGTAAAATATTACATAAAATAGGACACAAAATACATAAAATAGGACACAAATCTTGCACAGGTGTACCAACATTACATAATAAATAAAAGTGTGTAGTTCAGGTATATATAAGATAATGTTAATTGACATTAGTACACCAGCCATCAGTCATTATTTTCTACCACCCTTAGGAAATTATTATACATCCCCATAGCAGTAGGTACAAACGATTTCCTGAATTTCTCCTTCTTGCACCTTAGTAGGATTAGACGGCTGCTGAATGTGCTCTTCTGATTCAAGAACAGCTCGTATACTGTGTGTGTGGTGCGTACGGCATATACAGTGTGTATGTGTGGTGTACGGCATATACAGTGTGTGTGTGTGGTGCGCACAGCGTATACTGTGTGTGTGTGGTGCGTACAGCGTATACAGTGTGTGTGGTGCGTACGGCGTATACAGTGTATGTGTACGTGGTGCGACGGTGTTCCGCTGGTGGTACTGCTCAAGAGGCTGGTATCACCAGCAGTTTCCATAATTGAGATACCCATCACTTGGGTGTCCCAATATGACGGTCGGTGAAATTCTGCCGCTTGGAATTCTGGGATCCGGACACATCTGGACGGAACAGGATGTGAAGACATTACAAGGTAAGTATATATTAGATTTGAGGACCATTTTTCTTAAATTGTTAAACCCCTTAAAATTGCCATGATGTGAACCACCAGCATGGAACCTGGCACATAAAGGTGGATGTTAGCTCTATATCAGAGCTGGCATTCAAACTGAACATGGATTGGTTTTGTTTAGGTGGGCTCTTGGAATTAATTCCATTGTTGGGCGTTATATACCTCAGTCCGACACTACGTACACATTACACCCACAGGAGCTTTTATTACAACGTATAGCTAATCCATGGTGATTAATATGAAGTTGGTCCCTCTGAAGCTATAACAGCTGCCATTCTTCTGGAAAGGCTTTTACAAAATTTTGGAGTGTGTGTCTAGGATATTTTGCTCATGCAACCTGAAAATTACAGTTAAGTCCAAAAATAATTGGACAGTGACAGAATCTTTGTTATTTTGGCTCTACATGCCACTATTTTGGATTAATAATGAAACAACTGAGATGCAATTGAAGTGTAGACTTTCAGGTTTAATTAAAGGGGTTGAAACAAAATGTAATCTGAAACGTTTGTTTAGGAATTGTAATCATTTTTCTACAAAGCCTCCTCATTTCAGGGGCCCAAAAGTAGTTGGACACATTAACTTTACCATGAATAAATAGTTCATTTTTAATACTCTGTAGAGAAGCCTTTGCAGGCACTAACTGCCTGAAGTCTGGAAACCATGGACACCACTAAATGCCGGGTGTCCTCCTTTGTGATGCTTTGTCAGGCCTTCACTACAGCTGACTTCAGTTGTTGCTTGTTTGTGGATCTTTGTAACTAAATTTTGTCTTACGCACATGAAATGCATGCTCGATGGGGTTGAGATCTGGTGACTGACTTGGCGACTGCAGAATATTACACTTCTTTGCCCTCCTGTTGCTTTTTCAGTATGTTTTGAGTCCTTGTCTATCTGTACTTTGAATCGCCGTTCGGTTAATCTTGCTGCATTTGGTTGAATCTGAGCAGAAAGTATAGCCCTGTGCACTTCACAATTCATCTGGCTGCTTCTGTCTTCATCAATAAACATTAGTGACATTGGAAGGCATGTATGCCCATGCCATCACACTACCTCCACCATGTTTTATAGAGGATGTGGTGTGCTTTGGCTCATGAGCTGTTCCAAGCCTTCTCCATACTTTCTGCTTCTCATCATTCCGGTACAGGTTGATGCCAGGTTCATCTGTCCAAAGAATGCTTTTACAGAAATGGGATGGCTTCTTTAGATTTTTTGGGGGCAAAGTCTAATCTGGCCTTTCTATTTTTAAGGATGATGAATTGTTTGCACCTTGTGGTGGACCCTCTGTATTTGCTGTCAAAGAATCTTCTTTTCATGGTACACTTAGATACTGAAACACTTACTTCCTGGAGAGTGTTCTTCACTTGGGTAGATGTTGTGAAGGGGTTTTTCTTCACCATTGGAAGGATTCTGCAATCATCCACCACTGTTGTCTTCCGTGGATGTCCAGGCCTTTTTGAGTTCGCAAGCTCATACCATTGCACTCTCTTTTTTTTTGCAGAATGTATAAAACTGTTAATTTTTCCAAGCCTAACATTTCTGCTGTTTCTTGGATGGATTACTTATTTTTATGAGCCTAATGATGGTCTATTTATCTTCCATTGAGAGCTTCTCTTACAGCGTGTTGTGGGATCACAGCAACAGCTTCCAAATGCAAATGCCACATCTGGAATTATCATATCACAGTGTGTTGTGGGTTCACAGCAACAGCTTCCAAATACAAATGCCACATCAGGAATCATCATATTGCACTTTCAATTTCTCATTTTGCCTTTCTACCCAGCTAAATCTTCTCTTTTCTCTGCTCTTTGTAGAAACAGGAAGTCTCAATTACCTGCATTCATCATTCCCCTCCTCAACTCCTGACCCAGCTGCTCCCTCCTTCCTCCTGCAGGGACCTTTTGCACTGACTCATGACTCATACAGGAAAACTGACTTCCTGTTTCTACACAGAGCTTAGAAGGATTCAACTAGTTAGTTTTTAATTGTGTGATTTGAAAGGCCTAATTAGAAACAGAAGAATTAGCTGGGTAGAATGGCAAAATGCACAATTGTAAGTACACAGTGCTCTATAATATGATGATTGTAATATGTTAAGAGGATAAAAATTTTGAGGGGAGGAGGAGTGCTTCTTCAATAGAGTTCTGACAATGCGCACATCCCGCACTGAGTACTCGGCTGCTGGTAGGAAATTAACGTTATTCTCAAAGGCATGTTTGGTGTTTCAGTCATAGGGGTAGCTTCCGATTGTGCACAATGCACCTCTCTAAAGCCAGAAAACGTACACCCTGCTTCAGAGGATCAATGCAGTGAGGAAAGAAGCTACGCAAATGCACCAGGTATTGTATAGCGCTGTAGATGGCGCTCGTAAGTTATGTTATCATGCCCACAGGGGTGTGATCACATGCTAAGTGGGCCAACTAGTCTGGGGACACTAACGCACCATTGACTAGTCAATGGCCTCATTTACATATCATAAACAGACTAGAAATATGTTTTTCTAAAGATCTGTTTATGTATGTAATGTAACACAGGGACTCGTAGGCAGGTTATTTATATATGCAGACACAACTACTGGTGGTTCTGGGGACACAGGGAACCTGACAGGTTCTCTTTAAAGCTTTTAAGTGCCCCTTTGTCATTGTTCATGATGCAATGGTATATGGGGAACAAAAATGAGTATTTGTATAAATTGTATAAGTGCTATGTTAAACATGCATTCACAAAACTATAATTTAGTGTATAATCGACCAAGGTCACTGATCTGTACTATGAAATGCTACATGTATAGAAAAGAACTCAGAAGAGAAGGAGTTCTCTACCATCCAACTGACATTTACCAGTGCCAGGGGATGACTTGTACTTGTCTGTTTCCCCCCCAAAAAAACAGCTGATGCTATTGATTCATGATGTTGCTAAATGCTAGAAGATTTGAGAACTAGGTTTGCATTGTTCTCCTTTAATTTTAAAGATTTGAGGACAGATGATTATTTGAATAAAAGATCAGAGTACAGGGAGTAAGTAATGCTTGCTTGTTTTAAAGGGAATCGATCATGATGATTTAACTACAGAAATTAGTAATATGGCTGTATAGGTCCCAGTACTACAGTAAAATAGATCCCTTTTTGCAGTAATCTTATACTGTTGTGCTCAAAAGTTTACATACCCTGGCAGAATTTTTGCTTTCTTAGGCCTCTTTCACACATCAGTTTTTCGCCGTCAGGCGCGATCCGGCTGTTTTTGAAAAAAACAGATCTGTTTTTTTTTACCGCCGGATCAGTTTTTTTCTCATTGACATGCATTAGCGCCGGATCGCGCTGCATGTCCTTGCATTTCGTCCGTTTTCTGCCAGATCCGTCATAGATTTTAATTCCGGCGGCCGGACAGGACGCATCATGTAACTTTTTTTTTTCTGCCGAAACAATGGACAGCGCCTGAAGCGGCACATCAGGCTTGATCATACAGTAAGGAAAGCAGGTCACTGAGACAAGAGTATATCTGTACACACGTTTCATGCCACCTAATTCTTTGAATGTAGATTTAAGCACAATGATTTGAAAAAGTATTCAGACCCCATGTACTTTTCAACATTTTATACATACAAACGTAATTGTATTTTATCTGATATGCCAACACAAAGTAGAAAGTATTTCTGAAGTGTAAAGGAAATAATACATGGTTTTCTGAAAATTGTGATTTGCATTTGGTTTCAGGCCTCTGTAGTCTGATACCCCTAAATAAAATCCTGAGTGACCAATTGACTCCAGAAGTCATATAATTGGTAAATTGAGTCCACCTGTGTGTAATTTATTCTCAGTATGGCTAATCTGCAAACCTACCAAGACATGGGCATCCAGCAAAACTGACATCCGAAGCAAGGAGAGCACTAATTGGAGAAGCTGTCAAATGGCCCATGGTCATTCTGGAGGAGCTGCAGAGATGCACAGCTCAGGTATGAGAATCTGTCCACAGAACTTTTTGCTTTTTATATTCTGGTTACTCCATACTGAGCCTGTGAGCCTCTGTGTGTTACTCCGGAAATATATACCGAAATTACCCCAACACTGTATACAGCTGTACGCTTCTGATACATTACCCTTTTTCTACTTTTTATATTCTGGTGTGATCCATACTGAGCCTGTGAGAGTCTGTGTCTGACTCAGGAAATATATACTGAGATTTAAAATTACCCCAACCCTGTATACAGCTGTACGCTTCTAATACATTACCCTTTTTCAGTTGGCATATGAAACAGATTAGGACTTATAATAAGTAAAAGGAGGACTTTATGCTGACCTGACAGTAGATGGCAATGTTGTGTAACGTTTCCTTTTGTTTAATGTATTGTATAAGAAATAGTCTCACTTGTATTTTCACTTTTGTTTTGTTCCTGTTTCCTCATGCAATGCTGAAATGACTGTGCATTATTCTTTTACCT
>JARQOD010000003.1:162820552-162879217 GCA_033576555.1 Oophaga sylvatica
TGTTAATGACATTTTCAGGGACTTGCTATATACTTGTGTCGTGGTTTACCTGGACGATATTTTGATTTTTTTCTGCTGACTTGACGTCACACCGGAGGCAAGTACGCCTGGTCTTACAAAGACTGAGAGAGAACAGGCTCTATGCCAAATATGAGAAATGCCTCTTTGAGCAGTCTTCTTTGCCTTTCCTTGGGTACATTGTATCTTCCACAGGATTAAAGATGGATCCGGAGAAGTTGTCTGCAGTTCTCAACTGGCCTCGTCCGTCTGGGCTAAAAGCCATACAAAGGTTCCTCGGATTCGCCAATTACTACCGGCAATTCATTCCACACTTTTCCACCCGAGTGGCTCCAATCACAGCCTTAACCCGGAAAGGTGTAAACTCTAAGGAATGGTCCTCCGAGGCAGAAGAGGCCTTTGTTTCTCTCAAAAAAGCCTTCGCTTCCGCACCCGTTCTCCATCGTCCTAATTCAAGTGAGCAATTTTTTCTTGAAGTTGACGCTTTGTAATGTATGTGATACAGTTCATATAGCGTCTTGTGCTTGGGTGCGATGAAAATACTTGAGACACAGGTTGATAAAGAAAGTCTTGTATTGCTTCATACAAATTGGCAAAAATAAACACACAGGTTGCAAACACAGAAGCAGGAGACACAGCAGGCCAGAGTAATCTAAGTTCATCAATAACTCTCCACAACAGATTCAGATCTTCTTCTATGTTACCGCAAGTCCATGCAAACGTGAGGCTTTCAAGAGCAGAGTTCAGAGTCCACAAGTGCTTCAGAGTTTCTCAGTAGAAATGGCTGGAGTACAAGGTCCAAGGCTTCAGGAGTCAGAACACAGGTTCACTGCAGGCTAGATTCTGAAGCACTGATTGCTCAGGTGTGGCTGTTTAAGAAGCAAACGGAGAGAATCAGGCGGGAACATGCAAGCTGGAAAACTCCATTTTAACTGAGGGCAAGATAGCTGCAGCAAACAGAAAGCAAAATGGCCGACGAACAAACTGAGTTTCAGAAACAGATACACAGAACCTTACATTACTCCCCCCTTAGGGGCAACCTCCGGATGACCTCAGACCAGGCTTGTGTGGGTACCTCTGATGAAACTGACGGAGCAAGCGAGGAGCATTAACGTTATTGACTGGCTCCCATGAGTTGTCCTCCACTGGGTAGCCCTGCCATTTAATCAGATATTGTAACTGATTTCTATACAACCTGGAATCTAAAATCCTTTCCACCACAAATTCTTCCTGACCATCGACTAGCACTGGGTCAGGGCAAGGAGAAGAACGTCCAGGAAACGTATTGGGTGTTGCAGCCTTTAGTAGGGATACATGAAAGACAGGGTGGATTCTCATAGTTCTGGGCAATTGAAGACGACAAGCAACGGCACTTATAATCTTACTGATTTTATAGGGTCCAATGTACTTATGTCCCAACTTAGACGATGGAATCCTTAACTTAAGATTTCTGGTTGACAGCCAGACCAGGTCTCCTACCTTAAAAGCTGGTGCAGGTTTACGAAATTTATCTGCTGCCTTCTTGTACCTTTCCTGAGCCGATTCCAGATTCTCCTTTAGAAGATCCATATTCTTCTGTAAAGTCGTGACTCTTTCAGCCACTGCTGGCAAAGGCGTCTCTATGGGAAATCGTGGTAGAATGTTAGGATGATAACCTAAATTAGAGAAAAAGGAGACTGTTTAGTGGAGGCACTCTGAGAGTTGTTGTAAGAGAACTCAGCCAATGGAAGTAGATCCACCCAATCATCCTGTAGGTGGCAGATAAAGCAGCGGAGATACTGCTCCAGGGTTTGATTGGTTCGTTCGGTTTGTCCATTAGTCTGGGGATGAAAAGCAGAAGAAAGGTTTACTTTAATGTCCAATGCTGCACAGAAATTTTGCCAAAACCTAGAAGTGAATTGCACCCCTCGATCCGAAATAACCTCATCCGGTACTCCATGTAAACGAAACACATCTTTAATCATCAAATCTGATGTCTGTTTTGCAGTGGGTAAGCCGACACAAGGGATAAAATGAGCTGCCTTTGTTAAACGATCAACCACCACTAGAATAGTGTTCTTCCCTTGAGAGGTTGGTAATTCCACAATGAAGTCCATAGAAATGGATCCCCACGGGCGGGACGGGGTGGGAAGAGGCTGTAACAGACCAGTTGGTGAAGAGCGAGGTGTTTTGCATCTTGCACAAACTCACACGAAGTGACATAGTCCAAAACATCCTTCCTACAAGTGGGCCACCAAAAGAAACGAGAAAGAAATTCCTGTGTCTTTAGAATTCCTCTATGCCCGGCTATTTGGAATCGTGAATGAGTTGCAATACTCTCAATCTGACTGTTTCAGGTATATACAGACGTTGTCCCAGAATCCACACACCATTCTTAAAGACAAGACTTACGTCCCTTGGGGTTGAGCCAAAAAAGAATCCGCATGGTATGCTTCCTTGATGTCTTTAATTAGGTCTTGATGATGAATCACTCCTAGGAATCTAGAGTCAGGAAGAATAGTCTTAGGAGGAGTAATTGGACGTGTCTCTGCTGAGTAAATCCTAGAGAGTGCATCAGCCTTTCCATTGCGCGATCCTGGTCTATAAGAAATAATAAAATTAAATTGATTTAAGAAAAGATTCCAGCGAGCCTGGCGAGGAGTCAGGCACTTAGCCGACCTGATAAACTCAAGATTACGATGATCTGTCAGAACGACTATTTGCTGTGCAGCTCCTTGAAGAAGGTGTCTCCATTCTTTGAAGGCGGCAATAATGGCCAACAACTCTCTATTGCCCACATCGTAGTTCTTCTCAGCCGAAGACAACTGCTGGGAAAAGAAGGCACAGGGATGCAAGACATTCTTCTCACCTGTTCTCTGAGAGAGTATAGCTCCCACGGCACAGTCTGAAGCATCCACCTCTATTATGAAGGCAAGCTCTGGGTTGGGATGTACTAGGATAGGTGCAGTGGTAAATTTATCTTTTAGACGGGAAAATGCTTCCTGGGCTTGGGGAGTCCAGGAGAACTTAGACTCTTTCCGGGTAAGTTGGGTGATAGGTGACACTACCTCAGAGAAATTTCTAATGAAACGTCTATAGAAGTTTGCAAACCCGATGAAGCGCTGTACCTCCTTCACATTTCTAGGACTTGGCCAATCATTGATGGCTTGGGTTTTACTTCCATCCATACTAATTCCTTGTGTAGACAGTACATACCCCAGAAATTGAATCTCGGTCTTATGGAATTCACACTTTTCAAGCTTGATGTAAAGATGATTTTGTCTTAGACGTTCCAAGACCATTCTCACATGTCCATGATGTTCCTCTGTGGAGTTAGAAAAAATTAAAATATCATCCAAATAAATTACCACGAATGTATCTAGGAGATCCCTGAAGATGTCATTCACCAAGTGTTGGAAAGTGGCTGGGCGGTACTCAGACCAAAAGGCATAACCAGATATTCAAAGTGTCCATAGCGTGACCTGAATGCAGTCTTCCATTCATCCCCAGGTCTAATACGGACTAAGTTATAGGCCCCACGAAGATCTAGTTTAGAAAAAATTTTGGCATGTCGCACTCTCTCCAATAACTCAGGGATTAAAGGCAATGGATAACGGTTTCTAATAGTAACCTTATTAAGTTCCCTATAGTCTACGCATGGTCTCAGGGATCCATCTTTCTTCTTTACAAAGAATATGGGTGCCCCTGCAGGAGATGAAGAGGGGCGTATGAAGCCCTTGGCTAGATTTTCGTCTATGTACTCTTTTAAAGCCTTCAGCTCGGGCCCCGCCAGGGGGTAGATCTTACCAAAAGGTATCTCTGCTCCAGGCAATAATTCAATTGGACAATCATATGGACGGTGAGGAGGAAGCTGGTCAGCGTTCTTCTTGTCACATAAATCCACATAGTCCTGGTATACAGCTGGTAATTCAGGGACTGACATGGTTACTTTAGGAACAGAGCAAGCTGAAATTTTTTGACTCATCTGTTTCTCTGGAAAGTGTAATTCCTTGGTCTCCCAGTTAATGGTAGGATTCTGAGCCTGCAGCCATGGTAGCCCTAGAATAATGGGAAAGTGAGGAGAAGAGATAAGCATAAAGGACAGTTTCTCTTGATGATCTTTACCCATAAGAACCTTTAAAGGCTCTGTTTCCTGATCCACTGGTCCAGAGGTCAGCAGGGAGCCATCCACAGTTTCCATCTGTACTGGAGCAGCCTTCTTCACTGAACGTATTCCCTGTTTTAGAGCAAAGGAGACATCCATAAAATTTCCACTTGCACCTGAGTCGATCATGGCAGAGCTAGACACCCAGGCTGAGTCAACCCAGAGTTTGATGGAAAGAAAACAGTGAGAATTGTTTTTCTTACAACTCAGCTGGGACACCGCTGAGGAAACTTGAAAGATGGCAGCATTTACACAGTCAACGTCCTCAGAGGTAACGGAGTTTAAGTCCGAGAAATCAAGATCTGTTGCTGCAGCTCTCTCTGGAGCCTGAGGCTCGGACCTGACAGATCCCCTCTCGCAACACTCACAATGAATGAGTGCTGCAGTAGTCTTGCGAGAACGGCTGGGACAGTTAATAATAAGTGCCCTGACTTACCACAATAAAAACATAGATTCTCCTTAAAACGATGTTCCTTGCGTGCATCACTAACCCGTCGTAGTAAAGAGTCTACCTGCATGGGTTCAGGTTCAGGTTCCCGTGTAATCCTATTCAAAGGTTCCTTAGCTGGAGAGGAAGGTAGGAAAAGGTTAGTACGATTGCTTTCGAACCATCTCTCTTGCCTGCGTTCAGTTAAACGAGTATCAATACGGATGCAGTAGTTAATAAAGTCACCTAACGCAGTGGGAGGGTCGGCACGAGCAAGTTCATCCTTAATTAGTGGGGATAACCCCTTTCGAAAAATAGATTTTTTGGCGGAATTGTCCCAGGTGGTATCAAGGGCCCATCTCCTGAAATCCAAGGCATATTCAGCTACTGAGTGCTTACCTTGGCGCAAAGCTAACATGGCTGCTTCAGCTGTTGCACCTCGATTGGGGTCATCAAACACCTGCCCCATGGCTGAAATAAAATCATCAAGGTGATTCAAACAATCATCCTCAGTCTCAATCAGAGGGTTTGCCCATATCAAAGCCTTGTTGGTAAGCAACATAATTATAGTAAGCACCTTAGATCGTTCAGTAGGAAATTGTGAAGCATGTGCAGAAAAAAAAAGATTACATTGATTAACAAATCCCCTGAATTTTTCACGTTCACCACCAAAACGAAAAGGGGGCAACTTGGGAATCCCAGAACTCGGGGCCACGGCAGGAGCCTGGACTTGCCCCTCCAGAACCTCCATCCTGGCTCGCAAATCCTGAGTAGTCTGTCCAACCACTTGCAAATTGTGATTATTTAGGTCCTGAAGATTTGTAAAACGGGTCTTTAAATTCTGCAAATCTGCAAGGATATTATCAGTCACTCCACAAAGTTCCTTTATGCGGGCCTCCATTTTCCAGATCTTTTAAGACAGGATACTGGAAGAAGAGGAGAGAAAAAAAAACAATAGTGTTCACCTGTGGCAACACTGAAGAAAGAAAAAAACTTTAAGGGAACTGCTCACCTGGAATGGTTGTGAGAAGTCACAACCACTATCATCACAGAAAGCTTTCAACCAGACATCTGATATCCAGAGTTTCAGCAGACAAAAAGAGAAGAGAAAAAAAAAAAAACAATAGTGTTTACCTGTGATAACACTGCAGAAAAAAAAACTTAAGGGAATTGCTCACCTGGAATGGTTGTGAGAAGTCACAACCACTGTCATCACAGAAAGTACAACCGGACATCCGATATCCACAGTACAGCAGACAAGCCTTTCCAGACCCAGCAGACACTAACGTTTGGCTTCAGAATCTTGTAATGTATGTGATACAGTTCATATAGCGTCTTGTGCTTGGGTGCGATGAAAATACTTGAGACACAGGTTGATAAAGAAAGTCTTGTATTGCTTCATACAAATTGGCAAAAATAAACACACAGGTTGCAAACACAGAAGCAGGAGACACAGCAGGCCAGAGTAATCTAAGTTCATCAATAACTCTCCACAACAGATTCAGATCTTCTTCTATGTTACCGCAAGTCCATGCAAACGTGAGGCTTTCAAGAGCAGAGTTCAGAGTCCACAAGTGCTTCAGAGTTTCTCAGTAGAAATGGCTGGAGTACAAGGTCCAAGGCTTCAGGAGTCAGAACACAGGTTCACTGCAGGCTAGATTCTGAAGCACTGATTGCTCAGGTGTGGCTGTTTAAGAAGCAAACGGAGAGAATCAGGGCGGGAACATGCAAGCTGGAAAACTCCATTTTAACTGAGGGCAAGATAGCTGCAGCAAAACAGAAAGCAAAATGGCCGACGAACAAACTGAGTTTCAGAAACAGATACACAGAACCTTACACGCTTCTTCCATAGGTGCAGGAGCTGTTCTGACCCAGAAGTCGTCTACCGGGCGGATGATCTCGTGTGTTTTTTTTTTCCAAGGTTTTTTCTCCTGCAGAAAGGAATTACTCCGTCGGTGATCGCGAACTTGTTGGCCATCAAATTGGCTCTGCAAGAATGGAGACATCTTCTTGAAGGAGCTCATCACCAGGTAATCATATTCACCGACCATAAAAACCTTGCCTATCTCCAATCTGCTTTAAGACTGAACCCTCGTCAGGCCCGTTGGGCATTATTTTTTGCTCGTTTCAATTTTGTACTTCATTTCCGTCCAGCTGACAAGAACATCAAGGCAGACGCACTCTCTAGAGCCTTCTTGCCTCCTGAACTGGAGGAGGAACCTCAGCACATTATTGAACCTTCTAAGTTAGTCTCTGTTGCCTCTACTGATCTGGCCCGGCTTCCTCCTGGGAAGACTTTCGTGTCCGCCTCTGATCGTAGTCGTGTTCTGCGCTGGGGTCATTCTTCTAAGTTGGCTGGCCATGCTGGTCAGAGAAAGACGCAGCAACTCATCTCCCGGTATTACTGGTGGCCTACCATGGTCAAGGATATCCAGGAGTTTGTCGCAGCATGTCCTTCATGTGCCCGTAACAAAACTGTTAAACATCTACCAGCCGGCAGGCTTCTGCCTCTTCCAATTCCGTCCGCTCCCTGGCAGCACATTGCGATGGATTTCATCACGGATCTTCCCATCTCTTCTGGCTGCTCAGTGGTATGGGTTGTGGTGGACCGCTTCTCTAAAATGGCTCACTTCGTTCCGCTATCTGGCCTCCCGTCTGCTCCAGAACTGGCCACTCACTTCATTCAGCACATCTTCCGTCTTCATGGATTTCCTCTCCACATCGTGTCCGACAGGGGCGTCCAGTTCACCTCTAAGTTCTGGAGAGGACTCTGTAAAATGGTAAAAATTGAACTAGATTTTTCTTCTGCATATCATCCCCAGTCTAATAGGCAAGTGGAGAGGATCAGTCAAATCCTGGCTGGATACCTGCGTCACTTCGTCAACGCTCATCATAATGACTGGGTAGAATTACTGCCCTGGGCGGAATTCTCCTACAACAATCAAGTAAGTGAATCTTCTGGAAAGTCTCCCTTTCAGATTGTGTTTGGACTGCAACCCGGAATTCCTCTTCCTGTCTCGGGATTGTCTGATATTCCGGCAGTCGATACCTTGTCAAAGAATTTCTCGGACATTTGGAGAGAGACCAGGTCGGCTTTGGAGAAAGCTTCTCAACGTGTGAAAACGCATGCGGACAAAAGACGTTTGGAGGCTCCCATCTTTCGTCCAGGAGACAAGGTATGGCTCTCCTCCAAGTACATCCGTCTGAAGTTACCATCGTACAAATTGGGTCCCCGTTTCATTGGTCCCTTTGAAGTTTTGAGACAAATCAACCCGGTCTCTTATAAACTGAAATTGCCTAATTCTCTAAGAGTACCTAACTCCTTTCATGTTTCCCTCCTCAAACCAGTAGTGTTGAGTTCCTTCTTTAAGGACCCAGGTACCACTCCTGATCCGGTCTCTGAGGATGATGTTTTTGAGGTAAAACATATCTTGGCCTCTAAGCGAGTAAGAGGTAGGATCTATTACCTGGTGGACTGGAGGGGTTTTGGTCCTGAGGAGAGGTCTTGGGAGCCTAAAGAGAACATCCAGGCTCCTCTTCTTCTTAAAAGATTTCACGCAGGCTTGAAAAAGAGGGGGAGTAAAGAGGGGGATACTGTTACACCCGGTCCCAGCGCTGGCCCTGCACTCCGTTCTGCTGACTCACCTGTTCCTCGGGCTGTCCCTCTGCGGCAGTCTGTGCGTGGGCTGGGGTCTCCTGTCCCATCTGTTCCCCGGCGTCCTGTGTCCTCCTCCACTTCCTGGCACGCTGCTGGCAGGCCTCCAGACAGTCTGCTTAGGACGCGAGGCCGCGCCCACTGCCTCTCTTAAAGGGGCAGCGTGCATCTTTTGAAATTGCTAATTAACCAATGGCTGCGCACTCAGTACTATATCTGGTCACTCCACCATTAGGGGAGTGCCGGAGCAACATGTTCTATTATTGCTACATCCGGTTCTGTGCCTGTTCTGTCTGCGCTGCGTCTGCAGTCTCTGTGCTTCGCTGATACTGTTTGTCTCCTCAGATCATTGCTATTCGTATCTGGCTAATCTGGACAATCCCGGCTATTACTGGCGCAAGTGTCATCCCGTTCCGCCATCAGCCATCCGTACCCGTGGACCGTGACAAGGTCACTGAAGCCAGCCTACTACCATCCGTTCTGGACCAGGACCTTAACCTTCTCCGTCAAGAACCTTCCACGGACTCTGTAAATACCTGTTACCCTTTTGGTCCCTCTGGGACAGCTGCCACGTGTCCGGGGTCTAACTGGAGGTAGCACCTGTGTCCTCCGGGTATTCCATTCTGGTTCTGTTCGAGGGACCTTACTACGGGTACCCGGGCTCACTAGTTACGCCCCCTTCGGAGCCCCCCGGACCGCGGTCTCGAGGTTCCACATTAAAAAAATAAAAACGAATGTGGCTTCACCACCTCTGCCTCCGCTTCCATTCGTTACACAGTCATGGCCAAAAGTTTTGAGAATGACACAAATATTAATTTTTACAAAGTCTACTGCTTCACTTTTTCTAATGGCAATTTGCATATACTCCAGAATGTTATAAAGAGTGATCAGCTTAGCAGCAATTACTTGCAAAGTCAATATTTGGCTAGAAAATGAACTTTATCCCCAAAACACATTTCAACATCATTGCAGCCCTGCCTTAAAAGGACCAGCTAACCTTTTTTTTAGTGATTGCTCCATTAACACAGGTGTGGGTGTTGATGAGGACATGGCTGGAGAATGAGACCACTGGACACTTTAAAAGGAGGCTGGTGCTTGGCATCATTGTTTCTCTTCTGTTAACCATGGTTATCTCTAAAGAAACACGTGCAGTCATCATTGCAATGCACAAAAATGGCCTAACAGGGAAGAGTATCGCAGCTAGAAAGATTGCACCTCAGTCAACAATCTATCGCATCATCAAGAACTTCAAGGTTCCATTGTTGCCAAAAAGGCTCCAGGGCGCCCAAGAAAGACCAGCAAGCACCAGCACAGTCTCTTAAATGTGTTTCAGCTGCGGGTTCGGGCTACCAGCAGTGCAGAGCTTGCTCAGGAATGGCAGCAGGCTGGTGTGAGTGCATCTGCACGCACTGTGAGGCGGAGACTCTTGGAGCAAGGCCTGGTCTCAACGAGGGCAGCAAAGAAGCCACTTCTCTTCAGAAAAAACATCATGGACAGACTGATATTCTGCAAAAGGTACAGGCAGCGGACTGCTGAGGACTGGGGTAAAGTTATTTTCTCTGATGAATCTCCTTTTCGATTGTTTGGGACATCAGGAAAACGCCTCATTCGGAGAAGACAAGGTGAGCGCTACCCCCAGTCTTGTCTCATGCCAACTGTTAAGCATCCTGAAACCATTCATGTGTGGGGTTGCTTCTCAGCCAAGGGAATCGGCTCTCTAACAGTCTTGCCTAATAACACAGCCATGAATAAAGAATGGTACCAGAATGTCCTCCAAGAGCAACTTCTCCCAACCCTCCAAGAGCAGTTTGGCGATCAACAATGCCTTTTCCAGCATGATGGAGCACCTTGCCATAAAGCAAAGGTGATAACTAAATGGCTCAGGGAACAAAACATAGAGATTTTGGGTCCATGGCCTGGAAACTCCCCAGATCTTAATCCCATTGAGAACTTGTGGTCAATCATCAAGAGACGGGTGGACAAACAAAAACCTAAAAATTCTGACAAAATGAAAGCATTGATTGTGCAAGAATGGACTGCTATCAGTCAGGATTTGGTCCAGAAGTTGATTGAGAGCATGCCAGGGAGAATTGCAGAGGTCCTGAAGAAGAAGGGTAAACAATGCAAATATTGACTTGCTGCATTAACTCATTCTAACTGTCAATATAAGCTTTTGTTACTCATATGTTTGCAATTATTATATTTCTTGTTGTGAATGTGCTAGAAATGAATTCTGAGCAGAAGCTTCCTCTGGTGGTTACAAACAGTACTGAACTATCCAATGAAGATTGTGAAGATTGGCGATCAGGTGTTACTGACTGGTCTTATATAAGGGAGGTTCCCTCCCATCAGGGTTGCCGGTGATCAATTGTTCTGGTCTCATCTTTGATTCCTGTTCACTTTGTAGCTTGCTGTTTCGTGCCTGCATCTCCTGCTAACAGATAAGACATTTTCTTCTTTTAGTTTTTTGTGCTTGCTTTTTGCATTTTGTCCTGCACTTCTGTGGGGGTCTGCCGGGTCCCCTCGGGGGCTTGTGCTCCTCTCAGTTTAGTTCAGCCACTGTTGTTTGTTCATTTGCCTTTTCCAGTTTTTTCAGTGGCTGCTGTTTAGTTTTTGTTACACCAGAGAACTAATTTAGGTGGTAGAGGTCGTGTGATCTCAGGTGTTTTTGTAATTAGTAGAGTTGGTACTTTTCAGGTTTTTTTGGGATTGCAGTAAGTGTCCTTCCTATCCTTTTCTATTTAGGAAGTTTGGGCCCCAACGTTTGCTCATACTATTTTCTGTCTGTGTCTGTATTTCCCCTTGTCTAACCGCCATTACATGTTTGGGGGCTTTCTATGTTCTTTGGGGATCTGCTCCGGGGCAGATAGTTTTCCTCTTTCTGTCTTTAGGTGTAGTTAGCTTCTCAGGCTGTGACGAGGCGTCTAGGACCAACGTAGGTAAGCTCCACGGCTGCCTTTAGTTGTGGTGGTTAGTCATGGTACTGCAATCCCATAGATTCCAACCTCTCTGGTGTATTTCCTTTTTTGCTTGCTCTCCTCAGCTACCAAATCATAACAGTATCACCGGCCAAAAAACTGATATTTGTATGGTACTCACAGAAGGGAAAAATAGTGTTAAAGAAAGAAGATTGTCAGAGTTGTCAGAGATTTTTTTTTTTTTTTTCCCTCTGTATCTCTGGGTGCTGAGGAGGATTTTTTTTTCTCTCAATGGAGTTTGCACAGTTGTCTGGCCGTGTGGATCAGCTTGCCACTGAAGTTCGGAGTATTGCTACCTATCTTGCGAGGTTGCCTGTTGTGGAACCTAGGATTCCCATGCCAGATTTGTTTTTAGGGGATTGAGCTAAATTTCTGAATTTCAAAAATAACTGTAAGTTGTTTTTTGCCTTGAAATCTAAGTCCTCAGGGAACGCAGCACAGCAGGTTCAAATTGTCATCTCTCTCCTGCGCGGCGATCCTCAGGATTGGGCTTTTTCCCTGACACCTGGGGATCCTGTTTTGAGTAATGTTGATAAATTTTTTCAGGCTCTGGGGTTATTGTACGATGAGCCTAATGTCACTGATCAAGCTGAAAAAGCCTTGTTGGCATTAAATCAGGGGCTTGAGGACGCTGAGTTATACTGTCAGAGATTCCGAAGGTGGGCAGTCCTGACCAAATGGAATGACGATGCTTTGGCAGCCCTTTTTCGGAAGGGTCTGTCAGAGAATGTAAAGGATGTTATGGTGGGATTCCCTGTCCCCTCTGGTCTCAATGATTCTATGTCATTAGCGATTCAAATTGACAGACGTTTGCATAAGCGTAGAGATATGCGTGGAATAGTGTTGCCTTGTGAACCAGCTTCTGAACCCATGCAGTGTGATAGAGTGGCTTCTGGGGCACAGCGTCATGAGTTTCGAAAACGCAATGGGTTATGTTTCTACTGTGGTGATGCCTCTCATGCTATTTCAGTCTGCCCTAAGCGGGGAAGACGTTTTGCACGCTCAGTTGTCTTGGGTAGTGTTCAGACTAAATTTTTGTTGACTGTTACCCTGATTTGCTCCCTGTCCACATTTTCTGCTCAGGCTTTCGTTGATTCGGGAGCAGCTATTAACCTGATGGATTTTGATTTTGCCAAACGTTGTGGGTTTCCCTTGATACCCCTATGGAAGTCTATTCCCCTACTGGGGATCGATTCTACCCCTTTGGCTGAGAATAAACCTCAGTTCTCTACTCAGGTGATAATGAGGGTTGAACCTGATCATCAGGAGAGTTGCAAATTTTTGGTGCTGTATAATCTGCATGACATTATCGTACTGGGTTTCCCTTGGTTACAGTCTCATAATCCTGTTTTGGGTTGGAAATCTGTGTCTGTAACCAGTTGGGGCTGCCAATGTGTTAATACCAACACTCCTGTTTTTTCTGCCTCCCCCCAGGCTCAGGATGTTCCTGACTTTTTGATTGATTTTTCTGATGTGTTTATCGAAAGTAAATCTGCATCCTTGCCCCCCCATAGGAGCTATGACTGCGCTATTGAATTAGTGCCTGGTAGTAAATTCCCTAAAGGTCGCCTTTTTAACTTGTCTGTACCTGAACATGGCGCTATGCGGTCTTATATCAAGGAGTCATTGGAGAAGGGTCATATCAGACCATCCTCTTCACCCTTGGGTGCCGTTTTTTTCTTTGTGGCCAAAAAGGATGGTTCATTAAGGCCGTGTATTGATTATCGTCTCTTGAACAATATCACTGTGAAATATCAATATCCGTTACCCTTGATTTCTGACCTGTTTTCCAGGGTGAAAAATGCTACTTGGTTTACCAAGCTTGACATCAGGGGGGCATATAACCTTATTCGCATTAAGCACGGGGATGAATGGAAGACGGCATTTAATACCCAGAGGGGCATTTTGAGTACCTAGTGATGCCCTTTGGGCTCACTAATGCTCCTTCTGTCTTCCAGTCCTTCATGAATGACATTTTCAGGGATTTTGTGGATAAATTTCTGATTGTTTATTTGGATGATATCTTGATTTTTTCCAATGACTGGGACTCTCATGTGAAACATGTTCGGACTGTGTTCCAGATTTTGAGAGAGAATGCTCTGTATGTGAAGGGATCAAAGTGTATTTTTGGCGTACAGAGGATCTCATTTCTGGGATTCATTTTGTCCCCATCGGTTATTGAAATGGACCCGGTCAAGGTTCAGGCCATCTGTGATTGGGTCCAACCTACTTCATTAAAGGCTCTTCAAAGATTCTTGGGTTTTGCCAATTTTTATCGTAAATTTATTGGTAATTTCTCTGTTATTGTTAAACCATTGACTGATTTGACCAAAAAGGGTTCTGATGTGGTGAATTGGCCTCCTGAGGCAGTCTCTGCGTTTCAGGAACTTAAGCAGAGATTCACTTCTGCTCCTGTTCTACGGCAGCCTGATGTTTCTCTGCCATTTCAGGTGGAGGTTGATGCCTCTGAAATTGGGGCAGGTGCCGTTTTGCCCCAAAGAGATCCAGAGACCTCTAAAAGTAACCCTTGTGCCTTTTTCTCTCAAAAATTTTCTCCAACTGAACGTAATTATGACGTGGGTAATCGGGAGTTATTGGCCATGAAGTGGGCTTTTGAAGAGTGGAGACATTGGCTGGAGGGAGCCAAACATCAGGTGGTGGTCCTCACGGACCATAAGAATCTGGTTTATCTGGAATCAGCCAAGCGACTTAATCCTAGACAGGCCAGGTGGGCCTTGTTTTTCACACGTTTTAATTTTGTGGTTTCCTTTCTTCCTGGCACTAAGAATGTTAAGGCGGATGCCCTCTCGAGGAGTTTCCTTGCGGACTCTCCTGAGTTATCTGATCCTGCTGTTATTTTGAAAGAGGGTGTAGTTCTTTCCGCCATCTCGCCCAATTTGAGACTGGCTCTGGAAGGGTGTCAGGAGGATAAACCCGAGCGCTGCCCTGTTGGCAAATTGTTTGTCCCAGACCGATGGAAAAAGAGTGTGATGTCTGAGATTCATTGTTCCGCGTTGGCCGGTCATCCCGGAATTTTTGGTACCAGAGACTTGGTTAGTGTTCCTTTTGGTGGCCTACTTTGTCTCGTGACGTCAGGGAATTTGTGCAGTCCTGCGGGACTTGCTCTCGCTCCAAGCCTTGCTCTCGCTCTAGTGGTTTGTTGATGCCATTGCCTGTGCCCAAGAGACCATGGACCCATATCTCTATGGATTTCATTTCCGACCTCCCTGTTTCTCAGAGAATGACCGTTATCTGGGTGATTTGTGATAGGTTTTCCAAGATGATACATCTTGTGCCATTGCCTAAGTTGCCTTCCTCCTCTGAATTGGTGCCTTTGTTCCTTCAGCACGTGGTTCGGTTACACGGCATTCCTGAGAACATTGTGTCTGACAGAGGAGTCCAGTTTGTTTCCAGATTTTGGAGGACTTTTTGTTCTAAACTTGGTGTTCAATTGTCTTTCTCCTCGGCTTTTCATCCTCAGACCAATGGACAAACTGAGAGAACAAACCAGACAATGGAGACTTATCTGAGATGCTTTGTGTCTGCTAATCAGGATGACTGGGTCTCTTTTTTGCCTTTGGCTGAGTTTGCTCTTAATAATAGGGCTAGCTCTGCCACTTTGATGTCTCCATTTTTCTGCAATTTTGGGTTTCACCCTAGATTTTCTTCAGGACAGACGGAGGCTTCTGTCTGTCCAGGTGTTGACTCTGTTGTGGAGCGTATGCAGCAGATTTGGGACCAGGTAGTGGAGAGGTTGTCCCTCTCTCAGGAGAGGGCCCAGCGGTTTGCCAACCGGCATAGGACTGATGGTCCTCGGTTTGAAGTGGGGGACTTGGTCTGGTTGTCCTCAAGAAATATCCCTATGAGAGTTGCATCTCCTAAGTTTAAGCCTAGGTTCATTGGACCTTATAAGATCATGGAGATTCTTAATCCTGTTTCCTTTCGTTTACTTCTTCCAGGGACATTTAAGATCCATAACGTGTTCCACAAGTCCTTATTGAAGAGGTTTGTCGAGCCAGTGGTTCCTATGGCTGTGCCTCCTGACCCTGTTTTGGTTGAGGGCAATCTGGAGTATGTGGTTGAGAAAATATTAATTCTCGTTTTTCTAGACGGAAACTCCAGTATTTGGTTAAGTGGAGAGGTTATGGTCAGGAGGACAATTCTTGGGTGTTTGCTTCGGACATCCATGCTAGGAGACTCATCCGTGCATATCACAGAGCTCATCCTGACCGACCTGGTTGCTCAAATGAGGGTTCGGTGACCCCTCCTCAAGGGGGGGGTACTGTTGTGAATGTGCTAGAAATGAATTCTGAGCAGAAGCTCCCTCTGGTGGTTACAAACAGTACTGAACTATCCAATGAAGATTGTGAAGATTGGCGATCAGGTGTTACTGACTGGTCTTATATAAGGGAGGTTCCCTCCCATCAGGGTTGCCGGTGATCAATTGTTCTGGTCTCATCTTTGATTCCTGTTCACTTTGTAGCTTGTTGTTTCGTGCCTGCATCTCCTGCTAACATATAAGACATTTTCTTCTTTTAGTTTTTTTGTGCTTGCTTTTTGCATTTTGTCCTGCACTTCTGTGGGGGTCTGCCGGGTCCCCTCGGGGGCTTGTGCTCCTCTCAGTTTAGTTCAGCCACTGTTGTTTGTTCATTTGCCTTTTCCAGTTTTTTCAGTGGCTGCTGTTTAGTTTTTGTTACACCAGAGAACTAATTTAGGTGGTAGAGGTCGTGTGATCTCAGGTGTTTTTGTAATTAGTAGAGTTGGTACTTTTCAGGGTTTTTTGGGATTGCAGTAAGTGTCCTTCCTATCCTTTTCTATTTAGGAAGTTTGGGCCCCAACGTTTGCTCATACTATTTTCTGTCTGTGTCTGTATTTCCCCTTGTCTAACCGCCATTACATGTTTGGGGACTTTTTATTTTCTTTGGGGATCTGCTCCGGGGCAGATAGTTTTCCTCTTTCTGTCTTTAGGTGTAGTTAGGCGTCTAGGACCAACGTAGGTACGCTCCACGGCTGCCTTTAGTTGTGGTGGTTAGTCATGGGACTGCAATCCCATAGATTCCAACCTCTCTGGTGTATTTCCTTTTTTGCTTGCTCTCCTCAGCTACCAAATCATAACAATTTCTGTCTGTGATAAAAACATCTGTCAAACACACATAAAAACCAGAGGGCAGCAGATCATGTGAAAATATAATATTTTTGTCATTCTCAAAACTTTTGGCCATGACTGTAGATATGTAGTGAGTAGAGTTGAGCGAAACAGGTCGGTCAGATTCAAAAGTCGCCGACTTTCGCCAAAGTCGGGTTTCGTTGGCCGAAACCAGACCATAGTGTGCAGGCGGCCATGCGGTCGGCAAAAAGAGCGCCAAAGTTGAATTTCCCAGAATGCTTTCAGGCGCCTTTTTTCAGCCAATGAGCAAGGACGGACGCTCTGGGCAACGAGATGACATGGGCAGCGTCCACCACCATCTTAGAGAAGGGCATTGCAGTGATTGGCTTGCTTTGGGGGGCATCATAGTGTCTATAAAAGCCCTGACCGCCGACCGCCATTTTACTTCTGCCGATCTTAACAGTAGGGAGAGGTTGCTGACGCTGTTTATCAGTAGGGAGAGAGTTAGTGCTGGAAATAGAAGTTCTTATGTGTTTGTGCTGATAGCAATTGTGCTGTACAGTTAGTGTGCAGTGACAGGGGAGGATTTTCTTGTGTGCAGCAGCGCTGGTTATTAGGCTGCCTGCCAGTGACAGGGGAGGATTTTCTTGTGTGCAGCAGCACTGGTTATTAGGCTGCCTGATAGCTGCATTGCTGTGTGTACACTGCTGTGCAGACTGCTTTTTACACAGCACTAATACTTTTATTCTTTTTTTCTGCACAGTTACCGACCGTTCATTTTTTCCAACACCGTATAGAGCTGTACGCTCCTCACACACTACCGTGTACCGGCTGGTATCACGGACAAATACATGCTGACTATCTGTGTGTGACTCCGGAAATATATACAGAGATTGAAATTTTCCCCTACAACGTATACAGCTGTCTGCTTGTGATACAGTACCGTATATCTGCTCTTTGTATTGCGGTCAAATCCATACTAAGAGAGCGTCTGTGTGTGACTCCGGAAATATATACGGAGATTGAAATTTTCCCCTACACCATATACAGCTGTACGCTCCTCATACAATACCATATATCTGCTGGTATTTTTGGTACATTTTCCCAAACATGAGGAAGTATGGTGGAAGAGGCCGCGAATGTTGGCGGGGGGGGGGCAGCTGGTACTGATGGTGGTGGTGGTGCATCTGCTGGTAGTGCCAAAAGCACAATAGCACCTAAGGCAGGAGGTGTTGAGCCTCCGTGATCGTCTGGCTCCAGAAGGCTTGGAAGGCTCCCTTTTCTGGGAGTAGGTAAACCGCTTTTAAAGCTGGAGCATCAGGAACAGGTTTTGGCTTACATTGCCGAAACAGCCTCCAGCCTCCTCTTCTGAAGTTTCAAAAACTGCAAGCACTGAGTCGTCAGTGCAGGCTCCTGGTCAGGAACAACACCTTTCCTTGTGTCCTTCACCCCACCAAAAGTGAAGGATGCAGCAGGCCACACTTCAGATTACTCTCTGGAGCTCTTTTCACATACCATGCCTGGGTTATCAAGTGAAATCCTGAATTCCTCAGTCCAAGATGAATATGACATGGAGTGCACTGATGCACAGCCACTGCTATATGAGTCTGCTGGTACATTCACCCAGATCGCTGCATTGCCCTTGCAGTCTACTGAGCCAGATTCTGACCCTGATGAAACTCAGGTGCCCCTTCCCGCATACTATACCACCTTACACAGTGACACAGAGGAAGGTGCAGATGAAATTGAAGAGGAGGTGATGGATGACCCAGTTGTTGACCCGGATTGGCATCCATTGGGGGAAGAGTGTGCCACTGGCAATAGCTCAGAAGAGGAGGAGGATCCACAGCAGGCATCGACATCGCAGCTGCGGTTATCTGGCAGGCCCGTAGCAGTCCAAAAATGTGTTAAAAAAACAAAAAGAGTTGCAGGACAGCTTGGCCAGACAGTCAAATTAGCACAGCGTGCAAGCCCTGAAAATGTATCCCATAGTAGGAAGAGTGCAGTGTGGCACTTTTTTTTATCAAAATCCTACTGATGATGCAAAGGTTATCTGTAAGAAGTGCGGAAGGACCTTTAGCCGAGGGAAAAATCTCCAAAGATTGAATACCAGTTGCATGCTTAGACATTTAAACACCATGCACTTGCAAGCGTGGACGGACTACAAAACCTCACTGGCTTTGAATGCCTACATTGCCAAACTGATCTCATTAGAGATGATGCCCTTCCGTTTGGTTGAAAGCGCAGCGTTCCGAGAGCTCATGGCCTACGCTGTCCCACACTATGACCTAACCAGTCGGCACTTCTTTTCTAGAAAAGCCATCCCTGCCCTCCACCTGCATGTGAAAGACCACATTGTCCATGCACTCAAACAATCAGTAATCAGTAAGTGGAAAGGTGCACCTCACAACAGATGCATGGGCCAGTAGGCATGGCCAGGGCTGTTACGTGTCCATCACTGCGCACTGGGTTAATGTAGTGGATGCAGGGTCCACAGGGTTCAGCGGCGGTGGGACAGAGCTGCCTAGCCCACGGTATAGGCAACAGTTGGCTGTAGGCGTTCGACCCTCCTACTCCTCCTCCAGAAGCAAAACCTCGTCGACAGAGCGCAGTTGCATGAGCACTCCATCCGCAGCTGCCAGTGTTGCACACGAGGTGTCCCACTATCGAACAGCTAGTGGTAAGCGTCAGCAGGCTGTTTTAAACATGATGTCTTTGGCGACAACAGACACAACGCGGAGGTACTGGCCGACTACTTGCAGCGAGAAACTGAGTCATGGCTGGGCAGTCTACATCTTGAGCCAGGCAAGGTAGTCAGTGATAATGGCGTAATTTTGTGGCGGCCATAGCCCTGGCAAAACTCAGACACATACCTTACCTGGCTCACACCTTGAACCTGGTGGTGCAGTGCTTCATAAATAATTATCCGGAGTTACCAGCCCCGCTCCATAAGGTGCGAAGACTGTGCTTGCATATCTGTCGCTCGTCCGTAGACTCCAGTCGTATGCAGAACCTGCAGCGATCGCTCCACCTCCCCAAGCACCGCCTAATCATAGACGTTGCAACAAGATGGAACTCCACCATGCACATGGTTGAGAGGCTGTGCGAACAGAGGCAGGCTGTAATGCATTTGTGGAGAATACACGGGCTGGCAGTTTGAGGGCAGACATCGAGTTGTCGGGTGTGCAGTGGTCAAAGCTGAAAGACCTTTGTAAAGTCCTTCAGTGTTTTGAGGAATGCACACGGCTGGTAAGCGCAGACGACGCCATCATAAGCATGAGCATCCCACTTATGCGTCTGCTCATGCAAAGTTTGACGCACCTTAAGGATCAGGCGTCTGCAGCGGAGGAGGAGGGAAGCCTTGATGACTGTCAGGCATTGTCTGCTCAGGGAACTGTCCTGGACGAGGTGGAGGAAGAAGAGGAGGAGGGGGATGATTATTTTGGGGAGGAGGATGCTTCTCAGGGGCAAGAGAAAATGTTGGCTTGCCAAGGTCAGGTACAGGGTTTGTGCGTGAATGGAGGGATGTGGATCTGGCAGAAAGTGCTCCTCCACCCACCACTGGCAGTGCATCATTGACACCTGGAACATTGGCCCACATGTGTGATTATGTGTAGCGGATCCTAAAAAGGGACCCCCGCATTGCCAAAATTATGAAGGATGACGACTACAGCATCCTCGATCCACGCTATAAAGGCAAATTACAGAACATCATGCCACAGGAGAACCTAGAGCTAATATTGGCGAACAAACAAGCAACTCTGGTAAACCGTTTGTTAGAGGCATTCCCAGCACACAGCAGCGGTGCAGGTTCTACCACGAGCAGTACTGGGCCAAATGGAAGAGGTGTTCGTGGTGCACACAGCCCAAGTGGCGTTGGAGACAGGGGTTTCATGACCATTTTGTGGTCTGATTTCTCGATTAACTCTCACATGACTGGTAATACTGAATCAATTGCAAAAGACAGGAGACAGCAGTTGTCAACTATGGTTCAAAATTAGCTCTCCTCCCCTATCGATGTTCTCCCTCACAGTTCATTCCCCTTTGACTAGTGGGCCTGTAAACTGGACTCCTGGCCTGAATTGGCACAATATGCCTTACAGGAGCTCGCTTGCTCTGCTGGTAGTGTTCTATCTGAAAGAGTCTTCAGTGCTGCTGGATCAATCCTGACAGAAAGAAGGACCCAGCTGTCGAACCAAAATGTAGGTGATCTCACCTTCATTAAAATGAACCATGCCTGGGTTTCAAAGGATTTTGTACCACCTTCCCCTGATCACACATAGGTTGCCAGCAAAATGGCTCGCTTTGTCCTCCTCTTCCTCCGACTTCTCCAATTCCTCCATTTGCAGCTGCTGAACGTCCAGCCTATACCTCAACATATGCAAGTTTTTCCACCTCCCTAACTGGGCTGTACCCCCCCCAGGGCCGGGGTCAGCACCTGGCGCACCCGGGCAAGTGCCGGTGCCCTGAGCAGGTGGGGTGGCCCACTCGTGGTTGACGGCACTGACACAGGGACCCTTATAGTATGCTGGTGTGTCTGACGGTGGAGGGGCACACTCGCCGTCAGAGACACCGGCATACTATGAGGGGCCCTGTGCCAGTGCCGTTGCCCACGAGTGGGTCCCCCCTGCTTGCTCAGGGCCCCGGCACTTGCAATACTTACCTCTCCCTGCTCCACCGCTGTGACGTCTTCCGCGTTTCCTGACAGTGACATTCAGGTCAGAGAGCGCAATGACGTCACGTCTGTGCGCGCTCTGCCTGAACAGTCACATTGCAGAGAGCTGGAAGATGGTGACGCTGAGGAGTCCAGAGTAGAGCAGTGCCCAGCGAGGAGAGGTATTTCATTTTTTTTAGTGTTTGAAGCAATATATGGGGAGCATTATACACTGGAGAATTATATATGGGGCCCATTATACACTTGAGCATCATAGACCCATCTTCAAAAAAACAAACCTTGACCCAACTGCTATGCCCAGCTATCGCTTAATATCATTGCTCCCGTTTGCTTCCAAACTCCTTGAGCAGCATGTCCATTCTCAACTTTCCTCCCACCTCTCATCTAACTTTCTCCTTGACAACCTCCAATCTGGTTTCCGCCCCCACCACTCCACTGAAACTGCCCTGACCAAAATTACTAATGACTTACTCACAGCCAAAGCTAACAGACAGTTCTCCATCCTCCTCCTTCTTGACCTGTCCTCTGCCTTTGACACAGTCGACCACTGCCTACTGCTACAGACTCTTTCTTCCCATGGCATCAAAGACCTTGCCCTGTCCTGGATCGCCACTTACCTTTCCGACCACACATTTAGCGTCTCCCACTCCCACACTACCTCCTCATCCCGCCCTCTCTCTGTTGGAGTCCCTCAAGGCTCTGTCCTGGGGCCCCTACTTTTTTCCATCTATACCCTTGGCCTAGGACAACTCATAAAGTCCCATGGCTTCCAGTACCACCTGTATGCGGACGACACTCAGATCTACCTCTCTGGCCCAGATGTCACCTCTCTGCTGTCCAGAATCCCGGAGTGTCTATCAGCCATATCCTCCTTCTTCACCTCTCGCTTCCTAAAACTCAATGTAGACAAAACCGAACTCATCATCTTTCCTCCATCTCACTTTTCTTCCCTACCCGATCTTTCTATTATGGTAAATGGCATCACGCTCTCTCCCGCACCTGAAATCCGCTGCCTCAGAGTAACTCTCGACTCTGCCCTGTCCTTCAAACCACACATCCAAACTCTTGGCACCTCCTGTCGCCTCCAACTTAAAAACATTTCCGGAATCCGTCCCTTCCTCAGCCCTCAATCTATTAAAACTCTTGTACATAACAAAAGGTTCCTCCAAAACATATTAGTTGAATGAATAGGAGTGGAAATCCACTATCAAATTACACTAAATAGCAACATAGCTGCGACTCATCTTAACATATAAACAACTGAGAACCAAGAGTCAAAATGCTAAATAAAAAACTAATTTTATTGGAACAAATTATAAAAATCTCAAACAAGAAGAAAACAGAAATATAAACATAATCCAACCGTGTGGAGAAGTAACTGGGAGCAGATTTAGTACATGAATGAGGAATAGTATGCAGTCATAATAGAAAACCAGAATACCAAACTGAAAAAACAAAGGTGTCCTGTTAACACCTGCACCACATGAACAGTAGCAAGAGCTGAGCCATAAATATATAAGTCAGAGTTTCTCAGGGCCAATAACTGAGTAGTACAAAGTCGCAGTTGTATATATTGTGATACGCAGCGCTGAGCAGGACACCGCAATCCCCGACGTACGTTTCGGTACACCTTCTTCAGGGGCGCCCCCTGAAGAAGGTGTACCGAAACGTACGTCGGGGATTGCGGTGTCCTGCGCCCACTTTAACACCACTATGACCGGTAACTATTACTAATGGCTGATGTATCATTGATTATTTTTTGCTGTGTGCCTAATGATGAAGCTGTTGCTTCATGAGTTGTAATCTCAGCGCTGAGCTGTCCCTCTGAGTGCCAGCAATATACTTACTTATCATGATTTCCATTTAAAACCGCCCTGTGCAGTTTTTCCTTATTTCAATAGCACTTGGGTCCAACTCAGCGCTGCGTATCACAATATATACAACTGCGACTTTGTACTACTCAGTTATTGGCCCTGAGAAACTCTGACTTATATATTTATGGCTCAGCTCTTGCTACTATTCATGTGGTGCAGGTGTTAACAGGACACCTTTGTTTTTTTCAGTTTGGTATTCTGGTTTTCTATTATGACTGCATACTATTCCTCATTCATGTACTAAATCTGCTCCCAGTTACTTCTCCACACGGTTGGATTATGTTTATATTTCTGTTTTCTTCTTGTTTGAGATTTTTATAATTTGTTCCAATAAAATTAGTTTTTTATTTAGCATTTTGACTCTTGGTTCTCAGTTGTTTATAAAACTCTTGTACATGCCCTCATCATCTCCCGCCTTGATTACTGCAACACCCTCCTCTGTGGCCTTCCCGTCAACTCTCTTGCACCACTCCAGTCTGTCCTCAACTCTGCTGCCCGACTAATGCACCTCTCCCTCGCTACTCCCCTACTTCTCCCCTCTGCAAATCCCTCCAATGGCTCCCAATTCCCCAAAGAATCCAGTTCAAACTACTAACACTGACCTACAAAGCCGTCCACAACCTGTCTCCTCCCTATATCTCTGAACTAATCTCCCAAAATCTTCCTTCACGTAATCTTCGATCCTCCCAAGACCTCCTACTATCCTCCACACTTATTCGTTCCTCACACAACCACCTCCAAGATTTCTCCCGAATATTCCCCATCCTCTGGAATTCCACGCCTCAACATGTACGATTATCCACCACCCTTGGATCCTTCAGACGGAACCTGAAAACCCATCTCTTCAGGAAAGCCTACAGCCTGCAATAACCATTCTGCCGCCTCGCCACCACCCGAACTTCCGCCTCGCCACCACCACCCGAGCTTCCACCTCGCCACCACTACCCTAGCCGCCGCCTCCCGCCACCACCTGAGCTGCCGCCTCGCCGCCGCCACCACCCGAGCTGCCGCCACGCCGCCACCACCAGAGCTGCCACCTCGCCGCCACCACCAGATCTGCCGCACCCCCTACCTTCTATTTCTTCCCCATTATCCCCTAGAATGTAAGTCCGCAAGGACAGGGTCCTCTCCTTTCTGTACCAGTCTGTCATTGCAAATTTGTTTACTGTAAACGATATCTATAACTTTGTATGTAACCACTTCTCATGTACAGCACCATGGAATTAATGGCGCTATATAAATAAATAATAATAATAGATAGGGCCCATTATACACTGGAGCATTATATATGGGGCCCATCATACACTGGGGCATTATAAATAGGGCCCATCATACACTGGACCATCATATGCGGGGCCCATTAGACACTGGAGCATTATATGGGGCCCATTATATATGGAGCATTATATAGGCCCATCATACACTGGAGCATCATGCATGGGGCCCATCATATACTGGAGCATCATATGGAGCCCATTATATATAGAGCATTATATAGGCCCATCATACACTGGAGCATCATCCATGGGGCCCATCATATACTGGAGCATTATGTGGAGCTCATTATATACTGTATGGAACATTATATGGGACCAATTATGTATGGAGCAATATATGGGGCTCATTATTCTGTATGGCGCACTATGTGGTGCCCATAATACTGTATGGAGGACTATACTGTCTGTTTTTTGACCTATTGTAGAATTTACAATAGATATCACTCATGTAATGTAAGAAGTGAAGTATTTGGCATTGTACTATACCTATATTTCGCTGCTGTATCGGAGCATCATGAATTGTGGTATGTGTTAAAGGGGACTCTTTGGCCCGGGGCCCATGAAAACCTGGAACCAGCCCTGCCCCCCCACAACTTTAGCCAAATTACCCCCAGTTTTCAATGCGTTACTATTATTAGAAAGTAAATGAAGGTTGACAAGCTTAAGTAATAAGAATTGATGTCGTTGGCATTGAAATGGGCACTGTAGGTGTGTTTACTGTCCTCCACTGCCTGCTTGACCAGATCATCTCACACTTTGTACTGACGAGGGGCAGTACCCTGAAACACAGTGTCTGCAGATTGAGATTCTGGTTTGGCTCTTATCCTAAGTCATGTGACAAGGCTCGTTAAAGGGTCGACATTGACTTTTAGGATTGCTACTTCCAATAGGTGGCACTAGAGTTCTAGTCCTCTTCCTCTCTGAAGAGACAATTTAGACATTTATACAGAAAGCCCAATCAAAGCGCTCAGCGTAGAGCACAGGATAAATGTTAGATGAGCCTTACTGCGAATTTGGGGAGATAGAAGGTCAAGAATTGGTTTTATTGATTTTTTTTACGCTGTTTCTCATGCAGTACAAGTGCTTAGATGACTTTATTCTTCGAGTTGGTGTGATTACAGCAATACTAGATTTATATTGGTTATTTTTGTGTGGCTTCTATTACATACTTTTAACAACTTTTTTAATAACACTTTTGCATCGCTATATTTTGAGAGCATTATTTTTCTCTATTCCTGCCTCCTGAATCATGTGAGGGCTTGTTCTTTGCAGGAAGAGTTGACGTTTTTATTGGTACCATTTTCGGGCACATAACAATTTTTGATCGATTTCTATTCTGATTTTTGGGTGGCAGAATGAACAAAAACCAGCAATTCAGGAATTGTTGTGTTTTTTTTTTCTTATGCTGTACACCTTATGGTAAAAGTGATAAGAACGCTTTATTCTTTGGGTCTGTACGATTACAGCAATACCACATTTATATAATTTTTGTTATATTTTGCTGCTTTTATACATTACAACTGTTTTAAAGAAAAAAGAATTGTTTTCGCACCACTGAGAGTTATAACTTTTAAATTTCTCTGCTGTCAGAGCTGTATGGTGGCTTGTTTTTTGCTAGGCAAGACTTTTTCAGCAATACCATTTTTATTTACATTTGTCTTTTTGATCACATTTTATTACACTTTTTTTGGTGGCATGATAAAAAATCAGTTTTTTTGCCACTTTTTTTTTTGCAGAGTTCACTGAAGGGGTTAAATAGTGTGACAGTTTTATGTGTCGGATCACAATATGTTTATTTTTTTTGTCTATTTTTTACATAACTATTGCAATACATTTTATATGTCAGTGCTGAACTGACAGAAGCCTCTTAGACCATGCTCTGAGCATGGTCTAACAGACTTGGCCAAAATCGGGACGTTGCGGGGGTGC
This sequence comes from Oophaga sylvatica, assembly GCA_033576555.1. Classification (NCBI taxonomy): domain Eukaryota; kingdom Metazoa; phylum Chordata; class Amphibia; order Anura; family Dendrobatidae; genus Oophaga; species Oophaga sylvatica. Next base: position 162,846,637 of record JARQOD010000003.1, read on the forward strand.
CGATCTGAAGGAAGAGGGAGTGACCTCTCTGTCCCTGCCTTTTAAGTGCTGAGAACGCTATCAATCATAGCATTTAGGGTGTGAAATGGCCTTGGGCAGGCACCGCTCATGGCTCAGCTTTCACTTAAAGGGGTTTTCCCATGATCAAAAGTTTAATCAATAGATCTTGGAATAATAATAACTACCACAATTGGATGTGATTAAATAAAACGTTCCTGTGCGGAGATAACCTTATAAATGTGCCCCTGCTGTGTGCTGTGTAATTGCTGTGTCTCAGCGTACAGGAACATGGTCTGACCATACCACAGCTCCTGGGCAGAAGAGGACGCAAAAGTGTATATAGACATTACAGCAGGGGATCACAGCTGATTCTTTTTCGTGCAAAAACATTTCCCTTGCCTGTTTTTAAACAATGTTTTACTTCAAAGAAAGAATCATTTGTGATCCCGTACTGTAATGTCTGTATATCCCCCCCCACACATACACCCAGGAGCTGTGGTATGATATGATAGTTTGATCATACCATGTTCCTGCATGGTCAGACACAGCCATTACTGAGAAATTATCATTTAAAGTGAAATGCACATGAGGCTGTAGAACTATGGTAGATCTGAAGACTCTGTCACTCCAACTCTGCCTCCTCCTGCTTGACTGAGGACTCATTTTCCTCAAGTCACACTGCATACAGACTGTCATTCAAATGGGAGGAGGCTGCACTGGGAAATAGAGCTGGAATCAAAGGGCTTCAGATCTACAGTCTAATTTGCATATCAATTAAAATGCTTTCTGAGTAATGCAAGAACAATCTGGCCATGTAAAGGTATTGCTCAACTTGTCTTTGAATGAACTTCATACTCATATAAATAATTTTGGATGTGAAATTCTACTGACAGATCTCTAAAAGAAGTGATTACAGTTTTGAAATTACAGTGCATACGTTCATTCTTTTTGACGTTTTGTATAATGCTTTTTCAGGCAGAATCCACCTGTTAAAAAAAAAAAGCATTGTATACACATAGACCCTGTGCACACGTTGCGTTTTTAGATGCGTTTCCGCTGCGTTTTTCAACGTACGGAAGCGCATCCAATCCGCAGCACAGTGCACATGCAATGTAATCCAATGGGAACCGCAGGTCTGCTGTGCACATGCTGTGGAAAAAAACGCGTGGTTTCGCCGCGATTTATTTTCTGCAGCATGTCAATTATTTGTGTGGAACTGCAGCGTTTCTGCGCCCATTGACTTGCATTGAGTCAGGCACTTCCGCAGCAAAACCGCAGGTCTAAAAAAGATCTGCTGTTTTGCTGCGGGTGAAACCGCTGCAGTTCGGGAAGAGGGAAGTGTGTGGGCGGAGTGTGGGCGTGTATAGTGTGCGGAGCTATGTGTGTGGGCGGTGCGTGGGCGTGTATAATGTGCGGCGCTATGTGTGTCGGCGGTGCGTGGGCTTGTATAGTGTGCGGCGCTATGTGTGTGGGCGGTGATTGTGTGCCGGTGTCTGCGTGATCGGTGTATGTGCGGCGGTGTGCGGGCCTGTGTGCGGGATCGGTGTGTGCGGGGCTGTGTGCGTGATCGGTGTATGTGCGGCGGTGTGCGGGCCTGTGTGCGTGATCGGTGTATGTGCGGGGCTGTGTGCGTGATCTGTGTATGTGCGGCGGTGTGCGGGCTGTGTGTGTGTCTCCGTGTATGCAGGCATTGTCGGATGGGACTACAAGTCCCATCCGGCTATGCCTGCTACAGTGACAGTGACTGACACATTAGCCAATGATGGGACAGTAGTAGTCCCATCATCCGGCTAATGTGCTGAATGTAAAAAAAACCAACACATACATTACATACATATAACATACACATGACATACAATGACATACAGAACATACAATGACATACAGAACATACAATGACATACAACACATAACATTGAGCACATACTCACCTATTCCCCGACGCCATTGATCTGTGTATCGCTCTACACGCCGGGAGAGAATGACGTCACTACCATTCATTCTCTCACGGCAATGCTGGGTGAGAAAATTCCCACGCAGCATTGCCATAACGTGAGAGAATGAACTCAGGTAACCTCAGTGATGCACTGCAGGAGCCATTGTCTCCTGTCAGTGCATCACTGGGAGGCCCTACAGAGCAGTGGCATCACCTGATGTCACTGTTCTATAGGGGAGACCGTCGTGGGACACTCGTTATTAATTGGACTGCGTCGGACAGGAGTATACGGTTGTTTTATTTTTTTTACGTTTTATTTCAGGAGATCAAGGGCGTCGCTTGGATCTGAGCGTATAATAAAGATATGAAAACCGTGTTGTGTTTTATTTCATTAAAATAATTTATTCTTATGTGTGTGTTGTTTTTTTTAACCCTTTATTAATATAAGATTAATAATGGATAGGCGTCTTATTGACGCCTCTCTATTATTAACCGGGCTTAGTATCACCTTACAATAGCAAGGTGATATTAACCCCTTATTACCCCATATCCCACCGCTACAGGGGAGTGGGAAGAGAGGGGCTAAGTGCCGGAATTGGCGCATCGTACAGATGCGCCAATTCTGGGGCGGCTGGGTGCTGGTATTTTTAGCCAGGCGGGCCGCCAATATCCATGGCCCCCTCCTAGGCTATGAATATCAGCCCGCAGCTGTCTGCAATTAAATAACAAGATATTGAATCAATACAACAATTAATTTAAAATAAAAAAATAATTAAAACAAATATATATTTTTAAAATAAATAGATTCAAACCTCCTGACAATGGATGGCAGACCACCCAGTAGAAATGTATAAAAGAAAAAGGAATGGAGGGAAAGGCTCACCACAGCAAGGGAGATAAATCAGAAATATTTAAAAAAAGAAAAAAAAATTAAATAAAATAATATATAAAAAAGGAAAAATAAATTAAAGGAAAAAATAATAATAAAAAAATAATATATAGACAATTGAATGACAAAATAGTACAAAATAAATATAATAATAATAAGGCCTTTATTATTACATAGCAACAAACAAAAAAAAAACACAATAATATATATGTTAAAAAATGTGAATATAAAACTGAACAGCAATGGCAATATAAAATCACATAATTCAACCCACACAGAAAAAATTAGAAAATCCTGCTCACATCTGCAATTGATAAGGAATTAAAGTGCAACCAACTTGATGCAATCTACAAAGTAAATGGAAATTCAATGCAAATGAGGTGAATAAAGTGCTAATGTGCCCAAGTGCAAAAAGTGTGATGAATACTAAATGACAAAACGGTGTAAGCAAGCTGGGCTAAAAATATATATAATGCCAAAAAAGTATTGTGCACAAGTAGCGCCGTAAAAAGGTGAGTGTCAGTTTAACCAGTGAGCATTAGCCAACACTGGAGCAAAGGGTAAAATCAAATATATGTACCTGAGAGCCGGTGTGGGTAAATAAATAGCCTGCTGAACGCACCCCGACGCGCGTTTCGGATCACAAATCCTTCGTTATTTTTTCCTTTAATAAATTTTTCCTTTTTTATATATTATTTTATTTTAATTTTAATTTTTTTTTTAAATATTTCTGATTTATCTCCCTTGCTGTGGTGAGCCTTTCCCTCCATTCCTTTTTATTTTATACGCAGCTGTCTGCATAGCCTTTCTGGCTATAAATTATAGGGGGACCCCACGTAATTTTTTTGGGGGGGGTCCCTCTATTTTAATAGCCAGTGAAGGCTAGCTGCGGGCTGATATTCATAGCCTGGGAAGATCCATGGGTATTAACCCCTTCCCCGGCTAGAAATATTGGCCCCGGCTGTCAGCTTTCCCCCTCTGGCGCAGAAAATTGCGCGGGAGCCCACGCCATTTTTTTTCTTATATTTTTTTTTTATTAACTATTGCGTTAAGATTTTGTGTGTGTGTACGCGTGTGTGTCTTTAACTATGTACCATTTTATCTATCATCTATATATCTTTCTGTCTATCTATATATCTATCTTTCTATATATATTTCTAACTATTATCCATCTATCTATGTATTTTCTATGTATCTAACTACTGGTATCTATTATCTATCTATCTATCTATCTATCTATCTATCTGTGTGTGTAATGGAGTGTGGGTTGGACAAATGTAAAAGAGTAGGTTGGACAAGAAATGACATCACAAATCTTTTTTTTTTGTTAAACAATATATCTTTATTTAGCTGTCAAAAACGCATGAGAAAAAGCATGAAAAACCGCGTCAAAACCTCGTCAAAACAGGACATGCGTTTTCTGTCAAGAGGTGTGGAAAAATCTGCAGGCAAATCCGCAACGTGTGCACAGGCCCATACAGTGGCTTGTAAAAGTTTGGACACACCTGGTTAAATTACTGTTGTGAAAGATGAAGATGAAATGATTTATAAAAGGCCTAAAGTTAAAGATGTCACATTTACTTTATATTTTAGGCCAAAAATTATATTGAGAGAAAAAAAATATATACCAGCTCACACGTCAATGCTCTATATCAGGGGTGGGGAACCTCAGGCCCCAGGGCCATTTAAGGCCATCGATGACCTTTTATCCGGCCCCGGGCAGATTCTCCGGGACTGCTGTGCTTTGGCAGGGAGCTGTATTTTGATTGCCACCAGCTCATTAATTTCTTCTTGCTCTGTAAGTACACATGTAGTGTTCACTACTGAACACTGAAGGGCATGCAATGAAAGATTACGCCTTGAGACCAGTGCCAGAGTCAGGATCTACTTTGTGGGTGGAGTTTGTATGGCCCCCGAAGGATGATATAAATATCCAAATGGCCCTTGTCAGAAAAAATATTCCCCACCCCTGCTCTAGATGAAGCTCGGGGCATGGACCCTCTGTGTCCAAGCGTGTATAGTCCAGAAAAGAGGAGAAATGTCCAGCTCAACCGAATCTGTAAGATAAAATTTCTTTATTCACATAACTTGCAACATAGAGAATTGTTGTGAATGGGTTTGAGATGAGTTCTGAGCAGAGGCTCCCTCTGGTGGTTACAAGCGGTACTAGTGAGGATTGGGAATCAGGTGTTACTGATTGGTCTTATTTAAGGGAATAATTTTCCCATCAGGGTTGCCGGTGATCAATTGCTCTGGTCTGAATCCTTCTTTCCAGTTTCCCTTGTAGCCTGCTGTGTCGTGTCTGCATCTCCTGCTATCAGATAAGACAATTTCTTATTTTGTGTTTTTGCTATATTTTTGCATTTTGTCCTGCACTTCTGTGGGGGCCTTCTGGGTCCCCTCCGGGGCTTTTGCCCTCTCGTTTAGTCCAGCCACTGTGTTTTGTACTTTTGCTTTTTGCAGTTTTTTCAGTGGCTGCTGTTTTTGTTATACCAGAGAACTAATTTAGGTGGTAGAGGTCGTGTGATCTCAGGTGATTTTGAAATTAGTAGAGTTGGTGTTTTTCAGGGTTTTCTGGGATTGCAGTAAGTACCCTTCCTGTCCTTTTCTATTTAGATAGTTTGGGCCCCAGCGTTTGCTCATACTATTTTCTTTCTGTGTCAGTATTTCCTCTTGTCTAACCGCCATTACATGTTTGGGGGCTTTCTATTATCTTTGGGGTTCTGCTCCGGGGCAGATAGCTTTCCTATTTCTATCTTTAGGTGTAGTTAGTTTCTCAGGCTGTGACGAGGCGTCTAGGACCATCGTAGGAACGCTCCACGGCTGCCTCTAGTTGTGGTGGTTAGTCAGGGTACTGCAATCTCATAGATTCCAACTGCTCTGGTGTATTTCCTTTTTTACCTGCACTCCTCATCTACCGTAACATAACAGTATCACCGGCCATAAAAATAGTATGAGCAAACGCTGGGGCCCAAACTATCTAAATAGAAAAGGACAGGAAGGGTACTTACTGCAATCCCAGAAAACCCTGAAAAACACCAACTCTACTAATTTCAAAATCACCTGAGATCACACGACCTCTACCACCTAAATTAGTTCTCTGGTATAACAAAAACAGCAGCCACTGAAAAAACTGCAAAAAGCAAAAGTACAAAACACAGTGGCTGGACTAAACTGAGAGGGCAAAAGCCCCCGGAGGGGACCCAGAAGGCCCCCACAGAAGTGCAGGACAAAATGCAAAAATATAGCAAAAACACAAAATAAGAAATTGTCTTATCTGATAGCAGGAGATGCAGACACGACACAGCAGGCTACAAGGGAAACTGGAAAGAAGGATTCAGACCAGAACAATTGATCACCGGCAACCCTGATGGGAAAATGATTCCCTTAAATAAGACCAATCAGTAACACCTGATTCCCAATCCTCACTAGTACCGCTTGTAACCACCAGAGGGAGCCTCTGCTCAGAACTCATCTCAAACCCATTCACAACAGAGAATACAATCTTCAGCACAAAACCAAATGGGTATGAATCTTGACGCGTTTCTGGAGACTAAGCTCCCTTAATCATGACATAAATCCCCAACAGTGTCACCAGCAAAGCACCCCCACACCATCACACCACCTCCTCCATGCTTCACGGTGGAAACTAGGCATGTAGAGTCCATCCGTTCACCTTTTCTGCGTGCAAAGCAGTAATCAAAGCAAAAGGTGGCTACTTTGAAGAACCTAGAATATAAGACATATTTTCAGTTGTTTCACGCTTTTTTGTAAAGTGTAATGTATAATTCCACATGTGTTAATTCATAGTTTTGATGCCTTCAGTGTGATTCCACAATTTTCATAGCCATGAAAATACAGAAAAATCTTTGAATGAGGAGGTGTGTCCAAACTTTTGGTCTGTACTGTATATATATATATATATATGTACATATATATATATATGTGTCTCAATGACATGTATATACATCTCAATGACATGTATATACAGGGTGGCCAAAAGTAGGTGGACAGAAAATAACATTTATTTTGATTTACAGTACAGACCAAAAGTTTGGACACACCTCTCATTCAATGATTTTCTGTTTTTTCATGACTATGAAAATTGTAGAATCACACTGAAGGCATCAAAACTATGAATTAACACATGTGGAAATATACATTAGGGTATCAGCGAACTCACAAGGGTAACAGGAGAAATTGGACCCGAAACATTGTTGTCCAATTTGTCCTGAGTACGCTGATACCCCATATGTGGGAGAAAACTACTGTATGGGCGCACGTCAGGGCTCGGAAGGGAAGTAGTGACGTTTTGGATTGCTGACTTTGATGGAATGGTCTGCGGGCATCATGTTGCATTTGGAGAGGCCCTGATGTGCCTAAACAGTGGAAACCCCCCACAAGTGACCCCATTTTGGAAAATAGACCCCCCAAGGAACTTATCTAGATGTGTGGTGAGCACTATGAACCCCTAAGTGCTTCACAGAAGTTTATAATGTACAGCCGTAAAAAAAAATCCTTTTTTTTTTTACAAAAATGATTTTTTCTCCCCCAATATTTTATTTTCACAAGGGTAACAGGAGAAATTGGACCCCAAAAGTTGTTGTCCAATTTGTCCTGAGTTCGCTGATACCCTATATGTGGGAGAAAACTACTGTATGGACACATGTCGGGGCTCGGAAGGTAAGTAGTGACGTTTTAGATTGCTGACTTTGATGGAATGGTCTGCGGGCGTCATGTCGCGTTTGGAGAGCCCCTGATGTGCCTAAACATTGGAAACCCCCCAAAAGTGACCCCATTTTGGAAACTAGACCACCCAAGGAGCTTATCTAGATGTGTGGGGAGAAGTTTGAACCCCCATACCCCCATAACCCCCATACATCGCGCTGTTCTGAGGGTCTCAGGGAAGCACGCAGGGAGCCCCCTCCCTGCGCAATGCTTCCCTATACCACGGAACACTGCGATCATCTTTGATCGCAGTGTGCCAGGGGTTAATTTGCCGGGAGCGGTCCGTGACCGCTCCTGGCACATAGTGCCGGGTGTCAGCTGTGATAATCAGCTGACACCCGGCCACGATCAGCTACTCTCCCCCCATGAGCGCAGCTGATTGCGATGACGTACTATCCTGTCCATGGTCAGACGGGCCCAGGTCACCTGGACGGGATAGTATGTCCAATGGCAGAAAGCGGTTAATATGGCCAGATAATTTGAAAGAAGCTTCATCACTACACATAATATTATCTAAAATTACTGGATTTTCTTCAATTTCGTTAAGCATAATCTCACTAAATTGCAGCCGCCTGTCTGGATCATCCTTCAATAAACCATGAATTAGACGTGGACGATAAGCCAATAGATTTCAGGATTCGCATGATGGAAGCTCGAGAAATTCCCAATTCTAAAGAGACTCTTCTGTGGACTTTTTAGGACTCTGAAAAAATGTTTCTGCAACAAGTTGTTTATTATTTTCTGTACAGGCTGTTTTGGGTCGACCAGTTTTTGGAGCATTAAGGATTGAGCCAGTGGCATCGAATTTGTCACGAATGCGATAAATGGTTTGTGTCTTTGGGGCTTGAGTATCAAATGTTTCCACCCAATTGGAATCTGATAGGTTGCTAAGGGCAACTGAGTCAGTTTCACTTTACACCATGTTTAATAAATCTCCCCCTTCATAACCATATTACACATGCTGTCCACCTACTTTTGGACCACCCTGTATATATATATATATATATATATATATATATATATATATATATATGTATTCTATGTGTATATTTCTATTCTTTTTTTTTATAACCTGTCAGGAGCATGCTCAGTTAAAAAAATGGATCCATTTTATGGATGACGACGGATCCAGCGCCCATAGGCTTCCATTATAGCAAACGAAGGACAGCGACGGATCTGTCGCTGTCCGATTTTCCAACGGAGACAAAAAGTTTGCTTTGTGCGTCGTGTCCGACAGCCGGACCAAAAATTTTCGACGGATTAATCGTACGACGGATGAAACGCACGGCCATCCATCGCAATCCATCGCTATTACAAGTCTATGAGAAAAAAACGGATCCTGCAGCATCAATCACCGGATCAGTTTTTTTCACAAAACGACCGATTGTGACTGACGGCAAAAAACTGATGTGTGAAAGAGGCCTAACCTACAGACAGTGTCATGTTTCTGCTTTTACACTGATTAAAATGATACCTGGGTGAAGAAATCCATCTTGTGGTTCTTGTGTAATCAGTGTTAGAAGTTTTCAGTTAATTAGATTCTTGTGCTTTCGGGCGAGACTGTAGGCAGAGTCTTATCTTTTTGCTCTATGCCAGAGAAACCAAGGAATGACCTGCCCACAGGTTGCCCCGAAGCACAAACTGTTTGTGCTTCGGGGCAGCCTGTGGGGAGGTCTCTCCTTGGTTTGAAGGTTTTACAGTATTGCAATGTATAGTTTGAAAAATAAATCCTACAGTGCATCACTGAAGAATCCGACTTGTAATCCGGCTTGCGGGATAAAACTTGTAAAAACTTTATTTTGCCAAAGTAACTTTGTAATATATCTTATCAGAGAAATCTGTTTCTTTCTCTGCCAGAATTGATCCTCATTATCATAATTCTCAATTCTGAGGTAAAATCTGTATCCGGTGAAGACAGACTGCACCATTAATGAGATAGGAGATGGAGATATCAGGTGCTATGGATACAATTCTATGTAGATGGAAGGCGGAGGAGGAGCTATTTCTCTGATTCCTCCCCTCCTATCTGCATAGAATCTTATCAGCAGCACCTGCCATCTCCTATCTCAGTAATGAGACAGACGATCTTCACCGAATACAGATTTTACTTCAGAATTGAGAATTTTCATAATGACGGATCAATTCTGACAGATAAAGAAGTGGATTTCTCTGATAAGATATATTACAAAGTTGCTTATTTTTTTGTGCAGTATTGATTTATGAAATTAAAACGATGGTCACGCTATAAGTGCTGTATAAATAAGCAACTTTACAATTTATTTAATTAAAAAAGCGCTCTGTTCTTTAGAACAGAAAGATTTTTAATTTCTTTGTGTACTGCTTGGTTCCTAGGTTACTGCCCACTTTCGCAGTCTATCAGAAGTGGCCAGTTTACTAGACAAAGAGCGCACACTTGAAATCTCTTTGCTATAGATCTTGCAAGTGTAAGAGGGTACAATGCACTGCAGAAAAGATGTGGACTCGAATCCACATCTTTTCTGCAGTGCATTGTATGGCCGGGTCGTTGACCGACCTGTGGATCTGCGGCAGCCTCTCCTACATGTGCTTTAACCACCTAATACCAGGTGAGCAGCTTCCTACTTAAAAAAGTGATAACTTACTATCGGAGATAACACCCTATTGCGCTTTGTGTCTCCCTTGCTTTTTCTATTAAAGTCTAAGAGGGTGACATAGGATTACTGCCTTGCTCTGCTCCCCTAATGGTTCTTAATGTGTAACTGTTTACATGTGTTGGTTACTGTAATGTCGTAGTTAACACTCGGTGGTATTGCTACATGTAAAATATGTATTACCCCGCATAGTCCATGCTACTGCCACACTCTTTTCTGTGTTACCATTTTGTGTATGATGATATATATGTGTGTTGTTCCTTTAATGTAAAGATTGTATTTATGCCTTGTAGATAGGGACAGTTCTTAGTGCACTTTTCAGACATTAGAGGGGGGTACTTTAGTGTTTATAGTTCTGGATAAGTGTAGTTTCCTTTGGGGCCACTAGATGGGACATACTAGTGAGCCTTATTAGTGTAGGTCTTAGTTAGTTAACAAGGGGTTAACATTGGAGGGGCAGCCGGGTGGTAAGCTGCAAGTCTTAGGGAAGTTTAGTCAGACGGGGCCAGGGTGCCCGAAGTGTCCACATGGGCTCTAGGCCCAGGACGGCTTGACAACCCATAACGTTTGCAAGTGATAGTCCCAGGTATCCACAGTTGTAGGACAGAAGGACAGTGGGACAACTGAATGAAGAAGTTATGGCAACTGATTGCCTGGGCGGACGCTCGGGGGTCCGAAGACAGACGGACCACCACGGAGCTAACGGGACCAGTGGGTAAAGAAGAAAAGGACACTGAAGCTTCACAGGGAACAGTACGGATGCTTTGCCAGAGGCTGCCTAACTTAGTGACTGATGATCTCTATCCCGGGGCGAAGCAGGCAGAGGGAATTGTCATTGTGGCAAGGTTGAGCTGGAAGAAAGCTGGGAAGCAGTCTAAGATTGTCCGGTCCGGGCGCGCACTGCAAGGAAGCATCAGCAGTGCAGGAAAGTTGAGGAATCCCGTATGGAAGAATATGAAACCCGAAATGTAACAACTGTGGATATGCTGTGCAAAGTTTGTAGTAAAGAAACCATTCCAGTTGCAATTTACTGTGTCTCATTTGATGGGGGTCGCCGTGGGAAGGAATCTTCCTTGACTGAGAAGTGCCCAGAGGGACCTGAACCTGGAGATACAGGTACGCACAGCAATGGACTTTATGTTTCTGTAGGGGACGGCCAGGACACTGATGCTGCAGTGACCGTGGCCGCAACTATAGTCCTGGCCGGCCCTTACACAAGCACAGCTCTGAATCTGGACAAAATCCGGCCTTCTTCAAAAACCCTGTGCTGCTGCTATGCTGCGGAGGCAAAGCTGCTTCTGCTTGCAGCATAGGAGAGCGCATAGATCAGGCCAGCAGATCAGCCATGAGGTAGGTCCGAATTTTCAATCATCAAAAGCCTACCTTCTACTAGCAAGCAGAAAGTCAGGAGGTAAGGGCGTGGGTCGCTCCTGAAGATAGAATCATGAGAATATTAATTTATAGGGGTTTTCCAGTCTTAAATTACATGTCTGCCGTCACTCTATGTGAATTCTGACATCGCACGCACTGCTTGCTGTGAGGATTCAGCTCTGCCAGCACTAGGAGCGGGCGATCATGTGACCACAAGTATGCAATATGCATATTCCCGGACACATTCCGACTAGACTCTTTCCAACTTCGCTCAATACAACTTGGACTGAGCAAGGCTGCGCACATTTAGTTGGAATGTGGCTGGGAGTATGCATATCGCAGACTTGTGGTCACATCACTGCCGACAGGAGAGAATCCTCTCAGCACGCAGTTCATGCGCTGTGAAAATTTACAAGTCTTTAGTCACATATTGACTGATGATTTGTAACCCAAGGCCAGAAACCCCTTTAAATTTGAACGTGGACTACGCCTTTAAAGGAACATTTATTTTATTGTGATGACATCCTTATTCACATGTCCTATGTATTTGTTTTTATGTCTTAGCTTTACATTATCACTTTTTTAGTTTTTATTGAGACTTCCTTTGTTCATCTTCTCTCTATAAGTTTAAGGGTTGATCTTGGTATGGAGCGGGAGCCATCGAATGTCACCTAATTAGCTACTAACACAACTCAGCAGGCTGTGTCCGGCCATTTCTGCCCCCTGAACCTGTATACCCCCGAGGAATACACCACTCTTGATCTGTATTGTTCTCCATTTGATTTTCTTCCCCGTTTTTTTTCCCTTTTTATTCTTCTATAAATATAGATTTAATTTAGTCTTTCTTTCTATAAACGATTCCCAGATTTCCCCTCGGGGAGGATTTGTGAATTAATTTGAACAATGCCACGCTTGAGAGGGCTTGCTGCATTTTCTCTGCCTGTAGTTAGAAGCAGTTTGGGGACGCTGATAAGGATTTCAATAGGGCCGTTTTCCCAGAAAGAGGTCATTTTATCTCTGCCAGGATGCAGCAGTCTGTGTTTTTATGACAGAAAAGACGCCTTTTCCCCGCATCTTGATGTGGAATCATTATTTTATGTTCTTCAGAACACTTGGACAATAGAAGAATATCAGGAGAAGACATGACACTGACTAGTGTAAGGCAAGGATCCAGAACAGAAAATCATAAAGGCCTGGGAGATGGGTTAGAGATTTGATAAGAGAGCCGCTATGATTTGATTTTGGTGATATATTTCTTTGTGTGATCACTGAGGAGTCTACTGACAACTCATCCATTTTACCAGCACCCACAAAAAGGGAAGAAGTGGGTGAAATAATGGGTGGCAGTCACATTTATGGTATTACCTAAAAAAAGGCAACATAGTAAATTTTCCTCTGCCACCTCCGTTATATACCCAGAGGATGAAATTTCATGGAAATATATAAACCTAAGTACAGAACTGCCCTACGGATAGGACATCAGTGTAATTGAATCTGGGTGATAGACCTGCTGCTGACAAAGTTGTTTTTTAAGATCTTTCCTTTCTTCAAACACACCGGCCTCATACCCCATAGAAAGAATGTCTCCTGTCAGTGTCAGATGCAAATACACTACAAGGATGAGTTGGAAGCTATTAAAATCTTTGATATTGTTTTTTTAAGTAATATGTGACAACCTGAATATTGATTAAAAAAAAATCAGTATTTTGTAGAGATGGGAGAATCAACAGAAATCTGTGACTTGGGAATCTCCTTACCTCCTGGCATTACTGGCTGTTCTTTTGATTCGCCGGGCTGGCGCTATATCGTGTCTGCATCATGCCGCAATGATAACGTTTCACCAGCCAAGCTAATCAAACGAAGAGTTGGGACTGCTGCGAGATTCACAGGCCTCCCATTCCGTAGACACAGATTACTGACCTGGTCGAAAAACCGAAGTCCTGACAATCGATTCTCCCATCAGCAGTGTTATGAAGTATATTATGTTATTCCTATAGGAAATAGTCAGTGTAGGCATTGTTAAACTTGAAGGATTTGTTTGTTGACTCAGACCTTGGAGCAATGGTAATAAATGTTAAATCACTGAAAGCTGTTGGGATCCCCCCAGAATTACTAGAACCAGGGTATAGATGGATTGATGTAGCAGATGAGACCCTGATTCCAGTACAGTGTGACTTGCTGGTCTGCATGTTGTCATTAAGGCCTCTTTCACACTTCAGTCGCTTGACGTCAGTTAAAATCCGCCAAAGTGTGAAAATGGCGGATCCGCCAGAAAAGGTGGGAAACGGATGCAAACGAATCCGTTTTCTGACGGATCCGCCATGAACTTTTCAACCCGGAATATAACTCGGAAAATGCAGGTACGCATGTCCGGACCGAGGAGCGAGAGAGAGAGACACCCCGGACAGTGTTCTGGGCATTTTGAATGTTTATTCTATGGGCGCAACGGATGCGCTGGCAGATGGTCGTCCGTTAGATCCGTTTTTTGACGGATCCGCCATTTGGGCGGACAGAAAAAACGTTGCATTGGACGTTTTTCAAAAACGGCGGATGCCAAATTTTTGGCGGATCCGTCAAAAAACGGACCTAACGGACGACCATCCATCAAAATCCGCCACTAATGCAAGTCAATGGGAAAAAAGCGGATCCGCCAAAACAAAATGGCGGATCCGCTTTTTTTCACACTTTGGCGGATTTTGACTGACGTCGCACGACTGAAGTGTGAAAGAGGCCTAAGATACAATCCCTGTTTTCTCTGCTGCAGATCTGGCAGTTCTCTGAATGCTGAGCTCTGTATAACCCCGCCCCTATCACTGATTAACAGCTTTCTGTGTTCACTGTACATTGACAGAAAGGAACTAATCAGTGGTGGCGGTGGGGTTACTCAGAGCAGCAGGACTATGAGGTACAAGACTGGTGTATGACTTCTCATTAGTTGTATGTGACTAAACATATGGATATCTGTAATTTAGTCTAAATTAAGAGTATCATGAATCCTTGAACTTGTAAAAATATTTATATATATATATAAAATATTATATATGTGTGTAGTACCTGATTATGTCTTGGAAAATCTGGACCAAACCTTTCTGCAAAAATGTAGAGAGGAGGGTTCTATCTAGATGCGATGGATATAGCCTACATATTTATCATGAGCAAAATCTTTCACCTGAAAAAGTTGTGTACACAATGGGAACGACTCTGTGGTGCACTTGTTGGCTTTCAGCACAGTCAAATGAGGATGTAAAAGTGTCTAGCCTTGTTCCCGTCTACCAACATCCATTCAAACATTTCCTGAATTGTCTTGTAAAAGTTTGTTTCAGAAATGCATTTGTGGGCAAAACTTCTGAGCCTGGCGAACAGTACAACCATATCACGTTTCAACCACAAACAAGGTCAAAGACACATGTTCAGGGTCAAAACACTCTGTACTGCTATACCATCAAAGCAGCCTTATTCAGTACTGTTATCGTACATGTTTTTACTACTGTGAGGGACCATAAGAGGTGTCCCTGAGATGTTACCTTTTTATATTCATATATTCCCTGGTTATGTCTTGCATCTTTAGAAACCTCATAACCATTATGAGACTGTAAGTACAGTTCTTTTTGTAGTCAAATATGTGATAAGCTTCTTCTTTTGTAGGTACCCATACTCCTGGTGGTCCATTGTTGGCCTCTCTCGGGATACCCAGCCGACCAATCCAAACACATTTGGACATCAAGCATCTTCTAACATTCAGAATCAATGGTGTCTCTCCACTCAGCCTCTTCCCAAACTTTAATGCTGTAGGTATATTCTTTATTCATCTCTTTTTCCATTCTGAAATATAAGGAAGCACAAAGCTACTATCTCTGTCACCAAAAAAGTTCCTCTTCTCCTCTTAAAGGGAACATGTCATCAGAAAATGACCTATCGTTTAAAACACGTTTTATGTTAAATGTATCTTTATGATTGTAAAGAAGCATGCTTTAATTTGGGCAAAGGCCATTGAGAACTGAAGGGGGAGATGGTGGCTGTGCCATCACCTATTGTGAATCATGGATCAAAATAGTGATGTTACTTTTCTTACTAATCCTGTCTGTGATGATAACAAGACTGCTGAAAAGTCATCTGTTTAGAACAGTAATTTTGAGGCATTGTGGCCTGTGTGAAATTTTCAATATTTATGAATTTTTTTATTCAGATAATAACATGAAAAAAAATTATCAAAGTTAAAATAAACACCTGATTTAAAACAACAGCTAATTTTCTGCTGACTTTAAGTCTCTCAGGTATTTCTCCTAAAAACCTATCCTTCTCGTTATGATTTTCCCATAAAATGTCTTCAGCCTCAGGTCTGTGCACATGGGAAGGCAGCTGTACAGCTAAAGTATGGCAGTACTGTAAAGTGGAGATATATGGAGGATCAGGATTGGTTTATATAATAATAAGTACCGTAATAATAATGATAATAATAATATAAGTCTATAAGTATCATATTACATATCCTTATAATTACCGATCCATAATATAATTGTCTACATAGTCACAGTTTATACAAGATGAATGTAGTGAAATGTTACACATGAATACAATAACAATAAAAAAGTAGCATTTTTTCCTCCTTGAACCAAATTCCATGAATATTTTTTTCCCCTGGAAATCCTCATTACATATTTACCAACACCATGTTTTTGAGATGAAGAATATCTGCACTCATGCTGTTTATGTAGATTTAGATGAGAGACTGAGCAAAAAGCAATGTGCATGACAAGTAATGTAGTAGTGAGATATTTGTTTTTCCCTCTGAGAATAAAACAGGCCTAAGATTTGTACGTTTGGACTCTTTAATTTGCCAATTTTACAGATCTCTTAGTATGACATGTATTCTTGATATGTGTTATAATCCTTGTTACCTTCCAATTGGACAGCATTTTTTAAAATGTAAGAGCGACATAAACTCTAGGGTGCTGTGCACATGAAAATGGGTTTTAGTTGGTAACCAGAGACATTAAATAGGTACAAAAAAAGGGTATTTGCAAGATAGTCAATCATGTCCTAACCCCAGTGATCTCAAGAAGAGGGCTATACAGAGCCATACCTAAATGAAGTGTGGTTCAAGCATGTGCACCTACGCTCTATTCATTGTTGGAGATAGTGAAGTACGACTGTTTTCTGGCAGTCCCCATGTACAATGAATATAGCAGAGGTGCACATGCTCATCCTCTGTTCCGTTCACAATGGGGTTGGCTTGGTATCCTAACACAGAGGATAGGGATCACCCACTATGTTTAGTATCCCCCTTTACAGTACGAGGGATGGCCCTGCCCATGAGGGCTTACAATCTGTAAGGAAAGGAGTATGCATGCTCGCATGGTAGTGTAGAGGCAGCAAGGTTATCTATCTTTTCTGAAGAGGTAGGTTTTCAGATTCTATTTTTGATGGTGGAAGAGAGTCTTATATGTTGGGATAGCAAGTAGTAAAGTTTTGGGGATGCAAAGGAGAGAAATAGGAGGTCTTTCAGGACCCAGAGGTTATACAAGCCCCACCCGAGATTGTACCACCCAGTAGTCCCTGAAAGACGTTTTAAGATACATAGACAATATAGCATAAAAGGTGTTGTCCAGGCTTGGGACAAAAGTCTGCAGTCACTTTGTGCAAGCAGGCAGTCACATCAAGAGACATCTATGGCTTAAAGAGATTGTCTGGGACTTTGACATTGATGGCCTCTCCTTAGGATAGGTTTTCAATGTGTGATTGGTGGGGGTGCGACACACCGACACCCCGCCAATCAGTATTCCCGGTGACAGTGGCCTGCAGAACAGCTCAGTTATGCATCAACGGAATAGTAGCATGGCCAGGTACTGCACATCCACCATTCAAATCAATAGGTGGCAGAAGTGCAATTCCTGACGGCGGTCACTATTCTTTTGCTGCAACTCAGTAAGCGACCGAGGCACGCTGATGGCGGGGGTGCCAGGTGTCGCACCCCCAGCGATTAAACATTGATGACCTATCTTAAGTATAGGTCATCAATGTTAAAGTCCTGGACAACCTTGTTAATCTGGTGAGCTTTGAAGGAAAGGGTTTCACAGAGGTAGCATGCATGAATTTTCACTGGCGGTACAGTTTAAGATCTTCCTTAGGTATCAATCAGCTCTGCTTTTTTTTCCCTTCTTGTCAACCGGCGCTTGCAAGGTACCAAATAAACAATCATATTCATGCAATCTAAGTGTTGCTAGGTGTATGCTCTTCTTCTTCGTCATATTTGACAATGATCTTGAAGCTTGTTAGTTTTGGTCTAGAAGGAAGAACAGTTAATCTACTTTTTGAGAGTCACAAAAACAGTGTATATCTATAAGCCCCGTGGACAGAAATAATTTCTGGAGATAGAGTTTTCTGTTAAAAGAAAAAAAAATAGATGGAGAATCAAGTCTTTGTTGGATGACTTTTCCCAATCTATAATGCCAGCATTGTCCTCGCTCCTGGCCTGAGGCTTAGCAAGATTATCTTATCTCTAGTATGACTGTCAGGAAAGAGGCTGCATTTTAAGGCTGATCGTATTTCTTTTCGAAACTATTTAGCCAAGGAGACAGGTGCATCTGTCTTCAAGGCACAAAGCTGGGAGGCTGAGAGGTGTTATCAGGGCCCCAAATTCCATTCAGAGAAGTGAGCCGCATGACAATATGTGATGATTAATGGGCTGTCTACAATTCCAACTTTTCCACCATCACATCAACCAATGCATCACAAAATGAGTGATTCCATGTTTGTGTACAAAAGGTATACAACACATAATACTGCACTTGATAGCGGTTTATATCAGAACGCAATGGAAGGAGTATCAACTGTCACAATATATAGGTTTATTTAATTTATAATGCAAGTGGATTTATATGTTAAAAAAGTGTATACTAGACACTGTGTGCACAATTATTAGCCAGGTCCAGTGTTGTGCCATTCATCAACGACCTCACGTGGCAGCATGACAATACATAACCCCATGCTACAAGGATCTGTACGCAATTCCTGGAAGCTCAAAACATCCCAGGTCTTGCATGGCAGCACACTCACCGGACATGTCAGCCATTGAGCATGTTGGGATGCTTTGGATCGGTGCATATGACTGCGTGTTCAAGTTCCTGCCATTATCCAGCAACTTCCCATCAATTGAAGAGGAGTGGACCAATATTCCACAAGCCACAATCAACAATCTGATCAACTCTACACAAAGGAGATGTGCTGCGCTGCTTGAGGCAAATGGTGGTCACCGCAGATGCTGACTGGTTTTGTTTTCTGACGCCCCCCAGCCCACCAATACTGTACAACTGCACATTTTAGAGTGGTATTTTATGGTGGCCAGCCGGAGGCAACAATCATGCTATCTAATAAGTATCTTGATATGCCGCACCGGTGAGGTGGATGGATCATCTCGACAAAAGAGAAGTGCTCAGATTTAGACAAATTTGTGAAGGATATTTGAGAGAAAAAGGCCTTTTGTGCACATAGAAAAAGTCTTAGATCCTTGAGTTCAGCTCAGTTCAGCTCATGAAAAATGGGAGCAAAAACAAAAGTGTTACGTTTATATTTTTGTTCAGTGTAGATACATGTCTCATCAGTAAGTACTCCGAATTCTAGAAAAGTGTTACAGCAATAATTAAATGTAAATCTTTTTTTTTTCAGATGGACCCGGTGCAAAAAGCGGTCATTAATCATACCTTTGGTGGGCCTTCTCCTCCAAGGAGAAAACCTTTTATATCCTGCAATATTTGCCATCTCAGGTTCAACTCCCTGGTAAGAAAATACTGCAATTTCCTGCAATGCAAAGTAATTGGGTTTTTTATTGTATGTACATAGTCCAATTATCGATATTAATTCTGTCAGTAGGATCAACCCTCCTAAGTCATCTATATGGGCATCAGTGGCGTAACTACAAAGTTATGGGCCCTGATGCGAACTTTCAAATGGGTCCCCCATGCCAAAATATTTTCCACCCAAATTCACATTTTCCTTATTCATTTCGCACACTATAGGTTTGTTGCAATGTTGTATAGTCTGACCTCAGTGGCGTGCCCCATCCTGGTACATATTTGTCCCCCGTTCTGCCATTGTTCTGTAATGTATAGAAGAAAATAAACCATTATACTCATGAGGGGCTTGCATAAAAGTCATGGAGATCCATATAAGAAGTATAATGCACCCCCATAGTCCTCCATATAATATACTGCCCACATATAGTATAATGCAGCCCCTCCATAGAATATAATGCAGCCCCCTTATATAGTATAATGTAGCCCCTCCATAGAATACAATGTAGCCCTCCTCATATAGTATAATGCTGCCCATATAATATAATAACACATATAATCCCAAATATATACATTTAGAAGAACCCAGATGGGTTATATTATGATACCACATCTGGCTCAATTGTACCAGCTCAAAAAGACTGAGAACTAAGAGAAAAAAGAGTTATACGGCATTTTTATGAATCGTAAAAATAGAATTTTTATTAATAACAACCATTAACATAGATAATAACACAGTACATCAGGTGACAATTGCAAGAAGAACCACCTCACATAATACTCAATTGCCTCCAAAACGTTGGTACGTAAAAGGTAAGTATGTGGAGTCAATAACCTCACCTATATAGATGAATAGTAGGCACAATACAGACAATGAATGCCACAGTATGACAGGTCCTAATGGAATCAATATGGCCATATAAGCAAGAGTAGCAGAATAAATGTTACATGTCACACATTGGCAGGCACTGTCTGTAGAGATAAGTCCAAAACATTGGTACATAGATAATGAATATATAAAGTAAGTAGACATACACATCTAAATACATAGCAGCACAATGCAAATGATAATTATCAAATGTGACCGATCCAAGTGGGGTCAATATGACTATTCACACCTATGTACCAAATGGCAGTATAATACAGATCATAGGTGTAAAATGTAAATGGTCTTAGTGGAATAAATGTTACATATCACACATTTGACAAAGAGCATCCATAAGAGTAAAATGTATTGTTAAGTGCAAAAGTCAATCTTACCAAGATAACAGAGGCTAAAGAGAATATGCAGGGGAATGGTAAGCAACACGCTGGGGTTGCGAAACGCGCGTCGGATCGATTCTACTTTACACAACAGGGCACCAGCACTGCTATGTATAGCGAAGATCGTGGTCTCATATGAGCGCCAGCCACAGGCTGGCTTTCACAGGAGGGTATTAATGACAGGCACGGGGTCTTCAGTGGACCCCTGGCTGTTATGGCAACCCATCGGCACCCCACGATCACGTCATGGGCATGTGGAATTATGCTCCCCTCAGCCGCTGCGTGTTAAATGCCCCTGTCAGAGATTGACAGTTGCATTTAACACCTTAACAGTCATGGACAGAGTTCCGCTCCACTCCACCCGCGACTGTTAGAGGCAGATGATGTCTGAACAGGGACAGGAACAAAGCATATGACGTAACAGTAGGTCATATGTCGAGAAGGGTTTAAAAACTACAAGTGGTTCTGCAAAAAAAAGCCCTCATACAGTACCATCAACAGAAAAATGACATTAATTGTACTGACACACATAATGCATTTAATACAGTTATATGAAAAAGTTTGGGCACCCCTATTAATCTTAAGCTTAATGTTTGTTACAAAGTCATATTTTCTGGGGATGGAGGGTAAGAGTAATATATAAGGCATACCATGGACATCTTTCCTCTTAAGTGGATATAGGGAGGCACCTAATGTTTTATGGTTCTTCAGATAATCCAGTGATACCTATTGATCGTTCCTTTATGAATTTTGTAATTCTTGCTAGTCCTATATTTACTGTATGTATCTTGTGTGAAATACACATGTACTAAATGTATATTTCGGCAGTTGATATATGACCAGAAGAGGGCGGAGGTTTTGGGGGTTGTCAATTTTGTTTTATTTGTATCTGTTTAAAAATTAATTTAAAAAAGAGTAATATATAGCTCCCCTCAAAGGCTATGGAAAATTAAACTGCACCTGTAAAATAGAAAGTCCTTTGAAAATGTGAAATATTGGTGCTAAACTTACAAGCTATTGTGACAGAATCACTGGCATAGTATGTGAAGGGTGTTACTTGTCACTGCGTATACTGCGATCAGTGATGGAAAACCCGAGTGTTTTTGCCTCCAGCATGCTAAGTGCTGAGAGGTTAATAGGAACCTATGTTATGGGCTGATTTTAGTGGACCTTCATAGAGCGGATGGGCTGAAGTCCACCGTATCTCCACATGCAGAGTCCTGACATGACCTGTGTGAGGTCAAGGTCATGTGACCATCACATGGGGTGTTAAATACCTGGCCATGAGAGTCAGTGGGTGTTGTGTATTGGGAGAGCAGGAACTCCCACATAGCTCCCGGAGGAGCTAAGGACTGTGCAAGATAACTGCAGGTGAACCATGCAGAGAATGGACTCATAAGGACTGTGTTTTCATTTATTTTACCGTTATGCCAGCAAGGCTCTGTTTATTTTACTGAACCCTGACAAGGTTTATGTCGTCATCCCCAATAAACCAGCAGGTGATTCTCTACCAGAACGGTTCCTGTGTCTACCTGAGGAAGCAGCCAAGTGTGTCAACCTCTTACATGATCTAATGTCCTGAAAAAATAAAAAAAATACAAAAGATCAAACCCCGGCACACTCAAAAAAATTGAAGAGAGAACTTGTTGCTTTCAAAATTTTAATTAGTTTATCTTGTACAAAAAAAGTAGTTTCCAAACAACGTTTCGGCTCAGGCACGAGCTTTCATCAGGAAGACAATTAGTAGTTGTACCGTTTGTTAACCCTGAGTTTTCGGATTATCCTATAATACTATCAGAAATGGTCATGTGGAAGGCTGCAGCTGGCAACACGCATAAAGTATTTAGAAGTAGTTAGACCACAATGAGCCTTATTCACTATTCATGTGGAAGGCTGCAGCTGGCACGTGACTCCCACCCTGTGTCCTTCTTGGTGACCGCTTCCACATAGCCGAGACCCCAGAGAATTTCCAATGCTGGGGGGCGCTGTAACCTTATTTCTCAGCGCCGATAAAAAGCGGCGCTGAGGAATAAGCACCCTTAACTGCCGCTGTTAAAAGGCATATTGGCCATCGTTAAGGTGATAAAAGTGATCAAAATAATGATCCAATGAGCTTATAAATAATCATCAGTGGAAGGCTGCAGCTGGCAGTGACTCCCACCCTGTGTCTTTTGGTACTCTTCACATAGCCGAGACCCAGAGAATTTCCAATGCTGGGGGGCGCTGTAACCTTATTTCTCAGCGCCGATAAAAAGCGGCGCTGAGGAATAAGCACCCTTAACTGCCGCTGTTAAAAGGCATATTGGCCATCGTTAAGGTGATAAAAGTGATCAAAATAATGATCCAATAAATATAAGAATAAAAACATCCATACCAGAGATCATTCATCATAAAATAAATCAAGATTGATAGCTCACAAAACACCGAACAGAGTCAGATTTGATTATAGGAATTCATATCAACAAAATACCACTGTTTCTAAATGCATCTCACAGAAATGCAATGAGACCCAGACCAAAATCAATTGGAATCCCCAGACTAACAATCCCTCACTTACCTACCATCGGTCATTACGTCAAGCTAAGCATACCTCCAATAAAATTAATATTCCGGGTCCATCTTCCAACAGCACTCACAACTCCCACCCCCAGCTCCCTCTGAAACCTGTGGCCACATCGAGACCACTCGATGACGGCCTCAAGACAGCAGCTCCCCTTATCTCAGCACAAACCATTCCTATCAAGACATCCCTCACCTCACTCCCAGATCCCAATCTATCTCCACCCTCTCTAACATTTCATCATTCACAGCACATTGAACAACCATCTACTATTCCACAGATGCTTGGCTGCATTTCTCCCATTAGCCTCAGTGCGCTTTTCGCCTACGATCAATCATATCAATCATCGTCCCATAAAATAGTCATTCCTTTTAACAATTCCATTTCTTCCCCCACCTCTGAGTTTTTTGAATCTCCATCCTCCATTGGTAGACGGCTTCTCACATTTCTTTTTTAGGACATGGATCCACACGTCCTTTGCCACCCAAGCCAATCGAAAAAAATTACAATATTTCACCCTCCCACATCTCGGTCAAATACCATAACAAATAATTTCCATCCTCTACCAAATACAGTCCCTTTAAAAGAAAAGAACGAGTAGAGGAACACAAGGAGGGAGAAGAATTAGACTACGAAACCAGTCTAAGCCCCTCCAAAAAAATGCTCAGACCATAAGAATATTTAACCTATCTGGTCTAGTCCTCGACAAAGATGAAACATGCTTACTCAGTAAAGGGTTAAATTTCTGTCCTTCACAAAAAGCAAATTAACTATAACCAGACATTTTCAAATTCAGAACCCTAAGCAAATAATAAAAAAGAGGATTTTAAAATCACTGAATGTGATCCATACAAACATCAAGATGTAGCTCCAACATCATAGTTTTATCCACTTCATCATAAAGGTCACCATCTTTAGTGATGGAAGAGTTTGAGGATATCAATAAAAATTGTGGTAATATTAGTAATTTGACGAGAAAAGAGAGAGAGGCACTCAAACGGTTACAAACTAATAACAAAATTGTTATAAAACAAGCAGATAAAAGGGGGGGGTAGTACTGCAAAATGTGGATGATTATATTCAAGAGGCAAAAAATATCCTATCAGATACCAAATGTGATAATGTGATCTCCAATGATCCCTCCAAAGAATTTGAAAAAGAGTACTCTTTGCTCATGAATAAAGCATATAGAACTAAAATAATAAATAAAAAAGAGAAGCGTTTTCTCACCAATACTTGCGACTAATGAAGCCATTCTATTATCTCCCTAAAATCCACAAAAACACAAAAAATCCTCCAGGACGTCCTATCAGCTCAGGGATAGGATCACTTACGAATACATTTTCTCACTTTATAGATCTGTACTTACAATGCCATGTCATTGCATTACCTTCAAATTTGAGAGATTCAACACAATTGATCCTAGAAACCAGAGATCTTACCTGGCACAATGACTATCTCTTTATAACCCTTCATGTATCAGCCCTGTACGCTAATATTGAGCACAATCTGGGTCTGGATGCAGTCGATTTTTATCTTTCCAGGGACCCCTCCATTCCCTTTAAATAAAAGACTTTTGTATTAAATGGTTCAAAGTCATTCTGGAACATAATCTATTTATGTTCCAGAACATATTGTATTTACAGCAGTTTGGGACCGCAATGGGGACTTGGGCAGACCCAAGTTTCGCAAAGATGTTTATTGGGAGGTACGAGTCCCTATCAATGATCAGATCCCAAAAATACAGTGATAATATCAAATATTATTGACGTTATATAGATGATCTGTTCCTCATATGGTGTGGTACGGAACTGGAGGCATCCCTCTTTGTTGAAGAACTCAACAACAACAATTGGGGGCTCTCATTCGCTGCAAACATTTTCAAAGAAAGTATTATCTTCCTTGGATTTAGAACTATACCATGAAGATAATAACATCAAAAGCCGAACACATTTTAAACCAGTCAACGCTAATGGCTATTTGATTTTTTTAGTTCACACTACTCCAAATAGAAGACAAATATTCCATCTAGTCAATTTTGTCATAGTTAACATAAATGTACATCTAAAACAGATTATGTACAACAATCACAGGTTTTAATTTCCAGGTTTAAGGAAAAAAGGTATCCAAAATCATTAGTACATGCAGCATATCAACGCAATCTCACTCTCACACAGGATGATTGCCTGTAAAAACAATCCTCAAAACATGGTGCTATTGATAGCACAGCAAAGTGGAAATATAGCTTCATTACCACATATAATAGAGGCCCCCAATCCATCTGCTGTATTCTCGAAAAATATTGGTACTTAGGACAGACCCAATACTCAAAGATCTGATCCCAAAAAGACCTAATATTGTATTCAGAAGAGGTAGAAGGACTTTTTAATTGTGGAAAAAAACGTTGTGACTGTTGTAAAATTATAGATCATGGAAAGAAAAATTTAAATATAAAAAACAGCAATACCACATCCAATTTTACCCAAGAATTAACCTGTGGTTCTGATTTTGTTGTGTATGTGGTGACCTGTTGTGTGGAAATTTATATGTCGGCCGCACCACACAGTCACTACAAAATCGTATGATTGGTCATAGACATAATGTGAAAATAGGGTTTCTGAAACAAAGTTTATCTAAGCACATCACTCTTTCTCTGAAGCCTAGAGAATGGTCCACACTTATGGACTGAAATGTCACCGCATGGGCCAATAAATAACACCTTATAATTGATCTATGGTGTGCTGCCTCAATTTTTGGAAACTATACCATTGATTCTATTGTCTGCTTATATTCATACATGAAAAATTTGAGAACACCTCTCATTCAAAAGATTTTCTGTATTATCATGACTAAAAAATGTGAAATCAACTGAAGCATCAAACTATGAAGTAACCATGGTGGAATTATACATTACACTTTCAAAAGTTAAACACTGAATAATATGTCTTTATTCTAGTTCTCAAATGCACTTTCTTTGATATGCTTGCACGCAGAAAAGGTTAACGGATGGACTCTACATGCCTGGTTCCCTCCGTGAAGCATGGAGGAGGTGGTGTGATGGTGTGGGGATGCTTTGCTGGTGACACTGTTGGGGATTTATTCAAAATTGAAGGCATATTGAACCAGCATGGCTACCACAGCATCTTGCAACAGCATGCTATTCCATCCGGTTTGCATTTAGTTGGACCATCATTTATTTTTCAACAGGACAATGACCCCAAACACACCTCCAGGCTGTGTAAGGGCTATTTGACCAAGAAAGAGAGTGATGGGGTGCTACGCCAGATGACCTGGCCTCCACAGTCACCAGACCTGAACCCAATCAAGATGGTTTGGGGTGAGCTGGACCGCTCACCGCTTCAATTTTGAATAAATCCCCAACAGTGTCACCAGCAAAGCACCCCCACACCATCACACCTACTCCTCCATGCTTCACGGTGGGAACCAGGTATGTAGAGTCCATCCGTTCACCTTTTCTGCGTGCAAAGCAGTCATCAAAGCAAAAGGTGGCTACTTTGAAGAACCTAGAAGATAAGACATATTTTCAGTTGTTTCACACTTTTTTGTAAAGTGTAATGTATAATTCCACATGTGTTAATTCATAGTTTTGATGTCTTCAGTGTGATTCTACAATTTTCATAGTAATGAAAATACAGAAAAATCTTGGAATGAGAAGGTGTGTCCAAACTTTTGGTCTGTACTGTACATACACATATACTATATATGCACACACATACATACACAGATGTACAGACACATACAGTGGTGGCCAAAAGTATTGGCACCCCTGCAATTCTGTCAGATAATAACTCAGTTTCTTTCTGAAAATGATTGCAAACATAAATTCTTTGGTATTATTATCTTCATTTAATTTGTCTTCAATGAAAAAACACAAAAAGAATTGACCTAAAGCCAAATTGGATATACGGTAATTCCACACCAAACCTAAAAAAGGGGGTGGACAAAAGTATTGGCACTGTTTGAAAAATCATGTGATGCTTCTCTAATTCGTGTAATCACCAGCACCTGTAACTTACTTGTGGCACCTAACAGGTGTTGGCAATAACTAAATGACACTTGCAGCCAGTTAACATGGATTAAAGTTGACTCAACCTCTGTCCTGTGTCCTTGTGTGTACCACATTGAGCATGGAGAAAAGAAAGAAGACCAAAGAACTGTCTGAGGACTTGAGAAACCAAATTGTGAGGAAGCATGAGCAAGGCTCATGATCTCAAGGCTACAAGTCCATCTCCAAAGATCTGAATGTTCCTTTGTCATCCGTGCGCAGTGTCATCAAGAAGTTTAAAACCCATGGCACTGTGGCTAACCTCCCTAGATGTGGAAGGAAAAGAAAAATTGACGAGAGATTTCAACGCAAGATTGTTCGGATGGTGGATAAAGGAACTCGACTAACATCCAAAAAAGTTCAAGCTGCCCTGCAGTCCAAGGGTACAACAGTGTCAACCAGTACTATCCGTCGGCGTCTGAATGAAAAAGGACTGTATGGTGGGATACCCAGGAAGACCCCACTTCTTACCCCGAGACATAAAAAAGCCAGGCTGGAGTTTGCCAAAACTTACCTGAGAAAGCCTAAAACGTTTTGGAAGAATGTTCTCTGGTCAGATGAGACAAAAGTCGAGCTTTTTGCGAAAAACCATCAACATAGAGTGTACAGGAAAATAAAAGGCATTCAAAGAAAAGAACACGGTCCCTACAGTCAAACATGGCAGAGGTTCCCTGATGTTTTGGGGTTGCTTTGCTGCCTCTGGCACTGGACTGCTTGACCGTGTGCATGGCATTATGAAGTCTGAAGACTACCAACAAATTTTGCAGCATAATGTAGGGCCCAGTGTGAGAAAGCTGGGTCTCCCTCAGAGGTCATGGGTCTTCCAGCAGGACAATGACCAAAAACACACTTCCAAAAGCACTATAAAATGGCTTGAGAGAAAGCACTGGAGACTTCTAAGGTGGCCAGCAATGAGTCCAGACCTGAATCCCATAGAACACCCGTGGAGAGATCTCAAAATGGCAGTTTGGAGAAGGCACCCTTCAAATATCAGGGACCTGGAGCAGTTTGCCAAATATTAATGGTCTACAATTTCAGCAGAGCATTGTAAGAAACTCATTGATGGTTACCGGAAGCGGTTGTTCGCAGTTATTTTGGCTAAAGGTTGTGCAACCAAGTATTAGGCTGAGGGTGCCAATACTTTTGTCTGGCCCATTTTTGGAGTTTTGGGTGAAATGATCAAGGATTTGATTTTTGCTTCATTCTCTTTTGTGTTTTTTCCTTGCAAGCAAATTAAATGAAGATAAAAATAGCAAATAATTTGTGATTGCAATCATTTTCAGGAAGACACTGAGTATTATCTGACAGAATTGCAGGGGTGCCAATACTTTTGGCCACCACTGTACATACTCACACGTAGATACACACTGTCCATAGATATACACTCAAATACATGTACACACATACATAGATACACATATACATACACAGTGACAGATACACACATATACATATACTGTACATACATAGACACACACATACACACAAACATATACCATAAATACACACATATATATATATATACATATACTGTACACACACATCCACACATATGTACATATACAAATACACACATACTAGTTCATGACCTCAAGTGATCAGATGAGCCCTAGAGGAGGTCGGTCACATAGATCAGAGATCAGCTGGAGGGGCTGCAGAACCCACTGTGGGGGATGGGGACACAGAGAAGAGAGGACTGATATCAGCCCCCTGCTGCTGTCCGGTGCATTGAGCCTCCTCCCCTGACCTCTTCTCTGAGATGCTACAGCCTGCAGTGAATAGAACAGTGCAGGGAGCAGAAGACCCCCTGTAAGTCCTGCTCTTCCTAAACTGCTGTCCCCTGTGTGCTGTGCAGCCCGGGCCCCCTGACTACAGGTGAATACTCACCTGTTGTGAATGGGTTTGAGATGAGTTTTGAGCAGAGGCTCCCTCTGGTGGTTACTAGCGGTGCTAGTCTGTCCAGTGAAGATTGTGAGGACTGGGAATCAGGTGTTACTGACTGGTCTTATATAAGGGAGTCACCTTCCCATCAGGGTTGCCGGTGATCAATTGTTCTGGTCTGAATCCTTTATTCCAATTTCCCTTGTAGCCTGCTGTGTCGTGTCTGCATCTCCTGCTAACAGATAAGACATTTTCTTCTTTTGTGTTTGTGCTATATTTTTGCATTTTGTCCTGCACTTCTGTGGGGGCCTTCAGGGTCCCCTCCGGGGGCTTCTGCCCTCTCAGTTTTGTTCAGCCACTGATGTTTG
This sequence comes from Oophaga sylvatica, assembly GCA_033576555.1. Classification (NCBI taxonomy): domain Eukaryota; kingdom Metazoa; phylum Chordata; class Amphibia; order Anura; family Dendrobatidae; genus Oophaga; species Oophaga sylvatica. Next base: position 162,876,119 of record JARQOD010000003.1, read on the forward strand.
TACTTTTGCTTTTTCCAGTTTTTTCAGTGGCTGCTGTTTTGATTTTGTTACACCAGAGAACTAATTTAGGTGGAAGAGGTCGTGTGATCTCAGGTGTTTTTGAAATTAGTAGAGTTGGTGCTTTTCAGGGTTTTCTGGGATTGCAGTAAGTACCCTTCCTATCCTTTTCTATTTAGTTAGTTTGTGCCCCAGCGTTTGCTCATACTATTTTCTTTCTGTGTCAGTATTTCATCTTGTCTAACCGCCATTACATGTTTGGGGGCTTTCTATTATCTTTGGGGTTCTGCTCCGGGGCAGATAGCTTTCCTATATCTATCTTTAGGTGTAGTTAGTTTCTCAGGCTGTGACGAGGCGTCTAGGACCAACGTAGGAACGCTCCACGGCTGCCTCTAGTTGTGGTGGTTAGTCAGGGTACTGCAATCTCATAGATTCCAACTGCTCTGGTGTATTGCCTTTTTTTACCTGCACTCCTCAGCTACCAAAACATAACAGTATCACCGGCCAAAAAAATTGAAAATTGTATGGTACTCACAGAAGGGAAAAAATATTGTCAGAGTTGTCAGAGATATTTTTCTGTTTGTTGCATTTTTTTTTTTCCCTCTGTATCTCTGGGTGCTGGGGAGGATCTTTTCTCTCAATGGAGTTTGCACAGTTGTCTGGCCGTGTGGATCAGCTTGCCACTGAGGTTCGGAGTATTGCTATCTATCTTGCTGGGTTGCCTGTTGTGGAACCTAGGATTCCCATGCCAGATTTGTTTTTTAGGGGATCGAGCTAAGTTTCAGAATTTCAAAAATAATTGTAAATTGTTTTTTGCCTTAAAATCTAAGTCCTCAGGGAACGCAGCGCAGCAGGTTCAAATTATCATCTCTCTCCTGCGCGGCGATCCTCAGGATTGGGCTTTTTCCCTGATACCTGGGGATCCTGTTTTGAGTGATGTTGATGCATTTTTTCAGGCCTTGGGGTTATTGTACGATGAGCCTAATGTCACTGATCAAGCTGAGAAAGCCTTGTTGGCATTAAATCAGGGGCTTGATGACGCTGAGTTATACTGTCAGAGATTCCGTAGGTGGGCAGTCCTGACCAAATGGAATGACAACGCTTTGGCAGCCCTTTTCCGGAAGGGTCTGTCAGATAATGTAAAGGATGTTATGGTGGGATTCCCTGTCCCCTCTGGTCTCAATGATTCTATGTCATTAGCGATTCAAATTGACAGACGTTTGCGTGAGCGGAGAAGTATGCGTGGAATGGTGTTGCCTTGTGAACCAGCTTCTGAACCCATGCAGTGTGATAGAGTGGTGTCTGGGGCACAGCGTCATGAGTTTCGAAAGCGCAATGGGTTATGTTTCTACTGTGGTGATGCCTCTCATGCTATTTCAGTCTGCCCTAAGCGGGGAAGACGTTTTGCACGCTCAGTTGTCTTGGGTAGTGTTCAGACTAAGTTTTTATTAACTGTCACTCTGATATGCTCTCTGTCCTCATTTTCTGCTCAGGCTTTCGTTGATTCTGGAGCAGCTATTAACCTGATGGATTATGATTTTGCTAAACGTTGTGGATTTCCCTTGATACCCCTACAGAAGTCTATTCCCCTACTGGGATCGATCCTACCCCTTTGGCTGAGAATAAACCCCAGTTTTCTACTCAGGTGATAATGAGGGTTGAACCTGATCACCAGGAGTGCTGCAAATTTTTGGTTCTGTATAATCTGCATGACATTATCGTGCTGGGTTTTCCTTGGTTACAGTCTCATAATCCTGTTTTGGATTGGAAATCTGTGTCTGTAACCAGTTGGGCTGCCAATGTGTTAATACCAACACTCCTGTTTTTTCTGCCTCCCCCCAGGCTCAGGATGTTCCTGACTTTTTGATTGATTTTTCTGATGTGTTTAGCGAAAGTAAATCTGCATCCTTGCCTCCCCATAGGAGCTATGACTGCGCTATTGAATTAGTGCCGGGTAGTAAATTCCCTAAAGGTCGCCTTTTTAACTTGTCTGTACCTGAACATGACGCTATGCGGTCTTATATCAAGGAATCATTGGAGAAGGGTCATATCAGACCATCCTCTTCACCCTTAGGTGCCGGTTTTTTCTTTGTGGCCAAAAAGGATGGTTCATTAAGGCCGTGTATTGATTATCGTCTCTTGAACAATATTACTGTGAAATATCAATACCCGTTACCCTTGATTTCTGACCTGTTTTCCAGGGTGAAAAACGCTACTTGGTTTACCAAGCTTGACCTCAGGGGGGCGTATAACCTTATTCGCATTAAGCACGGGGATGAATGGAAGACGGCATTCAATACCCCTGAAGGGCATTTTGAGTACCTGGTGATGCCCTTTGGGCTCACTAATGCTCCTTCCGTCTTCCAGTCCTTCATGAATGACATTTTCAGGGATTTTGTGGACAAATTTCTGATTGTTTATTTGGATGATATCTTGATTTTTTCTAATGACTGGGACTCTCATGTGAAACATGTTCGAACTGTATTCCAGATTTTGAGAGAGAATGCTCTGTATGTGAAGGGATCAAAGTGTCTTTTTGGCGTACAGAGGATCTTATTTCTGGGATTCATTTTGTCCCCATCTGTTATTGAAATGGACCCGGTCAAGGTTCAGGCCATCTGTGATTGGGTCCAACCTACTTCATTAAAGGCTCTTCAGAGATTTTTGGGTTTTGCCAATTTTTATCGTAAATTTATTGGTAATTTCTCGGTTATTGTTAAACCATTAACTGATTTGACCAGAAAGGGTTCTGATGTGGTGAATTGGCCTCCTGAGGCAGTGTCTGCATTTCAGGAACTTAAGCAGAGATTCACTTCTGCTCCTGTTCTATGGCAGCCTGATGTTTCTCTGCCATTTCAGGTGGAGGTTGATGCCTCTGAAATTGGGGCAGGTGCCGTTTTGTCCCAAAAAGATCCAGAGACCTCTAAAAGTAACCCTTGTGCCTTTTTCTCTCGAAAATTTTCTCCTACTGAACGTAATTATGACGTGGGTAATCGGGAGTTATTGGCCATGAAGTGGGCTTTTGAAGAGTGGAGACATTGGCTGGAGGGAGCCAAACATCAGGTGGTGGTCCTTACGGACCATAAGAATCTGGTCTATCTG
>JARQOD010000003.1:162879317-162979903 GCA_033576555.1 Oophaga sylvatica
CCCCTAATGGTGGAGTGACCAGATATAGTACTGAGTGCGCAGCCATTGTTAATTAGCAATTTCAAAAGATGCACGCTGCCCCTTTAAGAGAGGCAGTGGGCGCGGCCTCGCGTCCTAAGCAGACTGTCTGGAGGCCTGCCAGCAGCGTGCCAGGAAGTGGAGGAGGACACAGGACGCCGGGGAACAGATGGGACAGGAGACCCCAGCCCACGCACAGACTGCCGCAGAGGGACAGCCCGAGGAACAGGTGAGTCAGCAGAACGGAGTGCAGGGCCAGCGCTGGGACCGGGTGTTAACAGTATCCCCCTCTTTACTCCCCCTCTTTTTCAAGCCTGCGTGAAATCTTTTAAGAAAAGAGGAGCCTGGATGTTCTCTTTAGGCTCCCAAGACCTCTCCTCAGGACCAAAACCCCTCCAGTCCACCAGGTAATAGATCCTACCTCTTACTCGCTTAGAGGCCAAGATATGTTTTACCTCAAAAACATCATCCTCAGAGACCGGATCAGGAGTGGTACCTGGGTCCTTAAAGAAGGAACTCAACACTACTGGTTTGAGGAGGGAAACATGAAAGGAGTTAGGTACTCTTAGAGAATTAGGCAATTTCAGTTTATAAGAGACCGGGTTGATTTGTCTCAAAACTTCAAAGGGACCAATGAAACGGGGACCCAATTTGTACGATGGTAACTTCAGACGGAATGTACTTGGAGGAGAGCCATACCTTGTCTCCTGGACGAAAGATGGGAGCCTCCAAACGTCTTTTGTCCGCATGCGTTTTCACACGTTGAGAAGCTTTCTCCAAAGCCGACCTGGTCTCTCTCCAAATGTCCGAGAAATTCTTGACAAGGTATCGACTGCCGGAATATCAGACAATCCCGAGACAGGAAGAGGAATTCCGGGTTGCAGTCCAAACACAATCTGAAAGGGAGACTTTCCAGAAGATTCACTTACTTGATTGTTGTAGGAGAATTCCGCCCAGGGCAGTAATTCTAACCCAGTCATTATGATGAGCGTTGACGAAGTGACGCAGGTATCCAGCCAGGATTTGACTGATCCTCTCCACTTGCCTATTAGACTGGGGATGATATGCAGAAGAAAAATCTAGTTCAATTTTTACCATTTTACAGAGTCCTCTCCAGAACTTAGAGGTGAACTGGACGCCCCTGTCGGACACGATGTGGAGAGGAAATCCATGAAGACGGAAGATGTGCTGAATGAAGTGAGTGGCCAGTTCTGGAGCAGACGGGAGGCCAGATAGCGGAACGAAGTGAGCCATTTTAGAGAAGCGGTCCACCACAACCCATACCACTGAGCAGCCAGAAGAGATGGGAAGATCCGTGATGAAATCCATCGCAATGTGCTGCCAGGGAGCGGACGGAATTGGAAGAGGCAGAAGCCTGCCGGCTGGTAGATGTTTAACAGTTTTGTTACGGGCACATGAAGGACATGCTGCGACAAACTCCTGGATATCCTTGACCATGGTAGGCCACCAGTAATACCGGGAGATGAGTTGCTGCGTCTTTCTCTGACCAGCATGGCCAGCCAACTTAGAAGAATGACCCCAGCGCAGAACACGACTACGATCAGAGGCGGACACGAAAGTCTTCCCAGGAGGAAGCCGGGCCAGATCAGTAGAGGCAACAGAGACTAACTTAGAAGGTTCAATAATGTGCTGAGGTTCCTCCTCCAGTTCAGGAGGCAAGAAGGCTCTAGAGAGTGCGTCTGCCTTGATGTTCTTGTCAGCTGGACGGAAATGAAGTACAAAATTGAAACGAGCAAAAAATAATGCCCAACGGGCCTGACGAGGGTTCAGTCTTAAAGCAGATTGGAGATAGGCAAGGTTTTTATGGTCGGTGAATATGATTACCTGGTGATGAGCTCCTTCAAGAAGATGTCTCCATTCTTGCAGAGCCAATTTGATGGCCAACAAGTTCGCGATCACCGACGGAGTAATTCCTTTCTGCAGGAGAAAAAAACCTTGGAAAAAAAAAACACACGAGATCATCCGCCCGGTAGACGACTTCTGGGTCAGAACAGCTCCTGCACCTATGGAAGAAGCGTGTAAGGTTCTGTGTATCTGTTTCTGAAACTCAGTTTGTTCGTCGGCCATTTTGCTTTCTGTTTTGCTGCAGCTATCTTGCCCTCAGTTAAAATGGAGTTTTCCAGCTTGCATGTTCCCGCCCTGATTCTCTCCGTTTGCTTCTTAAACAGCCACACCTGAGCAATCAGTGCTTCAGAATCTAGCCTGCAGTGAACCTGTGTTCTGACTCCTGAAGCCTTGGACCTTGTACTCCAGCCATTTCTACTGAGAAACTCTGAAGCACTTGTGGACTCTGAACTCTGCTCTTGAAAGCCTCACGTTTGCATGGACTTGCGGTAACATAGAAGAAGATCTGAATCTGTTGTGGAGAGTTATTGATGAACTTAGATTACTCTGGCCTGCTGTGTCTCCTGCTTCTGTGTTTGCAACCTGTGTGTTTATTTTTGCCAATTTGTATGAAGCAATACAAGACTTTCTTTATCAACCTGTGTCTCAAGTATTTTCATCGCACCCAAGCACAAGACGCTATATGAACTGTATCACATACATTACAAGATTCTGAAGCCAAACGTTAGTGTCTGCTGGGTCTGGAAAGGCTTGTCTGCTGTACTGTGGATATCGGATGTCCGGTTGTACTTTCTGTGATGACAGTGGTTGTGACTTCTCACAACCATTCCAGGTGAGCAATTCCCTTAAGTTTTTTTTTCTGCAGTGTTATCACAGGTAAACACTATTGTTTTTTTTTTTTTTTCTCTTCTCTTTTTGTCTGCTGAAACTCTGGATATCAGATGTCTGGTTGAAAGCTTTCTGTGATGATAGTGGTTGTGACTTCTCACAACCATTCCAGGTGAGCAGTTCCCTTAAAGTTTTTTCTTTCTTCAGTGTTGCCACAGGTGAACACTATTGTTTTTTTTTCTCTCCTCTTCTTCCAGTATCCTGTCTTAAAAGATCTGGAAAATGGAGGCCCGCATAAAGGAACTTTGTGGAGTGACTGATAATATCCTTGCAGATTTGCAGAATTTAAAGACCCGTTTTACAAATCTTCAGGACCTAAATAATCACAATTTGCAAGTGGTTGGACAGACTACTCAGGATTTGCGAGCCAGGATGGAGGTTCTGGAGGGGCAAGTCCAGGCTCCTGCCGTGGCCCCGAGTTCTGGGATTCCCAAGTTGCCCCCTTTTCGTTTTGGTGGTGAACGTGAAAAATTCAGGGGATTTGTTAATCAATGTAATCTTTTTTTTTCTGCACATGCTTCACAATTTCCTACTGAACGATCTAAGGTGCTTACTATAATTATGTTGCTTACCAACAAGGCTTTGATATGGGCAAACCCTCTGATTGAGACTGAGGATGATTGTTTGAATCACCTTGATGATTTTATTTCAGCCATGGGGCAGGTGTTTGATGACCCCAATCGAGGTGCAACAGCTGAAGCAGCCATGTTAGCTTTGCGCCAAGGTAAGCACTCAGTAGCTGAATATGCCTTGGATTTCAGGAGATGGGCCCTTGATACCACCTGGGACAATTCCGCCAAAAAATCTATTTTTCGAAAGGGGTTATCCCCACTAATTAAGGATGAACTTGCTCGTGCCGACCCTCCCACTGCGTTAGGTGACTTTATTAACTACTGCATCCGTATTGATACTCGTTTAACTGAACGCAGGCAAGAGAGATGGTTCGAAAGCAATCGTACTAACCTTTTCCTACCTTCCTCTCCAGCTAAGGAACCTTTGAATAGGATTACACGGGAACCTGAACCTGAACCCATGCAGGTAGACTCTTTACTACGACGGGTTAGTGATGCACGCAAGGAACATCGTTTTAAGGAGAATCTATGTTTTTATTGTGGTAAGTCAGGGCACTTTATTATTAACTGTCCCAGCCGTTCTCGCAAGACTACTGCAGCACTCATTCATTGTGAGTGTTGCGAGAGGGGATCTGTCAGGTCCGAGCCTCAGGCTCCAGAGAGAGCTGCAGCAACAGATCTTGATTTCTCGGACTTAAACTCCGTTACCTCTGAGGACGTTGACTGTGTAAATGCTGCCATCTTTCAAGTTTCCTCAGCGGTGTCCCAGCTGAGTTGTAAGAAAAACAATTCTCACTGTTTTCTTTCCATCAAACTCTGGGTTGACTCAGCCTGGGTGTCTAGCTCTGCCATGATCGACTCAGGTGCAAGTGGAAATTTTATGGATGTCTCCTTTGCTCTAAAACAGGGAATACGTTCAGTGAAGAAGGCTGCTCCAGTACAGATGGAAACTGTGGATGGCTCCCTGCTGACCTCTGGACCAGTGGATCAGGAAACAGAGCCTTTAAAGGTTCTTATGGGTAAAGATCATCAAGAGAAACTGTCCTTTATGCTTATCTCTTCTCCTCACTTTCCCATTATTCTAGGGCTACCATGGCTGCAGGCTCAGAATCCTACCATTAACTGGGAGACCAAGGAATTACACTTTCCAGAGAAACAGATGAGTCAAAAAATTTCAGCTTGCTCTGTTCCTAAAGTAACCATGTCAGTCCCTGAATTACCAGCTGTATACCAGGACTATGTGGATTTATGTGACAAGAAGAACGCTGACCAGCTTCCTCCTCACCGTCCATATGATTGTCCAATTGAATTATTGCCTGGAGCAGAGATACCTTTTGGTAAGATCTACCCCCTGGCGGGGCCCGAGCTGAAGGCTTTAAAAGAGTACATAGACGAAAATCTAGCCAAGGGCTTCATACGCCCCTCTTCATCTCCTGCAGGGGCACCCATATTCTTTGTAAAGAAGAAAGATGGATCCCTGAGACCATGCGTAGACTATAGGGAACTTAATAAGGTTACTATTAGAAACCGTTATCCATTGCCTTTAATCCCTGAGTTATTGGAGAGAGTGCGACATGCCAAAATTTTTTCTAAACTAGATCTTCGTGGGCCTATAACTTAGTCCGTATTAGACCTGGGGATGAATGGAAGACTGCATTCAGGTCACGCTATGGACACTTTGAATATCTGGTTATGCCTTTTGGTCTGAGTACCGCCCCAGCCACTTTCCAACACTTGGTGAATGACATCTTCAGGGATCTCCTAGATACATTCGTGGTAATTTATTTGGATGATATTTTAATTTTTTCTAACTCCACAGAGGAACATCATGGACATGTGAGAATGGTCTTGGAACGTCTAAGACAAAATCATCTTTACATCAAGCTTGAAAAGTGTGAATTCCATAAGACCGAGATTCAATTTCTGGGGTATGTACTGTCTACACAAGGAATTAGTATGGATGGAAGTAAAACCCAAGCCATCAATGATTGGCCAAGTCCTAGAAATGTGAAGGAGGTACAGCGCTTCATCGGGTTTGCAAACTTCTATAGACGTTTCATTAGAAATTTCTCTGAGGTAGTGTCACCTATCACCCAACTTACCCGGAAAGAGTCTAAGTTCTCCTGGACTCCCCAAGCCCAGGAAGCATTTTCCCGTCTAAAAGATAAATTTACCACTGCACCTATCCTAGTACATCCCAACCCAGAGCTTGCCTTCATAATAGAGGTGGATGCTTCAGACTGTGCCGTGGGAGCTATACTCTCTCAGAGAACAGGTGAGAAGAATGTCTTGCATCCCTGTGCCTTCTTTTCCCAGCAGTTGTCTTCGGCTGAGAAGAACTACGATGTGGGCAATAGAGAGTTGTTGGCCATTATTGCCGCCTTCAAAGAATGGAGACACCTTCTTCAAGGAGCTGCACAGCAAATAGTCGTTCTGACAGATCATCGTAATCTTGAGTTTATCAGGTCGGCTAAGTGCCTGACTCCTCGCCAGGCTCGCTGGAATCTTTTCTTAAATCAATTTAATTTTATTATTTCTTATAGACCAGGATCGCGCAATGGAAAGGCTGATGCACTCTCTAGGATTTACTCAGCAGAGACACGTCCAATTACTCCTCCTAAGACTATTCTTCCTGACTCTAGATTCCTAGGAGTGATTCATCATCAAGACCTAATTAAAGACATCAAGGAAGCATACCATGCGGATTCTTTTTTGGCTCAACCCCCAAGGGACGTAAGTCTTGTCTTTAAGAATGGTGTGTGGATTCTGGGACAACGTCTGTATATACCTGAAACAGTCAGATTGAGAGTATTGCAACTCATTCACGATTCCAAAATAGCCGGGCATAGAGGAATTCTAAAGACACAGGAATTTCTTTCTCGTTTCTTTTGGTGGCCCACTTGTAGGAAGGATGTTTTGGACTATGTCACTTCGTGTGAGGTTTGTGCAAGATGCAAAACACCTCGCTCTTCACCAACTGGTCTGTTACAGCCTCTTCCCACCCCGTCCCGCCCGTGGGGATCCATTTCTATGGACTTCATTGTGGAATTACCAACCTCTCAAGGGAAGAACACTATTCTAGTGGTGGTTGATCGTTTAACAAAGGCAGCTCATTTTATCCCTTGTGTCGGCTTACCCACTGCAAAACAGACATCAGATTTGATGATTAAAGATGTGTTTCGTTTACATGGAGTACCGGATGAGGTTATTTCGGATCGAGGGGTGCAATTCACTTCTAGGTTTTGGCAAAATTTCTGTGCAGCATTGGACATTAAAGTAAACCTTTCTTCTGCTTTTCATCCCCAGACTAATGGACAAACCGAACGAACCAATCAAACCCTGGAGCAGTATCTCCGCTGCTTTATCTGCCACCTACAGGATGATTGGGTGGATCTACTTCCATTGGCTGAGTTCTCTTACAACAACTCTCAGAGTGCCTCCACTAAACAGTCTCCTTTTTTCTCTAATTTAGGTTATCATCCTAACATTCTACCACGATTTCCCATAGAGACGCCTTTGCCAGCAGTGGCTGAAAGAGTCACGACTTTACAGAAGAATATGGATCTTCTAAAGGAGAATCTGGAATCGGCTCAGGAAAGGTACAAGAAGGCAGCAGATAAATTTCGTAAACCTGCACCAGCTTTTAAGGTAGGAGACCTGGTCTGGCTGTCAACCAGAAATCTTAAGTTAAGGATTCCATCGTCTAAGTTGGGACATAAGTACATTGGACCCTATAAAATCAGTAAGATTATAAGTGCCGTTGCTTGTCGTCTTCAATTGCCCAGAACTATGAGAATCCACCCTGTCTTTCATGTATCCCTACTAAAGGCTGCAACACCCAATACGTTTCCTGGACGTTCTTCTCCTTGCCCTGACCCAGTGCTAGTCGATGGTCAGGAAGAATTTGTGGTGGAAAGGATTTTAGATTCCAGGTTGTATAGAAATCAGTTACAATATCTGATTAAATGGCAGGGCTACCCAGTGGAGGACAACTCATGGGAGCCAGTCAATAACGTTAATGCTCCTCGCTTGCTCCGTCAGTTTCATCAGAGGTACCCACACAAGCCTGGTCTGAGGTCATCCGGAGGTTGCCCCTAAGGGGGGAGTAATGTAAGGTTCTGTGTATCTGTTTCTGAAACTCAGTTTGTTCGTCGGCCATTTTGCTTTCTGTTTTGCTGCAGCTATCTTGCCCTCAGTTAAAATGGAGTTTTCCAGCTTGCATGTTCCCGCCCTGATTCTCTCCGTTTGCTTCTTAAACAGCCACACCTGAGCAATCAGTGCTTCAGAATCTAGCCTGCAGTGAACCTGTGTTCTGACTCCTGAAGCCTTGGACCTTGTACTCCAGCCATTTCTACTGAGAAACTCTGAAGCACTTGTGGACTCTGAACTCTGCTCTTGAAAGCCTCACGTTTGCATGGACTTGCGGTAACATAGAAGAAGATCTGAATCTGTTGTGGAGAGTTATTGATGAACTTAGATTACTCTGGCCTGCTGTGTCTCCTGCTTCTGTGTTTGCAACCTGTGTGTTTATTTTTGCCAATTTGTATGAAGCAATACAAGACTTTCTTTATCAACCTGTGTCTCAAGTATTTTCATCGCACCCAAGCACAAGACGCTATATGAACTGTATCACATACATTACAAAGCGTCAACTTCAAGAAAAAATTGCTCACTTGAATTAGGACGATGGAGAACGGGTGCGGAAGCGAAGGCTTTTTTGAGAGAAACAAAGGCCTCTTCTGCCTCGGAGGACCATTCCTTAGAGTTTACACCTTTCCGGGTTAAGGCTGTGATTGGAGCCACTCGGGTGGAAAAGTGTGGAATGAATTGCCGGTAGTAATTGGCGAATCCGAGGAACCTTTGTATGGCTTTTAGCCCAGACGGACGAGGCCAGTTGAGAACTGCAGACAACTTCTCCGGATCCATCTTTAATCCTGTGGAAGATACAATGTACCCAAGGAAAGGCAAAGAAGACTGCTCAAAGAGGCATTTCTCATATTTGGCATAGAGCCTGTTCTCTCTCAGTCTTTGTAAGACCAGGCGTACTTGCCTCCGGTGTGACGTCAAGTCAGCAGAAAAAAATCAAAATATCGTCCAGGTAAACCACGACACAAGTATATAGCAAGTCCCTGAAAATGTCATTAACAAATTCCTGAAAAACCGCAGGTGCATTGCTTAGGCCGAATGGCATTACCAGGTATTCATAGTGGCCGTCACGGGTGTTGAAGGCTGTTTTCCATTCGTCTCCCTCTTTGATTCGGATCAGGTTGTAGGCCCCTCTGAGGTCCAATTTGGTGAAGATCTTGGCCCCTCGGAGACGATCAAACAGCTCTGAAATAAGAGGTAATGGATACCTGTTTTTTACCGTGATTTGATTTAGACCCCGATAGTCAATGCTGGGCCGCAAGGACCCGTCCTTTTTCTTCACAAAGAAGAATCCAGCTCCTGCCGGTGACGATGACTTCCGGATAAATCCTCTAGCCAGATTCTCTTGAATGTAGTCCGACATGGCCTGAGTCTCTGCCTGTGAAAGGGGATAAACTCTCCCGCGAGGGGGTGATGCTCCTGGAAGAAGCTCTATCTGACAGTCATACGACCTGTGTGGAGGTAGTCTCTCAGCCTCCTTTTTCCCAAAGACATCAGAGAAGGACCAATAGGCGGAAGGTAACCCTGGCAGGGTATCAGGCTGGACTGGAGGCGAAACAGGTTGAATCCGGGTTACGCAACGATTCATGCAGGTATCTCCCCAACGCAGAACTTCTCCAGTTTTCCAATTAAGGACTGGTTCATGCATCTGGAGCCAAGGTAAACCTAGAAGCATGGGATGGGATAAACCGGGATATACATAAAATCGCATTCGTTCAGTATGCATTAGACCTACCCGGAGTTCCACAAACTCGGTTTGAAACTGGACGGGCTCGGTCAGCGGTTTGCCATCCACGGCGGACACCTGTAACGGATCAGGAAGACGCTGGACTGGTAAGCGGTAATGATCCACAACCGCCTGCTGGATGAAGTTCCCTGCAGCTCCAGAATCCAATAGACAATGTTCGGAGAACTTCACTGCTCCACAAGACACGGTGACTGAGATGCGTAAAGAGGGAGAGGACTGTTCACTACCTAGGTTGGCCCCTCCTACCGGACCTAGGCACTGAAGTTTCCTGACTTTTTGGGACAGAAATGGATCAAATATTCAGAACTACCGCAGTAGTAACAACTTCCCTCCTTGCGACGTGCCTCCCGGCGGCGGGTGGCCAAACTTACATGGTCCACCTCCATGGCCTCAGAGGCGGAGGGCGAAGTACCTGGTTTGTACAAACTAGAGTCCAAGTGATAGGACCTTTTGTCCCGCTTGATCTCTATGGAGCGCTCCTGGAAACGCAGGTCAATTCGGGTTGCCAAGGATATTATCTCTTCCAAGAGGGTAGGTCTGTCCCATCCTGCCAGCTCATCCTTGATTCTTCCGGATAGGCCTTCCCAGAAGTTAGCAACCAGGGCCTCATTGTTCCACGATAATTCAGACGAGAGGGTGCGGAATTTAACAGCATACTGAGCTACCGTGAGAGTACCTTGGCGCAAGCGGAGCAGAGCTGATGCAGTCGAAGTGGTGCGACCAGGTTCATCGAACGTCCTGCGAAAAGCCTCTAGGAAAGATTGAAGATCGTTAACCAGTGGATCCCCTCTCTCCCATAGCGGGTTTAGCCAGGCGAGGGCCTCTCCTCCCAGGTGTGACATGATGAAGCCCACCTTGGCTCGGTCAGAAGCAAACATATGCCCCAAGATTTCGAAGTGTAGAGTGCACTGATTGAGGAAACCCCGACACAGAGTAGGATCACCCTGGAAACGGGTAGGAGCCGCCAGGCGGGGACCTTTACTTGCCATGGGAACTGGTACCTGAGTATTGATAGAAGAGTCAGGTGCAGACGAGGACCCCAAGGAATCCATGCGGGTAGACAAGCTGCGTAGATAAGTCGTGATCTTGTCCTGTTGAACTCCTAAACGGGCCACCTCCTGGCACAGATCCGTGGTCGGAGGTCTCTGGGATCCAGCGGGTTCCATGGCCGGAGCAATCTGTAACGAATGGAAGCGGAGGCAGAGGTGGTGAAGCCACATTCGTTTTTATTTTTTTAATGTGGAACCTCGAGACCGCGGTCCGGGGGGCTCCGAAGGGGGCGTAACTAGTGAGCCCCGGGTACCCGTAGTAAGGTCCCTCGAACAGGACCAGAATGGAATACCCGGAGGACACAGGTGCTACCTCCAGTTAGACCCCGGACACGTGGCAGCTGTCCCAGAGGGACCAAAAGGGTAACAGGTATTTACAGAGTCCGTGGAAGGTTCTTGATGGAGAAGGTTAAGGTCCTGGTCCAGAACGGATGGTAGTAGGCTGGCTTCAGTGACCTTGTCACGGTCCACGGGTACGGATGGCTGATGGCGGAACGGGATGACACTTGCGCCAGTAAAAGCCGGGATTGTCCAGATTAGCCAGATACGAATAGCAATGATCTGAGGAGACAAACAGTATCAGCGAAGCACAGAGACTGCAGACGCAGCGCAGACAGAACAGGCACAGAACCGGATGTAGCAATGATAGAACACGTTGCTCCGGCACTCCCCTAATGGTGGAGTGACCAGATATAGTACTGAGTGCGCAGCCATTGGTTAATTAGCAATTTCAAAAGATGCACGCTGCCCCTTTAAGAGAGGCGGTGGGCGCGGCCTCGCGTCCTAAGCAGACTGTCTGGAGGCCTGCCAGCAGCGTGCCAGGAAGTGGAGGAGGACACAGGACGCCGGGAAACAGATGGGACAGGAGACCCCAGCCCATGCACAGACTGCCGCAGAGGGACAGCCCGAGGAACAGGTGAGTGAGCAGAACGGAGTGCAGGGCCAGCGCTGGGACCGGGTGTAACAGACTGTAGATAAGTTCCTTGAGAAGTGTAGTTTCCAAAATGAGGTCAACTGTTTAAGCACATCAGGGGCTCTACAAATGCTAACTATTCTAGCCAATTTTACGCTACAAACGTCAAGTGGCACTCCTTCACTTCCGAGCTCTGCCGTGTGCCTGAACAGTAGTTTTCCACCACATATATGATATCGGTGTACTCACGAGAAATTGTACAGTCGGTTTTCTCCTGTTTCCCTTGTGAAAATGTAAAACTTGAGGCTAAATCAACATTTTTGAGAGAAAAAGTCAAATTTACATTTTTTTCCTTCCACATTTCTTTAATTCCCGTGAAGAACCTGAAGGGTTAATAAACTTCTTGAATGTGGTTTTGAGCACTTTGAGGAGTCCAGTTTTTAAAATTGTGTCACATTTGGGTATTTTATGCAATATAGGCCCCTTAAATTCACTTCAAATGTGATATACAAAAAAATAGTTTTTGTAAATTTTGCTGGAAAATTGAGAAATTCCTGATCAACTTTTAACCCTTCAGTTCCTAACAAAAAACTTATGTTATTTATTAACTATTTTGTGTGCTATAACTATCTGGTTTAAGGGCATAAAAATTAAGTTTGAAAATTGCAAATTTCTGATATTTTCCCAAAGAAACACAAAAAATATCGGCCTAAATTTACCACCAACATGAAGTACAATATGTCACTAAAAAAATATCAGAATCTCTGGGATACATTAAAACTTTCCAGAGTTATTACCACATAAAATGACATTGGTCAAAGATTATAACATTTGGCCTGGTTAGGAAGTTTGAAAACAGGCTTGGGGTGAAAAGGTTAAAGAAAGTAACACATGACAAATATAGATGATTCCCTATGTAACAGGAATAAGTGAATAAAAATGGTAAGAGGACAGTCAAGAGGTCAAAAAGTAACTCAATAATTTCTCAATATGACTTATAAGATCACATCATGAATATGGAGTACAGTTATAGATGTGAAAAATGCAAATACAAATAGACTGAAAAGGGGACTGGGTGTTTTTACAAAGTGAGGCTGAGAAAACTGTTTAATTTGATATATATATAAGTATAAAATGTAATATGTAAAAGGAGTTGTCCAAACCCTTGTCAATTGGGGCAAATGGATGTTATAGGACAGGATCCTGATAAAGACTTAGAGCTACTGCAAAGACTGACTCCTACTCTAAAGGCCCCGTCACACATAACGAGATCGCTAGCGAGATCGTTATTACGTCACGGTTTTGAGATCGCTGGAGAGCAGTATCATGATCGTTGGAGAGCAGTCAAACATGCAGAACTTACCAACGATTTCGGCCGCCCCAGCAATCTAACTAACGATCTCGTTGGTCGTTGGGACGCTTTCACACAGCAGCTATTTCAACGATCCACATCTTGATAGGGGCTGTACTGTGTCACCAATCATCTCCGATTGGTGGATGCTACTGCGTTCTGATTGGGCGGCAGGTTTAAAATAAAGCCACGTTGTAGCAATTCCGTCCCTTTGTTCCTGTTTGCGTACTGGTTCGGATCGTAGCAGCGTTCTTCGGCTGTGACTCTGTATCCATTCATCTGGGCTTTGTTCCTGACAAGCATTCTGGTTTGTGGATTGTAGTGTTTTTCGGCTGTGACTCCACACAACCCGGAGAATTCTGCTAAGATCTGCAATCCAGCACGAGGTCAGAAACAAAGGATGGAATCGCTATTCTGTTGCTTTCTTTATGCACGGCGGGAAATGAGAATGCTGTAGCGACGACCAATCGGGGAAGAGGGACGCAGAAAAGTCCAATTTATGCACGCCTACGTGTTTCAGTTCTGAATTGCTAACGAGGTCGTTGGTTAGGTGTCAAATACAGCGATGCACACTGCCCAGCGGGAGCGCAACGATCCAGGAATGGTCCAGGAAGCTTTGTAACGATCAGCGATCTCACAGCAGGGGCCTGATCGTTGCTACCTGTCAGACATAACGAGATCGCTAGCGAAATCGTTATTGTGTCACAAAACCCGTGACGTATCAACGATCTCGCTAGCGATCTCGTTATGTGTGACGGGGCCTTAAGGCTGGCATCACACTACCATAGAATACGGGCGAGTGCTATGCAAGAAAACATCGCATAGCACTCAAACCAGTGTTAATCTATGGGGCAGCTCACATCAGCGTTTACTTTCTCAGGCGTATTCAGCGTGCGTGTAAAATCGCAACATGCTGCGATTGTATGCGCATATCGTCCGAAACTCACCAATGCAAGGCTATGGGTGCGAGAAAAACTAGGATCCCACACGAACCATCCGTCTAGCTTGCTACAAATACGCACACAATTTCCTAATTTCAGTCACTGAGCAATTTAATTCAATGGGGAAAATCAGTGAGGAATATAAAGCCATACGCATGTCATACGGATGCCATACGAATACATGGGTGGGAGAAAATTGCATCATCGCATTACAAACGCATTACACACGGATGACCATACGGAGAACACTTGTGCAACTCTGGGAAGGAAGACTCGGACCGATTTTTCATAAGTTTAGTGTGACTCCGGCCTAAGGCTACTTTCCCACGATGAGCTTTAGGCGAGTTTTTGATATTGTAGATTTTCTGCAGCATTTCTGCACCCATTAAGTAAAATAGGTTACTTGCATTTTTTGGAAAATATGCAGCATCAAAAACTCACCAAAAGCTCATTGTGTGACCGTAGTAGCCTAATAGTCTCAAACCAACCAGAAATTACTGGTTGATTTGAGACAAACTGGTTGGTCTGAACATGCACCGGGGACCCCGGCAGCCATTTTTCCGGAGGCCACCACATCACAGCAATGGATATGCGGGGCCTCCGGGCTTTCACAAGATGCCAGTGGAGCCCCCCCCCGCACCACAGAGCACCACCGCCGAATCTGCTTCACCTGCTGCATCAGCCTGGGATGGGATTTCCCGGAGGCCACTGCATCGCAGCAATGGACATGCGGGGCCTCCCGGCTTTCACAAGATGCCGACGGTGCACCGAGCACCACCGCCAAACCTGCCACACCAGCCTGGGATGGGAGTCATATCGCCGGACCACCGAACACCCCGTGACCCCGCTCCACCAGCACTGCTGATCCCCTTCCCCCCCGGGGAAGTTGAATTCGGACTGTAATACGGACCCCCATTTGACACATTATTTTTTTTCCCTATTTTCCTTCTGAAAATTTGGGGTACCTCTTATTGTCCGCTGCGTCTTATTGTCCGAAAAATACGGTACATATTTCAATTAAATCATTCCCAGTGGATTCCTATTCATTTACCTTTTGAAATTGCATGTTTTGAGGGTGAATTTATTTTTAAATTAATTAAACACTTTATTAAAATTGTAGTAAAATTATTCTTATTAAAAGGGGTTGTCCCAAATTTAATAGCCAACCTAATACTTAGACTCCGATTCATCAAAGCAACTACGCCAGAATTCTGCTGTAAAATGATTATAAAATTTGCAAAATTTTTGTGCAACACTGAGTTCCGCAACAACCTTGTGACTTTTAGCATTCCCTCCCAGTTTTTCCCAACTCCACCAAAATGGGCGAAGCTGGGACAAGACACCATAGCTTATTTCATTCATGATTACGACTGGAGTGAGCTTTGTGGTAGTGTACACAGAGGAGCCACTTTTCAGACACTTCTGTGTTCCTCTTAATGAATCAGGAGGGTTTCACTCCAAGACACCTGGTTCAACGCCAGTCTTGATGAATTGGGGCCTTTTTGTCTATTTCTTAAGAATAAGCACTTTTATAATTAACAAGAATTAAAAATTGCTGTTCCCGCTCTAAGCTTATTTCCTGATTTTACACTGCCAATGACTTATTGTTTGAGTCTCCCAGCATTCCCAGTGGAATCCTTCTGATCTCTTTTGTTAATAGATGATACTTAGAAAAATCACTAATCTGGGGCTGCCCACTCTAAAATAAATCGGTCCACACACTAATCTATCACACTCCAATATCACCACCATGGGCAAGACCAAAGAGATGTCTAAGGACCCCTGGGAAATATTTGTAGACCTGCACAAGGCTGAGATGGGCTATAAGACAATAGGCAAGCAGCTTGATGAAAAGGCAACAACTGTTGGCACAATTATTAAAAATGGAAGATGACTGTCAATCTTCCTCGGCCTGGGTCTCCATGCAACATCTCGCATTGAGGGATAAGGATGATTCTGAGAAAGATTAAGGCTATGTGCACACGTTGCGGTTTCTTAGCGGTTTTGCCGCGGTTTTTCGCGGCGGAAACACCGCGAAACCGCGGCAAAACCGCTTACACAATACAACTCATTAAGGCCTATGAGATTCCGCAATACTGTGTACATGTTGCGGGTTTTTCCGCGGTGGAATCGCATCGCGGGAGAATCCGCAGCATGCTCATTCTTTTTTGCGGAACCGTGGCGATTCCGCCGCCATAGGAATGCATTGAACCAATTACTTTCCGCATGTGGCTGTGCCCACCATGCGGAAAGTAAGCGGTTCAAGTGCGGATGGTACCCGGGGTCTGGAGGTGAGGAGACTTCGCGTGATGCTACGTCATCGGGATGATTGTCGCAAAGGACTCCTGGAACGGGATTGGCCGGGAGCGTCGCTGAGAGGCGGGAAAGCTGCAGGGGCCGCCGGAAGGTGAGAATATCATTATTATTTTTTTAATTATTTTTACATTAGATCTTTTTTACTATTGATGTGACATAGGCGGCATCAATAGTAAAAAGTTGGTCACACGAGTCAAATACTTGTTTGACTCGTGTGACCAACCTGTCAGATCGCTTGTAAAACGCTAGCATTCTGCAAGCTAATTCCGCTTGCAAAACGCTAGTGTTTAGCGGGAATACGCATACCTATAATATGCGGATTTCCCGCGGCAGGGAGGTGCGGAATTGCCGCGGAAATTTCCATGGCAATTCCGCAACGTGTGCACATAGCCTAAGAATCAGCCCATAACAGCATGGGAGGACCTGGTGCATGGGAGGACCTGGTCAATGACCTGAAAAGTGCTGGGACCAAAGTCTCAAACATTACCGTTAGTAATACACTATGCCATCATGGATTAAAATCCTGCAGGGCATGCAAGTTCCCCCTACTCACGCAAGCACATGTCCAGTCCCATTTGAAGTTCACCAATGACCATCTGGATGATCCAGAGGAGGCATGGGAGAAGGTCATTTGGTCAGATAAGACCAAAATAGAAATTTTTTGGTATCAACTCCACTCGCCATGTTTGGATGAAGAAGAAGGATGAGTATAACCCCAAGAACACTAATTCAACCATGAAGCATGGTGGGGGAAACATCATACTTTGGGAGTGCTTTTCTGCACAGGGGACAAGACGACCGAACTGTATTGAAGGATGGGTCATGTATAGCAAGATTTTGGCCAACAACCTCCTTCCCTCAGTAAGAGCATTGAAGATGGGTCGTGGTTGGGTCTTCCAGCTTGACAATGATCCGAAACACACAGCCTGGGAACTAAGAAGTGGCTCCGTAAGAAGCATTTCAAGGTCCTGGAGTGGGCTAGCCAGTTTCCACACCTGAACTCAATAGAAAATCTTTGGAGGGAGCTAAAAGTCAATGTTGCTCAGCGACAGCCCCGCAACCTGAAAGAGCTGGAGGAGTAGGCCAAAATCCCTGCTGCAGTGTGTGCAAACTTGGCCAAGAATTACAGAAAACGTCTGACCTCTGTAATTGCAAATAAAGGTTTCTGTACCAAATATAAAGTTCTGTTTTTCTATTGTATCAAATACTTATTTCATGCAATAAAATGCAAATTAATTATGTAAAAATAGTTCAATATGATTTTCTAGATTTTATTTTAAGGTTCAGTTGAAGTGTACCTACGATAAAAATTACAGACCTCTCCATTATTTGTAGGTCGGAAAACTTGCAAAATCGGTAGTGTATCAAATACTTAGTTCCCCACTGTATGTATGGAGGCGTTAGGAAAGATCACAATCAACCAATGAATAACCAGACAGATTCTGGATTATTCCGCATTTCAGATTACTGGACAATGAGTAATAGGACTATTTACCTTTTGTTTGACAAAAAAGATGGATGCATGGCTCTGTATGTATAGTCAAGTCTCCAACGTTTGTCTGGACCCAGCAGATGATTTTGCTTATCTGTTTAGGGAACCCACATCTTTCAACTATTTATGGTATATCCTCTGGATATTATGGGGAAAACCTTTTTGAGGATGTCTTCACACTGGTTCTTTTTGCTGAGCTTTTGAAGTGGAAACTAAGCAGAAACTCCCATGTTTTTGAGGAGTTTTGAGTTTTTAAAGCATAATTTGGAGAGTTTCCGCTCAGTTTCTTCTCCCAAAACTCCTCAAAATATATGAACATACATTTTTGAGTTTCGGGTGAAACATGCCTCTTTCTTTTCTGGATTGCTTTAGCTCATAAACTTGTGTGCTATACTGAATACCCACTTTATGTTTTTGCATCAAGAGATACTGAACCACATTCTTAACTACTTCTGTCCATAGACTTTAAGTCTATGTGCACACATTGAGGGTTTTTCACTGTTTTTTTTAGCATTTTTGCGGTGGTTTTCCGCTGCAAAAATGCTGAAAAAATGCATGCATTAAGCATCCTATTAGTAGAATGCATTCTGCAATTTTTGTGCACATGCTGCACTTTTTTCCGCGAAAAAAATGCATTGCGGAAAAAAAACGCAGCATGTTCATTTTTTTTTCTGGAATCACGGCGATTCCGCAGCCATAGGAATGTATTGAACCACTTACTTTCCACATGTGGCTATGCCCACCATGCACAAAGTAAGCGGTTCATGTGCGGATGGTACCTAGGGTCTGGAGGAGAGGAGACTCTCCTCCAGGCCCTGGGTACCATATCCATATTAAAACAATAATTAAAATAAAAAATAGAGATATTCTCACCTTCCGGCGGCCCCCGCAGCCTTTCCACCTCTCAGCGACGCTCCCGGCCAATCCGGTTCTCAGGGATGCATTGCGAGAATCACCCCAGATGACGTGCTATGTCATCTGGGGTCAATGTCGCTAAGCATCCCTGGGAACGAGATTGGCCGGGAGCGTCGCTGAGAGGCGGGAAGGCTGCGGGGGCTGCCGGAAGGTGAGACTATCATGATTTATTTATTTATTTTTATTTTTAACATTAGATCTTTTTACTATTGATGCGGCATAGGCGGCATCAATAGCAAAAAGTTGCTCACACTTGTCAAACACTATGTTTGACTCGTGTGACCAACCTGTCAATCAGTTTTCCAAGCGATGCTACAGATCGCTTGGAAAACGCTAGCATTCTGCAAGCTAATTATGCTTGCAAAACGTTAGTTTCTGGCGGGAATACGCATACCTATAAAATGCGTATTTCCGGCGGCAATTCCCGAATATGTGCACATAGCCTAAGGCTATGGATTTTTCCCGTTTTTTTTTGCGTTTTTGCAGCGGTTTTCCGCTGCAAAAATGCTTAAAAAAATGCATGCATTAAGCATCCTATGATTAGAATGCATTCTGCAAATTTTGTGCACATGGTGCATTTTTTTCTCCAAAAAAAAAACGCATCGCGGTAAAAAAACGCATCATGTTCATTAATTTCGCAGTAAATTTGCGTATTTCCTGCTATATTATTGACTTAGAATGTTCAGGAAAAAATTGCGGTAAAAACGCACAAAAAACACAGTAAAAAGGCGCAAAAAACGTGCAAAAACCGCAATGAAAACGCATCCGGATTTCCTGGGAAAAAGTCCGGTTTTTCTCAGGAAATTTCTGCAAAGAATCCTGAACGTGTGCACATAGCCTAAATGTCCAGGCAGTCCCCTTTTATTCCTGCACTGATGTTCTGAAACCAAGTTTACCTTCTCGATCTCTGTATACACAGTGCTAAACCAGCGCTGTGGATGCAGATTAGGAAGCACATACACTGCTTTCTCCTCTGGACTCAGTGAATAAGTGATCACTGGGTTCAGGGAAGGAGCAGGAGCTGCTGGGCCCTAGGAAACCCAGACAGCTCTACAATGCAGCAAGAAGGCTGAATTCATACTGTAGCTGAAGCTAAGATACCAAATGCCTCCTCCTCCTTTCACAAAGGTCTTTCAGGATCTTACAGGGGGCATAGTGTATAAAATAAATGAAAAAAAAAATACAATAGAAAAAGAAAGCATAAGTAAAAATACAACTAAAAAAAAAAGACACTGCCAGTCTAAATCAATGTTTCTAGCCACGCGACAATCATAAATTCATACATTCTCATAAATTTATTGAGAGACTCTACGGAACTCTGACAGGTGAAAATGTTCAATAATAACACTCGTAATATACATATCACTGATCAATACAATCACCATTGAATTGAATTCCTCGATGTGACAATTGAATGCGATCCCTCAATTACCTTACAGACTGACCTATATCGAAAACCTACATCAGTAAATTCTCTACTTCATGCGTCTTCTTCACACCCACTATTTATGAGTAAATCTATACCTGGAGGCTGATTTCTTTGCTTTGGGCGAATTTGTTTGTCCGACTGACTTTGAGAAAAAAGAGATAGAACTCAAAGATTTTATGACCGGGGGTACAGTTGCCGCATGAGGAAACACGCATATCATAGGGCTAAGTACACATCTAGACATCAATTATTTTATCCTCTAAAACACCTTAACTAACAATCAAGTTCGATTTATTTCCAACTTGTATTCCCAGTTTCCACATATGAGGGATTGTATCATAGCCGATACGCATGGCAGATCCAACACTTTCAAAACTAATACCATCTAGACCAAGTATCACCACACAAAGATCACTGTGCTTGATTGGCCAACAAACTCGCCTGACCTGGGGTATTGTCAAGAGGAAGATGAGAGACACCAGACCCCACAATTCAGACAAGCTGAAGGCTGCTATCAAAGCAACCTGTGCTTCCATAACACCTCAGCAGTGCCACAGGCTGATCGCCTTCATGCCACACTGATGCAGTAGTTGATGCAAAATGAGCCCCGACCAAGTATTGAGTGCATTTACTGAATATACATTTCAGTAGGCCAACATTTCGGATTTTAAAATCATTTTTCAAGCAGGTGTTATAAAGTATTCTAATTTACTAAGATAATGACTTTTGGGTTTTCATTGGCTGTAAGCCATAATCATCAACATTAACAGAAATTAACACATGAAATAGATCACTCTGATTGTAATGACTCTATAAAGTATATGTTTCACTTTTTGTATTGAAGGACTGAAATAAATTAACTTTTTGATAATATTCTAATTTTGTGAGATGCACCTGTATATTACACACTTTTATAGTTCACAATTTTGTATGCGTAACTTTTCACATTCCTTTATTTTTTATTTTCATTATTTTTTTCATTTATGTTTTGGTAATTTACTCTACACTTATTTAAACATTTTCTATAGATCTGCTGGGGTTATATATGATTTGGTGGCATATATACAGTGGTGGCAAAAAGTATTGGCACCCATGCAATTCTGTCAGATAATACTCAGTTTCTTCCTGAAAATGATTGCAATCACAAATTATTTGCTATTTTTATCTTCATTTAATTTGCTTGCAAGGAAAAAACACAAAAGAGAATGAATCAAAAATCAAATCCTTGATCATTTCACACAAAACTCCAAAAATGGGCCAGACAAAAGTATTGGCACCCTCAGCCTAATACTTGGTTGCAC
Organism: Oophaga sylvatica; assembly: GCA_033576555.1. Classification (NCBI taxonomy): domain Eukaryota; kingdom Metazoa; phylum Chordata; class Amphibia; order Anura; family Dendrobatidae; genus Oophaga; species Oophaga sylvatica. The sequence goes on from JARQOD010000003.1 coordinate 162,900,262, forward strand.
AACCTTTAGGCAAAATAACTGTGAACAACCACTTCCGGTAACCATCAATGAGTTTCTTACAATGCTCTGCTGGAATTGTAGACCATTCTTCTTTGGCAAACTGCTCCAGATCCCTGATATTTAAAGGGTGCCTTCTCCAAACTGCCATTTTGAGATCTCTCCACAGGTGTTCTATGGGATTCAGGTCTGGACTCATTGCTGGCCACCTTAGAAGACTCCAGTGCTTTCTCTCAAACCATTTTATAGTGCTTTTGGAAGTGTGTTTTGGGTCATTGTCCTGCTGGACGACCCATGACCTCTGAGGGCGACCCAGCTTTCTCACACTGGGCCCTACATTATTCTGCAAAATTTATTAGTAGTCTTCAGACTTCATAATGCCATGCACACGGTCAAGCAGTCCAGTGCCAGAGGCAGCAAAGCAACCCCAAAACATCAGGGAACCTCCGCCATGTTTGACTGTAGGGACCATGTTCTTTTCTTTGAATGCCTCTTTTTTTTTCCTGTACACTCTATGTTGATGGTTTTTCCCAAAAAGCTCGACTTTTGTCTCATCTGACCAGAGAACATTCTTCCAAAACGTTTTAGACTTTCTCAGGTAAGTTTTGGTAAACTCCAGCCTGGCTTTTTTATGTCTCGGGGTAAGAAGTGGGGTCTTTCTGGGTCTCCTACCATACAGTCCCTCTTCATTCAGACGCCGACGGATAGTACGGGTTGACACTGTTGTACCCTCGGACTGCAGGGCAGCTTGAACTTGTTTGGATGTTAGTCGAGGTTCTTTATCCACCATCCGCACAATCTTGCATTGAAATCTCTCAATTTTTCTTTTCCTTCCACATCTAGGGAGGTTAGCCACAGTGCCATGGGCTTTAAACTTCTTAATGACACTGCGCACGGAAGACACAGGAACATTCAGGTCTTTGGAGATGGACTTGTAGCCTTGAGATTGCTCATGCTTCCTCACAATTTGGTTTCTCAAGTCCATTCTCAATGTGGTACACACAAGGACACAGGACCGAGGTTGAGTCAACTTTAATCCATGTTAATTGGCTGCAAGTGTGATTTAGTTATTGCCAACAACTGTTAGGTGCCACAGTAAGTTACAGTCACCAGCACGGTGATTACACGAATTAGAGAAGCATCACATGATTTTTCAAACAGTGCCAATACTTTTGTCCCCCCCCTTTTTTAGGTTTGGTGTAGAATTATATCCAATTTGGCTTTAGGTAAATTCTTTTTGTGTTTTTTCATTGAAGACAAATTAAATGAAGATAATAATAATACCAAAGAATTTGTGTTTGCAATCATTTTCAGGAAGAAACTGAGTATTATCTGACAGAATTGCAGGGGTGCCAATAATTTGGCCACCACTGTATATACAGTATAAGGTATATACACTGCTCTAAAAAATAAAGGGAACACTTAAATAACAGAATATAACTCCAAGTAAATCAAACTTCTGTGAAATAAAACTGTCCACTTATGAAGCAACACTGATTGACAATCAATTTCACATGCTGTTGTGCAAATGGAATAGACAACAGATGGAAATTATTAGCAATTATCAAGACACACTGAATAAAGGAGTGGTTTTGCAGGCGGGGACCACAGACCACATCTCAGTACCAATGCTTTCTGGCTGATGTTTTGGTCACTTTTGAATGTTGGTTGTGCTTTCACACTCGTGGTAGCATGAGATGGACTCTACAACCCACACAAGTGGCTCAGGTAGTGCAGCTCATCCAGGATGGCACATCAATGCGAGCAGTGGCAAGAAGGTTTGCTGTGTCTGTCAGTGTAGTGTCCAGAGGCTGGAGGCGCTACCAAGAGACAGGCCAGTACACCAGGAGATTTGGGGGGCCATAGGAGGGCAACAACCCAGCAGCAGGACCCCTACCTCCGCCTTTGTGCAAGGAGTGACAGGAGGAGCACTGCCAGAGCCCTGCAAAATGACCTCCAGCAGGCCACAAATGAAAACCGACTCCATGAGGATGGTCTGAGTGCCCGATGTCCACAGATGGGGGTTGTGCTCACAGCCCAACACCGTGCAGGACGCTTGGCATTTGCCACAGAACACCAGGATTGGCAAATTAGCCACTGGTACCCTGTGCTCTTCACAGATGAAAGCAGGTTCACACTGAGCACATGTGACAGACATGACAGAGTCTGGAGACGCCATGGAGAGCGATCTGCTGCCTGCAACATCCTTCAGCATGACCGGTTTGGCATTGGGTTAGTAATGGTGTGGGGTGGCATTTCTTTGGAGGGCCACACAGCCCTACATGTGCTCGCCAGAGGTAGACTGACTGCCATTAGGTACTGTAATGAGATCCTCAGACCCCTTGTGAGACCATATGAACGGTTGGCCCTGGGTCCTTCCTAATGCAGGACAATGCCAGACCTCATATGGCTGGAGTGTGTCAGCAGTTCCTGCAAGTTGAAGGCATTAAAGCTATGGACTGGCCTGCCCATTCCCCAGACCTGAATCCGATTGAACACATCTGAGACATCGTGTCTCGCTCCATCCAGCAACGTCACGTTGCACCACAGACTGTCTAGGAGTTGGCGGATGCTTTAGTCCAGGTCTGGGAGGAGATCCCTCAGGAGACCATCTGCCGCCTCATCAGGAGCATGCCCAGGCGTTGTACAGTAGGGAGGTCATACAGGAACGTGGAGGCCACACACTACTGAGCAACATTTTGACTTGTTATAAGGACATTACATTCCACTTTAATTTTGTGGGTGACTCCAAATCCAGGCCTCCATTGGTTAATGAATTTGATTTCCATTGATGATTTTTGTGTGATTTTGCTGTCAGCACATTCAACTTTGTACAGAACAAAGTATTCAATGATAATATTTCATTCATTCAGATCATCTAGGATGTGTTATTTGAGTGTTCCCTTTAATTTTTTGAGTAGTGTATACTGTATACTTTCTATATATTTTACTGTCATCACTTCTATTCACATTACATGCAATTTACTACACTAACTTTACTGAGTGCTTCTTGTTTCATTTTACACTGTTTGATAATATGCAATAGCCAATTTGTATTTTATCACCACTGTACATACATAATTTTTTTACACTGTTTTGCATTCTTTTACACTGTTTCACATTTAATTATGTGTTATGAGCATTATAGAATCATAGAATGGTAGAGTTGGAAGGGACCTCCTGGGTCATCTGGTCCAACCCCCTGCTCAAAGCAGGATTCTCTAAATCATCCCAGACAGATGTCTGTCCAGCCTCTGTTTGAAGACTTACATTGAAGGAGAACTCACCACCTCTTGTGGAAGCCTGTTGCACTCATTGATCACCCTATCAAAAAGTTTTTTCTAATATCTAATCTGTGTCTCCTCCCATTCAGTTTCATCTCATTGCTTCTAGTCTTTCCTTGTGCAAATGAGAATAAAGATGATCCTTCTACAATGTCACAGCCCTTGAGATATTTGTAGACAGCTATTAAGTCTCCTCTCAATCTTCTTTTTTGTAAGTTAAACATTCCCAAATCCTGCAACCGTTCCTCATAGGACATGGTTTTCAGACAGGACACCATTCTGGTCGCTCTTCTCTGAACTTGCTCCAGTTTGTTGATGTCTTTTTTAAAATGTGGTGTGCAAAACTGGACACAGTATTCCAGATGAGGTCTGACTTTGGAGTAGAGGGCAATAATGACCTCACGTGATCTAGACTGTATGCTTCTGTTAATACATCCCAGAATTGTATTTGCTTTTTTTGCTACTGCATCACACTGTTGACTCATGTTCAGTCTGTGATCAGTTAGTATACCCAAGTCTTTTTCACATGTGCTGTGGCTTAGCCCTATTTCTTCTATTCTGTATATGCTTATTTCATTTTTATTGCCCAGATGTAGTACTTTGCATATTTCCCTGTTAAAAACCATTCTGCTAGTTGCTGCCCACTGCTCCAGCTTATTTATATATTTTTGAATCCTCTCCCTTCTTTAGTATTAGCTACCCCTCCTAGCTTTGTATCATCAGCAAATTTAATCAGTTTACACTAAATTCCTTCATCTAAATCATTGATAAAGATGTTGAACAATACAGGGCCCAGGACAGAGCCCTGTGGTACCCCACTTGATACATTCTTCCAACTGGATGTGCAGCCATTTACTACCACTCTTTGGGTCCGATCACTAAGCCAGTTATGAATCCACCTAACAGTTGCCTTGTCCAATCCATACTTAGTCATTGTTTCAAAAAGGATTGTGTGAGATACTTTGTCAAATGCTTTGCTAAAGTCAAGATATACTATATCTACAGCATTTCCTTGATGTACCCAGTCAGTGATTCTGTCATAGAAGGAAATTAAGTTAGTCTGACATGACTTATTAGTTACAAACCCATGCTGACTCTGGTTAATCACTTCATTCTTAACCAGGTACTTACAGTGGGTAAGCATTCAAACCCCTTTAAATCCCTCACTCCCCAGTTTCATTGCAGCCACATTGCTATATAAGATTTTTTATTATTAGTTTTTCACACTTTACTATGATGGATGTGCAATACAGGACAGCTTTCCATTTTTAATCTCACAATATACAGTTTCATTCTTAGGTTGTGTGCACACATTGTGTTTTTTTCCGCGTGGATTTTTTTTTAACAAAACCTGAAGCAATCCTGATGCCAGAAAAGTGATTGAGAAATCTGAAGAGTCAAGCACACGTTGAATATTTTTGACCTGCAGATTTGGTGCAGAAAATAATCTGCAGCATGTAAATTTTCTGTGCGTTTTTCAGAATTGACTTCACTGAAATCATTCAAAAACGCACGGCAAATACGCAGGCAAAAACTCCCCCAAAACATGCGTTCTTGCAGCTGTATTTTTCCTGCTAAGAGCTGCAGAAATTGGGCAGAAATGTTATTCAACGTATATACGTAGCCTTAAGATATATATTATTTATAAATGTTGGAGATATTATGTGGTATTCAATTAATAATTGTATTTATTACAATTGAATATCATAATTTTTGGCAGTCACAACTATTGTTGGAGTGTTTTATAATGGGACTAATCGATATTATTGTTTTAAAGACATAAGTAGTCATACTTACTTACATATCCATATACTATACATCATTTATGATTCATTCTATTAATGCCACAAATTATTTATATGTCTCCAAGTTTGCGGCTATATTAGCATATGTATGATTTTATTATTCCACTGTGAGTCGCCTTGGTAGTACGCATGTGTGTCTCGGGCCTGTGATCTACTCCATGCCTTGTGTCTTTACATTCTCCAGATGTCGGATCATGTGTCCCCTCACATGATGTTTTTGTTACTGATCACATGACCCAGGTCTCGATGGATTTTCCATCTTCGCATGCGTCATCACATACTCAGTCACTTCTCTTTGGTGATTGTCCTCTTTTTAAACACCTGTCCCCTTGATGACGTTACTCCTGGTGAAAGCAATAGCAGAAACACGCAATGGGGTGGCCGCCACTCTGTTTGAGACCTCCTATACACATGTATATATCTAGCAGTACTATATTATATCCCTTAGATTACCAGTCAAGGCATTGACTCTGTATAGTAATGATTGTGGCTCATACATAATCCTATTTGCACTTTGAGTAGTCCCGATGATTGTTTTATTTTATTTAGTGCAGTTACGCATAATCCCATTTGAAAGTTTTAGCAGTCACTGTGACTGCTTCTCTCCATTGAGTGTGGCTCCCTCTCTGACATTAGACGTACTATCCCGTCCATAAAACCCGTGACAATCTGCCCATGGACGGGATAGTACGTCATAGGCGATCAGCTGCGCTCCTGAGGGGAGCGCAGCTAATCGCCGCCGGGTGTCAGCTGATTATCACAGCTGACACCCGTGACTGTGTGTCAGGAGCGGTCACGGACCGCTCCCGGCACATTAACCCCTAGCACACCGCGATCAAACATGATCGCGGTGTACAGGGGGCGCAGGGAGAGGGCTCCCTGCGCGCCCCCCTGAGACCCTCAGACCAGCGCGATGTGATCGCGCTGTTCTGAGGGCTTCCTCCCTCCCAAGACCCGGATCCAAGATGGCGCCGGGGTCCTGGAGGGAGGCGGCTTCCTCAGTGCCTGCTGAGAGCAGGCACTGAGAAGCCTGCTCCACTGCCTGAGCGATCGCTGGTGTGACAGTGTGCTGTGCACACTGTCACACCAGCGATTTGATAAAATACAGTGATGTCCCACCCTGGGACAAAGTAAAAAAGTTAAAAAAATAAAAATAAACATGTTATAAAAAAAAATCCAAAATAAAAAAAAAAAAAAATATTCCCCAATAAATTCATTTCTTCCTGTAAATAAAAAAAAACAAAACAATAAAAGTACACATATTTGGTATCGCCGCGTCCGTAACGACCCCCCATATAAAACTGTCCCACTAGTTAACCCCTTTAGTGAACCCCTTAAAAAAAAAAAAAAAAACGAAGCAAAAAATCAATGCTTTATCATCATACCGCCGAACAAAAAGTGGAATAACGCGCAAAAAGACCGATATAAATAAACATGGTTGAAAACGTCATCTTGTCCCGCAAAAAACGAGCCGCCATACAGCATCATCTCTGAAAAAATAAAAAAGTTATAGCTCGCAGAATAAAGCGATAAATAAATAAAGCAAAAATAATTATTTTTTATATAAAATTGTTTTTATTCTATAAAAGCGCCAAAACATAAAAAAAATGATATAAATGAGGTATCGCCATAATCGTACTGACCCAAAGAATAAAACTGCTTTATCAATTTTACCACACGCGGAACAATAAAAACGCCTCCCCCAAAAGAAATTCATGAATTGCTGATTTTTGTTCATTCTAACCTCCCAAAAATCGAAATAAAAAGCGATCAAAAAATGTCACCTGCTCAAAAATGGTACAAATAAAAACGTCAACACGTACCGCAAAAAATAAGACCTCACATGACTCTGTGGGCCAAAATATGCAAAAATTATAGCTCTCAAAATGTGGCGATGCAAAAAACTATTTTTGCAATAAAAAGCGTCTTTTAGCGTGACAGCTGCCAATCATAAAAACCATAAATAAACTATAAATAGTAAATCAAACCCCCCTTTATCACCCCCTTAGTTAGGGAAAAATAATAAAATTAAAAAATGTATTTATTTACATTTTCCCATTAGGGTTAGGGTTGGCGCTAAAGTTAGGATTAGGGTTAGGGTTGGGATTAGGGGTGTGTTAGGGTTAGGTTTGTGGTTAGGGTTGGGACTAGGGTTAGGGGTGTGTTGGGGTTAGGGTTGGAGTTAGAATTGGGGGGTTTCCGCTGTTTAGGCACATCAGGGGCTCTCCAAATGTGACATGGCGTCTGATCTCAATTCCAGCCAATTCTGCGTTGAAAAAGTCAAACGGTGCTCCTTCACTTCTGAGCTCTGCCATGCGTCCAAACAGTAGTTTATCCCCACATATGGGGTATCAGCGTACTCTGGACCCCAAGAGTTATTGTGCAATTTGTCCTATTTCTTCTGTTACCCTTGGGAAAATAAAAAACTGGGGGCGAAAATATCATTTTTGTTCAAAAAAAAAATTATTTTATTATTTTTACGGCTGTGCGTTATAAACTTCTGTGAAGCACTTCGGGGTTCAAAGTGCTCACCACACATCTAGATAAGTTCCTTGTGGGGTCTATTTTCCAAAATGGGGTCACTTGTGGGGGTTTCCACTGTTTAGGCGCATCAGGGGCTCTCCAAATGCGACATGACGCACCCAGACCATTCCATCAAAGTCTGCAATCCAAAACGTCACTACTTCCCTTCCGAGCCCTGACGTGCGCCCATACAGTAGTTTTCTCCCACATATTGGGTGTCAGCGTACTCAGGACAAATTGGACAACAACTTTTGGGGTCCAATTTCTCCTGTTACCCTTGTGAAAATAAAATATTGGGGGCGAAAAAATCATTTTTGTAAAAAAAAAAGGATTTTTTATTTTTACGGCTGTGCGTTATAAACTTCTGTGAAGCACTTTGGGGTTCAAAGTGCTCACCACACATCTAGATAAGTTCCTTGTGGGGTCTATTTGCCAAAATGGGATCACTTGTGGGGGGTTTCCACTGTTTAGGTGCATCAGGGGCTCTCCAAATGTGACATGACGCCCCCAGACCATTCCATCAAAGTCTGCAATCCAAAACGTCACTACTTCCCTTCCGAGCCCCGACGTGTGCCCATACAGTAGTTTTCGCCCACATATTGGGTATCAGCGTACTCAGGACAAATTGGACAACAACTTTTGGGTTCCAATTTCTTCTGTTACCCTTGTGAAAATAAAATATTGGGGGCGAAAAAATCATTTTTGTAAAAAAAAAAAAAAAGATTTTTTATTTTACGGCTGTACGTTATAAACTTTAGTGAAACACCTGGGGGTTCAAAGTTCTCACCACACATCTAGATAAGTTCCTTGAGGGTCTAGTTTCCAAAATGGTGTCATTTATGGGGGTTTCCACTGTTTAGGCAGATCAGGAGCTCTCCAAACACGACATGGCGTCCAGCCAATTCTGCGTTGAAAAAGTCAGACGGCGCTCCTTCCCTTCCAAACTCTGCCATGCACCCAAACAGTGGTTTACCCCCACATATGGGGTATCAGCGCACTCAGGACAAATTGCACAATAACTTTTGGAGTCTTGTTACCCTTGGAAAAATAAAAATTGGGGTGAAAAGATCATTTTTGTGGAAAAAATATGATTTTTAAATTTTACGGCTCTACGTTATAAACTTGTGTGAAGCACTTGGGGTTCAAATTGCTCATCAAAAATCTAGATAAGTTCCTTAGGGGTCTAGTTTCCCAAATGGGGTCATTTGTGGGGGGTTTCCAATGTTTAGGCACATCAGGGACTCTCCAAATGCAACATGGCATCCAGACTCAATTCCAGCCAATTTTGGTTGGAAAAAGTCAAATGGTGCTCCTTCCATTCAGAGCTCTGCCGTGCGCCCAAACAGTGGTTCCCCCCCATATATGGGGTATCAGCGTACTCAGGACAAATTGTACAACAACTTATGTGGTCCAATTTCTCCTGTTACCCTTGGGAAAATAAAAAAATAGTGACTAAAAGATAATTTTTGTGGGAAAAAAATAGGATTTTTTATTTTCATGCCTGGGCATTATAAACTTGTGTGAAGCACTTGGGGGTTCAAAGTGCTCACCAAAGATCTAGATAAGTTCCTTAGGGGGTCTAGTTTCCAAAATGGGGTCACTTGTGGGGGTTTCCACTGTTTAGGCTCATCTGGGGCACTGCAAACGGAACATGACCCCCATTAACGTCTGCATTCCAAAACGTTACTACTTCCTTTCCAAGCCCTGCCGTGCACCCAAACAGTTTCCCCCCCCACATATGGGGTATCAGCGTACTCAGGACAAATTGGAAAACAACTTTTGGGGTCCAATTTCCTTGGGAAAATTCAAAAATTTGGGACTAAAAAATCATTTTTGTGGAAAATTGATTTTTTTTTTTTTTCACACCCAGGCTTTATAAACTTTTGTGAAACACTTGAGGGTTCAAAGTGCTCACAACAGATCTAGATAAGTACCTTAGGGGGTCTAGTTTCCAAAATGGTGTCACTTGTGGGGGGTTTCCACTGTTTAGGCGCATCAGGGGCTCTCCAAACGCGACATGGCATCCAATCTAAATTCCAGCCAATTTTAGTTTGAAAAAGTCAAACGTCGCTCCTTCCCTTACGAGCTCTGCCGTGTGCCCAAACAGTGGTTTTCCCCCACATATGGGGTATTGGCGTACTCAGGAGAAATTGCATAACAACCTTATCTGTCCATTTTCTCCTTTTACCCTTGTGAAAATAAAAAAAAAGTTTGTAAAAGATAATTTTTGTGGCTAAAAAGTAAAATATTCATTTTTTCCTTCCACGTTGCTTTAGTTACTGTGAAGCACCTGAAGGGTTAATAAACTTCTTGAATGTGGTTTTGAGTACCTTGAGGGGTGCAGTTTTTAGAATGGTGTCACTTTTGGGTATTTTCTGCCATATAGACCCCTCAAAGTGACTTCAAATGTGAGGTGGTCCCTAAAAAAAATGGCTTTGTAAATTTTGTTGTAAAAATGAGAAATCGCTGGTCAACTTTTAACCCTTATAACTTCCTAACAAAAAAAAATTTTGGTTCCAAAATTGTGCTGATGTAAAGTAGACATGTGGGAAATGTTATTTCTTAACTATTTTGTGTGACATATTTCTCTGTTTTAAGGGAATAAAAATTCAAAGTTTGAAAATTGCAAAATTTTAAAAATTTTCGCCATATTTGCGTTTTTTTCAAAAATAAACGCAAGTTATATCGAAGAAATGTTACCATTATCATGAAGTACAATATGTCACGAGAAAACAATCTCAGAATCGCGAAGATCCGTTGAAGCGTTCCAGAGTTATAACCTCATAAAGAGACAGTGGTCAGAATTGTAAAAATTGGCCCTGTCATTAACGTGCAAACCACCCTTGGGGTGAAGGGGTTAACATATTTCATTTAGGGCTTTTTCACACGCACGTGTCTCATCATTCTCCCCTGCTCTGCCGGCGATCAGCGTGAGCAAGGGAGAATTATGAGAGTTATATTCAAGTGATAACAATGAGAGCAGGCGGCGTCTGATCGGACTATTACTCCCATCAGCCTACAACTGCTGCCGCTAATAACAATGAAAGCAGGAGCGGCTGATAGGAGCATTCATCACCCGCCGCCTGCGTTATAAATTAAAAAAACGGCGTTTGCTCCCCTGTGTTTTCTATAACCAACCAGGCAAACTGACAGCTGGGGGATGCAACCCTCAGTTGTCAGCTTTAGTAAGGCTGGTTATCAAGAATAGAGGGGTCCCCATGCTGTTTTTTTAAATTATTTAAATAAATAATTAAAAAAACGGCGTGAGATCTTCCCCATTTTTGACAACCAGCCTTGCTAAAATTAACAGCTGGGGGCTAGTATTCTGAAGCTTGTAAGGGGTTATGGATATTGACCCCCCCCAGCCTAAAAATAGCAGCCCAGAAAAGGCACATCTATTAGATGCGCCAATTCTAGTGTTTTGCCCGGCTCTTCCCACTTGCCTTGTAGCGGTGGCAAGTGGGGTTCATATTTTTGGGGTTGATGTCACCTTTGTATTGTCTGGTGACATCAAGCCCACGGCATAGTAATGGAGAGGTATCTATAAGACACCTATCCATTACTAATCCTATAGCTATATGGTAAATATACAGCATGAATAAAGTTCTTTATTTGAAATAAAACAAAACACTTTAATTTTCAATAAAAATGGAACAGTTATACTCACCAAACGCCTAATTCCACGTCTAATGTAATAAAACAAAATTAAAAAAAAACAGCAATATCCCTCACCTGTCTTGTTATTCTGTCCCATGCCATAATCCATGTATGGGGGATAAATAGTTGTCAACCAGGATGGTGCCAAGATGCGACTATCCAGGCTGATAACCACTGGTGCATGAGCTGCTGTGAGTTCAAGCTCAGTGACTTCACCGCAGGTCACAGTAAGAAATTCTAGGTAATCTGCTGTGAACTCACTGAGCTGAACTGCGGTGACCTCCTCACTGACTTTTTCTCATGGTACTAAGGTCACTGCAGTTCAGCCAGGCTGGGAACGAAGCCTCACTGACTGGCGGTAACCTTGATGATGTCACCGCTGGTCAATGATGCTGTGTTCGCAACTGCTCATTCACCATTGGTTCTCAGCCTGGACGGTTGCATTTTGGCACCGTCCAGGTTGAAAACTATTTATCCTCCAGCCATGGATTATGGCGTGGGACAGAATGAAGGACAGGTGAGGGATATTGTTGTTTTTTATTTTTGTATTATTACAGGAGACTAGGGATTCAGTGGAATTAGGCCCTTAGTGAGTATAACTGTGTTTGTTATTTTTAAATAAAAATGGAAAAGTGTATTGTGCTATATTTCAAATACAGGACTTTATTCTTGCTGTGTCTTCATTTACCATATAGCGATAGGGTTAGCTATAGCTATAGGATTAGTAATGGAAAGGTGTATTATAGACACCTTTCCATTACTAAGCCTTGGGATCGATGTCACCAGACATGGCTTCAGTAATGTAAAACCCAGAAGTTTTTCCTCCAGTACATTAAGTGGTGTGAGGGGTTACGTAGCTATTTTGTGAAGGGATGGGTTTTTGTGGACAACCATAGAGCAGGTGGGAGGTTGTCCACCTTGTCTCCACCCCAGTGTGTGGTCTGGAACTTAAATAGTCGGCCTCCAGATGCATTCAGTGTTCAGTGTGACTGGAGAGGCTAACTCCAGAGAAGTGTTTGTGCTGGGACTAACCTTAACCATGTGGGTTTTGCTAACTGTGACTGGGAGGATCCTTGCTACCACAAGGACTGTGCTTTGTGCTACCATTTAGTTCTGTTTTCCTGTTTTGCCCAGAGGGTCGCATTTGTTTTTACTTTACCTTATTCACTTTTATTCCACACATAATAAATCAAAGGAAGTTCTTAAAGAGACAGTTTTCCCGTGTCTACATCTGTGTACAGCTGAGTCAGCCGATCTACCACAAATTATATAAAGGGATTTTGGTCATTTTAGGATTTTCTTATTCACCGCTGGTGTCACTCTGGAACTTCTATGTCCATAAATTTTGTATAAAGTCACAGTATATCCTACATACAGTAAGTGACCAGTATGTATGCTTATCTGTATCTATTTTTGTGGTCCCAGTTTCTCAATACAATAATAATTGTGATTCAAATAATTATATGACTCATCTTGGATGTGCGTCCTTTTTCTTTTATATGCCCATCACCTATTGCTTGTATGTTCAATTAAGGTTATACCATTTTATTTGAGTTATGGACATTTTGGTTGCTTTTTTATTTCTTCTCTTCTTTTACAACATATACCACAAATGTTCCTAATGTACCAAATCATGAATAATCACTAACTGCAGAAGAGGCAATATTCCTTTTGTACGACAAAGTTGGAAGAATAACGGACAATTCTAGCAACTTTATCTTTATTGTAAAATACTTTTCAGATCAGCAGCATTTTGAGGATATCTGTAAATCCCTTCTCACATATAACAGTCTCCAGGTGCTGTTGTAGCAGAGCTAAGTAAGTGCATTATGTTCTGTTAGACACCCGTACCCTGAAAACTCAGCAGTTTGGTAGGTTTAGGATTATACATGTTGTGTTTTTATTTTTCTACAATCCATCTTGTTTTAAGCTAATACCTAACAGTTAATAACCATGTGTGTAAGAAACCTCCTTTCATTGCATATATTAATGACTTAACCAGAGTGGCAGTTGCCATGTTGTATGTGTTGTGTTCGTTTAAGCATCGGTTTGTAGGACACAGTGCACCTATTGTACCAGTATATTTATTGGACAGGTCAATTTCACAAACTGCTGGATTTTAACTTTGACAATGCAGTAAATCAATTTACTGATATGAATGGGTCATTAAGAAGCTTTCTGTCTCATTGGTTTTCCAAAATTTGATCAACCCAATTCTTATGAATATTTATTTCCAAAAGGAATCGTTTGTAGTTTACATAGACAGAAACATGTGTTATGAAAAGGCTTTTATTTTAATGTTTCCACTTTTCTAATGTATATGGGCACAGGCTAAGATTGTCAAAGTCGGAATTGCATCCTGTGAAATGATATAATGGATTCTATTCTAATCTGTATGGCGATAAAGCTGCTTTAAAAACTGTAATAAAAAGTGGAAAGACGTTTAGTGGAGGAAGAATACTTTGGAGCTTTATGCCCAAGTGGGATATGGTTATGACAATAATTCAAAAACTAGGACAAGAACTAGGAACTACCTGACTTAAGTCATAGACACTTTGGTAAGAACATCAACTTATTAGTAAACCATATGTAAAGAACATGTCCATGTGAATATAAATTTTTTTCATGTGATTGGAAATATACAACATACTCAGGTTTTCTTTTCACTTTCTCAGTTTTCTAAAAATGAAGTTGGTCACATCTCACGCCACAACATAATAACATGGAAATGGACATTACATTACACATGTTAAAGTTAATTTCCATAAAGCAGAACTTTGGATTATAATGTCAGACCCTTATCAGGATAAAGCCCGGGTCTCACATAGCGATACACCAGCGATCCCGACAACGATCAGGATCGCTGGTGTGTCGCTACATGATCGCTGCTGAGCTGCCAAACAGGCAGCTCAGGCAGCGATTAGCACAGCGACACTGCGGGTAACATCGCTTAGTTACCCGCAGTGTACTTTGGATACCAGCGCCCTGATGCAGGGAGCTGGCAACCAAGGTACACGTCGGGTTTCCAGGCGCTGCACGGTGCCAGGAAACCCGCTGTGTACCTTGGTTACCAGCTCCCTGCATCAGGGCGCTGGTATCCAAGGTGCACAGCGGGTTTCCAGGCACAGCCCCGCGCCTGGAAACCCGCTGTGTACCTTGGTTACCAGCGGATCGCTGGTCTCCCGCCTGTCACACGCAGCGATGCGTGCTGGCCAGCGGGAGACCAGCGATCAAAAAAATGTCCAGGACATTCAGCGACGATCAGCGATACCCAGCAGGGGGGCTGATCGTCGCTGAATGTCACACACAGCGATATCGCTGGGAGATCGCTGCTGCGTCACAAAACTAGTGACTCAGAGATCGCTGTGTGAGACGGGGCTTTAGAGTCTTGCTTGTTGAAATATTGACTAAAAATACTGAAAGCCAATAGAGAATTGTTTCCTATTTTTAAAGGGAACCTCTCAGGAAAATTTTACTATTCAAACTAGTGGTATGGCTGTAACAGCAGAACAATACAGGGGATCCCTGCTTTGTAGTAAGACAATGTGCCAGCACCGAGAAACCAAGCTTTGAAACCACATGCAAATTAATCCTGCAATTTGCAAGTGGTATAACAGCTCATTCTTTCAGTGCTGAAACATTGTCTCACTACAAAACAGGTATCGTCTTTATCCCTGTACTAGGTCATATAGAGCCATCTTGGTACAACCATCCTGTCAAGTTGGCTCAACCTCTATGCTAAAAATCAAATAAAAGTTATAACCCCGTTTTTTCTAGAAACTTGTGTAATCACTTTGTGACTACTACTTCATACACTTTGAGCTCCCCACCTTCCATTTGAGACAAAGGACTCTGACTCCCTTCTGTTTTCAAAGTAATGAATTACTTTAGAAAAGTCTAGCTCATTAAGTAGTGGTCCTTCAATAGCAATTTTAAGAACATCGTTAAGGTTACCGGCCATTATTTCCCAATCACTTCTCTGCTTTTGTAGCTCTTTCACCTTACTTATTTTATCGAAGAGTATAGTCCCAAGAGGCATGACTAGAACAACAGCAGCTAAGACAGTAAAGTCAGGAAAAAGTTCATGCATCTCAGAGCTGGAATGGACCAGCTTCACACAAAGATCTCGAAAACTCAAGTGGCTAAGGCTGAACACAATACGCTTGAAGAGGGCAAAGTCATTTAATGCTCTTTCAGGAACCAAAACATGGGAGAAATACTGAAGAAGGAGCCGTAATTCCATTTCACCATAAGAACCAATGTCATCCAGGGAGGATGGGTAACTCTTTGGGTTGAAGACAACTGAAAAAGAGCTGATAACCTTCAGTACACTACTAGGAAATCGGTCCTGTAGGTTCTTGCACACGTTTTCAAGACAAGATTCTTTTATAAGTTCAAAGTCTTTCAATTGGGCTTGGGAGCACTCAACCAATTCTACTCCTTTGTAGTAAAACCTGCTCTCACTGTCCTCATCGGGATGCTCATTCAGCTCATTAAGGAACTCTTGAAAGTTCTGTCCATTTGTAGATTTTTGAGCTTGCAGGGTTGCATGTGATGCTGTTACTATTGGATTTATCATGGATATATCAAGTTCCTCAATCTGGAATAACTGGTTCAGTTTTTGGAAGATGGGAAGTATATCAAGTAAAACCTTGGTAAAAGCCACAAACCAGAACTTTTTTAGCTCCAAGCACAGTCCACTGGCTATGGGAGACTTGGCAGATTCACTTTCAAGTAGAAGAACAAGAGTTGGCCAAGAAGAGTCAATGGTTTCGACAGCTGGCAATATGGACATCCATTGAACCATTCTTGCACAATTTAAGTCTATGCCACAGATTTTGAGAATATTATGTAACTCATTAAAGCTTTGATTTTCCCCATTTTTATTTCCATACAGTCTATATACTGCATCTATAACACTTTCATATTTTCTTGCATATTCTACACTGGTAAAACCCTCACTCGGAAGCAAAGACCTTCTGTGTGAAATATTGTGAAACTCTGATACAAGTGGACAAAAAGATTTCAGCCGTTCACCAACACCATTCTGGCTATCTGCCATTAGTGATGTACCATCAGTACTAAACCATGATACTTTCTTAGGTGGGATCTGAAAATCATTCAATATGTCTTTCACTTTGTCTAATATAGAAATGGCATCTCCTGAACACAGCTCAAACTTGCCCAGGAATGAAATATACAGTTGTCCATCACATGGTGAGATGGATGTAGTGAGCACTACAAGACTTCGATGTTCTGTGATATCCATTGTCTCATCAAACACAAGCCCAATGAATGGAGAGTCTTTCAATCTCTTTCGATCTTCATTGTGCAGAACTTTAACAACGGCTGCCTGAATTGATCAAACACAAGAATATGTCAATCTTAAACTCTCAAAAATCTACATGATAAAAGTTAGAAACTTCACCAACTACAACCCACATCTGTGTAATTACCAAGTTAAGTAGACAACCCTTTCCATATGGTCAAGTAGGGCATCAAAAAGGAATATCTACCGTACTTGTTGCGTTCTTTCTGGTTGCACCCAACTCACTAAGTAATATATCTCCCATTTATAGTCTTTGTATAACTGATCGTCTGATTTCATTTTAGCAAGGTTTCTTTTCATGAAACTTTAATGGAACAGATCCAACTTGATCATATTCAATACTGTGCAAAAGTTTTAAGCAAGTGTGGAAAAGTGCTGCAAAGAAAAAAATGCTTTAAAATAGAATTGCTAATAAATCATTTTTATTAATTAACAAAATGTTAAGTGAATGAACAAAACAGTCTAAATCACATAAATGTTTGGCATAACAATTCTTTGCTTTCAAAACAGCATCAATTCCTCTATGGTCTCTTGTACAATGTCAGAGATTTTGTACAATTTTACTACAGAATAAATTTTTAGCCAATCATATGCCTCCATGATGGTATTGCAAGAAGGGTAAGTATCTGCCTTTATTTCTCAGCATTGAGAACACCATTAATCCCGAACAAATCCCCAAGTCAATTGACTTAAAAGTAGCATCAAATGGGCTAGGGCTTCACTGTTGCCTGTAGAGATTATTACTGTAAAACTCTCCAGCCATTCGGTGAACCAACTGCCTTCTGTTATAGCCAAATATTTCGAATTTTGAATCATCAGTCCAGAGCAGTCCATGAAGACCATTTCTAGCCAGTTCTAAGGTGATGGCACTGTTGGACATCTTCAGATTTCAAAGGGAGGTAAACAAGTTTCCTTGGCTGACCACTGCATCTACGGTTGTCAACATTGCCCATTTCTTAGTGCGTTTTCAAAAGAGCTTGAACAATGCATTTTGAAGGCCCCAGTCTGCTTTGAAATCTTTGCTTAGGACTTTTATGGTGAAGTATAACTACTTTGCATCTTGTTGCTGTGCTCAATCTTCATATGGTGTACTATCTTTGACATGAAACGGTCTTCCAAAAATTCCCCTTTATAGCAGAGTTTGGCAGTTAGGCCGGCGTCACACTGCCGAGTTTGATGCGAGTTAGTCGCACGACTTTCTCGCATCAACACCCGGCACGGCCGCCCGCTCTCGGACCCGAG
Organism: Oophaga sylvatica; assembly: GCA_033576555.1. Taxonomy (NCBI): domain Eukaryota; kingdom Metazoa; phylum Chordata; class Amphibia; order Anura; family Dendrobatidae; genus Oophaga; species Oophaga sylvatica. Next base: position 162,918,099 of record JARQOD010000003.1, read on the forward strand.
TGTGCGGCAGCATGTATTTCTATGCCGCCGCGCACTCGGGTCAGAGAGCGGGCGGCCGTGCCGGGTGTTGATGCGAGAAAGTCGTGCGACTAACTCGCAGTAAACTCGGCAGTGTGACGCCGGCCTTACTCACCCAGCGTTAAACCTCCTACATAGCGGTTTCTGTTTCAGTTAATGACTGTGACGATCATTATCAACTATTTGGTACAATTAGTTAATTATACACCTAACTAACATCCTAATAAATATCTGATTTTGTACAAGTGTGCCAAGAAGATATGATGCTGCTATGAAGGGAAAGGGTGATCACACCAAATATTGATTTAATTATGATTTCTCTTTTGCTCATTCACTTTGCACTTTATTTTATGATAAACTACTTTATTCTATTATACACTACTAAAACTTCTATTTTTTAAAGCATTCTTACTGTGGAGCATTTTTCTACACCTCCCTAAAAGTTTTGCACATTACTGTACATTTACTAAAAACAGCCATACATACCACATTGCAGAATGAATTCTAACAACCCTGACTATAATCACTAAGATAAGAAGAGCATTTCAAATTGATTTTTAGTTAAATGAGACTTCATCCCTTTATCTCCGCTCTTGCAAAAAAAAGTGTTTTATTTTCCTTTTTCACTATTGACAACAAATCAACATTGTACTTGACCTATTTAAAGTCGCACAGACAGCAGAGAAGCGAGGAGGCTCAGATCTTTGCCTTGTTCTCTTTCCCATTACTGGGCATGCAAATCTCCAGCCGGCTGCCAGATTTAACTGGGCTCAGACAATGCCTCATGGCATCTGTACAGTTCTATTTCATTTTGTTGCATGTGCTTTTCCTACAGAAATAAAAACCCTGTAGGCAATGATGTGTGCTTTGGCTTGAGGTGGCTTAGTGAGCTGGGCAGTGATTAATTAAAGGCTATGGCCATTCCAAGAGAGTTTTCTTTTCTTTTATATAAAGGGCAAATATCCAAAACCCAATGACCTTTGAATTCGCCCTTCATTTTTATTGCATTACTGTGTCTTTCAGATATGTCCAGCGTAAAATTTTTCTGAGCATAGGAGAGCTGGGCTACTGTACAAAATAAAACCTTTCCAATGAATCCAATAAAGACTTAGATTGCTGAACCAATAATTCAAAATATTTGAAAATGGAAATCCAAACGGGTTTAGACTGAATGTGAACAGCCTAAAACTACCATGTAGATATACACTCAACCCAGTGTTTAATGATTCCATTTCAGTGGAAAACTTGGAAAAATGATCAGGAAACTACAAATATCCAAAGTGTTTTTGCATGTTTTCTTAAATGTAGGCGACCACCATATTTAAACCGGTTGTCCGCTCTTAGGTTACAAATCTGCAGTCACTCACTATGCACTGTTAAGGGTATGCCACACTAAACAGCGTCGCTAACGAGATCGCTAAAAAACGTCACTATTTAGCGATCTCGTTAGTGACGCCGGTGTGTGTGGCATGTACTAGCGACGTGGCCCCTGCTGTGATCTCGTTCATCGTTCTCATCGTTCCGGACCCTATTTTTATCGTTGGCGTCCCGTTGGTAAGTATATATCGCTGAGTGTAGCACCTTTTTGTTAGCGATGTGCGGTGTTTTTGTACCGCCAAAGTCGTTAAGGAGATCGCTAACCGCGATAGCGTCCTTAACGACATCGCTAAGTTAAGCCGCTACTAGCGATATTAAAACGATCCCGCTAGCGATCGCATTAGTATGCGTCGTTATCGTGATCACTAGCGGGAGCGTTTAGTGTGGCAGTACCTTTAGGATTCTCCTGTGATGGGAGCGAGTGGTAATGTGACTGCAAGTTTTTAATATGCATACTCGCAGCCACATTTCGACTAGAAATGTTCCAGGACTTGTTTAATACACTTGCATTGAGCAGGGCTGAGCCCATCTAGTCGGAATGTGGCCAGGAGTACGCATATTGCAGACTTGCAGTCACATGAAGATGAATCCCCACAACGCGCAGTATGCACGATGTGAGGATTCACAAGTCTGTAGTCATGTAGAGAGACTGTAGACTTGTAGTTTAAGACCGGACAGCCCCTTTAAGACTCTCATCAATAAGTCAAAGCAAGGAGGAGTTACAAAAAGCACCTCCCACTCTGGAGGAACTTGAATATCCATCTGCATTATGGATACAGGCCATTGATTTCAATAGAAAGTCTTCTGCTAAGCCTTAAGGTGATGCTTGACAGAAACTGCTTGATTTGTACAGATGCTTGATAGGGCTGGGCGTGCTCTTTAAGTACCCCCTCCACCCACCCAGTCCTGTGTTTAGTTCAATGCTGGCAGGCCCTTCAAACAAAACAGGATTTTAGCAAGTTGGCAACCCCTTAAATTTGTCATTTGGAAAAAATGGAGTACATGTTAACCCCTTCCGACGTTGGGCGTAATAGTAAGCACACTTACTCCCGGAAAAAAAAATGTCGCCATTTTCCGAGACCTGTAGCACCTCCATTTTTTGTGATCTAGGGCTGGGTAAGGGTTTATTTTTTACGTGACGAGCTGACGTTTTTATTGATACCACTTTGGTGTAGAAACGATCGTTTGATCGCCCATTATTGCAATGTAGTGGCAACCAAAAAAATTTAATTCTGTTGTTTTAATTGTTTTCTCGTTATGACGTTTAGTGATCAGGTTAATTCTTTTATATATTATTAGATCAGGCGATTTTGAACGCAGCGATACCAAATATGTGTATATTTGTTTTTTTATTGCTTTATTTTGAATGGAGCTAAGGAGGGGTGATTTGAACTTTATTTTTTTTTACATATTTTTAAAAACTTTTTTTTTACTTTTTGCATGCTTCAATCGTCTCCAAGAGAGACCAGAAGCAGCAGTACTTTGATTGCCTCTGCTACATAAAGGCGATGATCAGATCGCCTGTGTGTAGCAGAAATGCTCACTAGCTATGAGCGCAAACCACAGGGCGGCACTCATAGCAATCTGGCAATGACAACCATAGAGATCTGCGACAGACCTCTGGCTGTCATGCCAATCCATCGGTGACCCGCAATCAGATGATGGTGTCACCGATGAGCGGGATTAGTGACGTGCTTCCTGTAAGCGGGAGATGAATGCCGCTGTCAGAGTTTGACAGAGGCATTTAACTAGTTAACAGCCACGGGTGGATCAAGATTCCACCCGTGGCTATTGCGGGCACATGTCAGCTGTAAAGATCAGCTGTCATGTGCCCAGAAAGGTGTGGGCGTAGAGCTGGAGCCCACACCAAATAGGGGGAGTCAGACATGGGCGTATAATGTCGGAAAGGGGTTAAAGAGAACCTGTCACCAGTTTTTTGCTACCCCATCTGATAGCAACATGAAGTATGGACAGATTCCATACTGATTCAAGTGATGTATCTCTTACTGAGCTTCTTGCTGCAGTTTTGAAAAAGTCACTGTCTTATCTGCTCCCAGCTTCATGAATGAACTCTGTATACCTCTGCTCACATCACTGACAGCTTTCTGTGAACATTGTGCATAGACTAAAAAATAGTTTACCGCACACTCAATTGGATCTTTTTGCAAAGTGAATATAGATTTTTTTTTTGTGGACAATCAAAATATAGAGGCAAAACAAGAAAATATGAAGCGACATTAGTATCAACGTTTCGGTTCACCAGAAAACCATAATAACAGATTTCAACTGAGGCCTCTCCCTCATTTCCTCAAGGCATATGATACAGCTATCCTCTATATTCGGGCACTTATCTTGCTCTGTGTACTTATCCACTAATTTTCCAGGACTAAGCGACTTCATGAATAAGGTTCCGGGTGAACCGAAACGTTGATACTAATGTCGCTTCATATTTTCTTGTTTTGCCTCTATATTTTGATTGTCCACAAAAATAAAATCTATATTCACTTTGCAAAAAGATCCAATTGAGTGTGCGTAAACTATTTTTTAGTCTATTCTTGGACTTACCAGTCCATTATACCAGCACCTCGACTATATTTAGACCAGAGTGCACGCTAACTTACCCTTTTTAACATTGTGCATAGGCAGAAATCTGTCAATCAAAGGTGGGGTTGTACAAAGCTCATGAATATGGAGGACTACATGACAGCAGATTTACTAGTCCTCTAATGATAATCTCCTGCTAATAAAACAGTGATTTTATCAAAAGTACAGCAAGCAGCCCAGTAAGTGACACATCACAAAAATCAGGGACTCTGTCTCTACATTATCCTGCTCTTAGATTATGAGGCAAAAATTTGGTGACAGATTCACTTTAAAGCAAAAAATGCCCGTTCTCTATTAGGTCTCACTGTAATTTCTCCTTTAGAGACGTCTTTTGAAGGTAATAAATTCTGCAGACTGCCTTTTTATGGAGATTTACTTTATGACTCTCCATGGGGAGCTAATTTATATCCCACAAGCTGTGATAAATAGCAAATCAAGATAGCATTTCCTTTCTCTCAACACTTAAGGTATGAATCTTATAATACCATCTTAACTCTTCAAGCATTTTCAGGAGACTCCTTAAAATTAAAAGCCTTATTCCTCCAGGTGGTTTGAATAGTGTAATGCGCATTAACCAACAAAGCCCAAGTGGAAATGAACTTTATTACTATTACAGAGGCTAAAACTCAGATTGTATGATTGGGAAGAGCAGAAAATTTGTGCTAACACTATTCACATACATTTTAAAGCTGCGGCCAATTTCTGTTTTTGTGCTTCCGTTTTTTCTCCCCTTATTGCCAGAACCATAAACTTTTATTTTTCTGTTCACATAGACATACGAGAGCTTGTTTTTTTGCAGGACAAGTTGTACTTTTGAATGACACCATTCATTTTACCACATAGTGTATTGGATAATTTGAAAAAAAATCCTAGTGCGGTGAAATTATGAAAAAAACTGCAATTCTGACACTTTTTTTTTTATGATGTACATTTTGTGGTAAAATTGACCCTGCAATGATTCTCCTCATCACTACAATTAGGGTGATACCCAACATTTCCAATTTTTGTATTATTTTAGTGGTGAAAAAATATCAGAACTTGCCTTCAAAAATTTTTTTTGCTGTGTCGCCATTTTCAGAGACCCGTAACTTTTTTATTTTTCAGTCGATGGAGATGTTTGATGGCTTATTTTTTTATGGAGCGAGACAGTGTTTTTATTAATACCATTTTGGGATAGATGTGACATTTTGATCCGATCCCGCACCGCCATCTTGTGACCGTAACTTCTGGCTGACAGCAAGATAGAGGTAATGGTCACATGCTCTCAATGTCAGTCTATGGGAACTTCATTCTCACCTTGTTCTGGCTCTCATTGACTTACATTGAATAGTAACTTTCGGCTCGCCCAGCAAACACTGGAGGAATCCGGCAGGTCACAACTTGCAGAAGACGACTGGAGTGGCGCTGATATAAAAATTAAGACGGTGGCTTGTAAACATATTACTAGGGGCAGGGAAGTTATATTTGTGGCACTACTCCTTTAAAGTGTACATCTTTGCAACCAACTGTTAAAGGTATTGTCCAGGAATGAAGTATTGATAACCTACCTATGCGCTCACTGCCGAGAACTGTGCTCTTGCATTCAACTGAATGTGAGCTAAAGAGTAATACTTAGTAGTAGCCATTAAGCAATGTAAGGGGCCACTATGATCCTCCACGTACATTGCTCAGTTCCGGCTGCTACCGCTGCACTTTTCAGCTGATCGGTGTGGGCACTGTGGGTTGAACCCCCATCGATTTTATAGAAATGACCTATGCATTGGAATGGAGAGATCATCAGTACTTTAGTCCTGGACAACTCCTTTAAAATTCCAGTGCTTTCTGCCAGTTTGTCTGCAGCTCGGTCACAGGCTACAAACACATGTAGTCTTATCCTTCCATCATCTTCTACAATCTCCAGGTTAAAAAATAGTGGTCAGAGTGAGTAGAGTACATACAGGTTTTGTTTGCAGTCTGTTTCCATACAGATCCTCAATTCGGTATATAGGAGGGGTCAACACAAACTGATAGGACATTTTTAAAATCAAAATTATTTACCACGTTTACTTTTTTTGTTATTTTAGATGGTTGCAAAAGTATACACCCTTTACTTGAGTAAAAATGTCCTCTGGTCATTGAATGAGTGCCTAAAAGGTACAACTACCAAATATGCCAAACAAACGTTTGTTGCAAGACAATGAACAGATTGCGTATATGTTATTTGCACAATTTGGCTGTCCATTGAAGGGAACCTGTCAGCACATTTTAGTACCCCAAACTGATCTGATCAAAAGCAGCTAATTTCCGTACCTTTGTTTTTTTCAATCTTTGACTCCATTCCCGTGTAATCACTTTTCAAATGTTTATGTAAATAAGCCGCAAGTGCAGGGGACATGGCCATGCACCTACAATTCTTCGGCCTCTCTCCTTGCCCACCCACCACCATCTTCTAGTCACTGAATGATAGGTCACTCTTATCTGGGTGACCTGCCACCACTGCTGACAATCTTTCGCAGGCGCTGTCATTCCATGAGGTGACACATGCACAGTCAAATCCTGGTTTTGAAGTCCGGACTAAAGGGCCCGTCTCACACAACGATCTCGCTAGCGAGATCGGTGCTGAGTCACTAGTTTTGTGACGCAGCACCGAGCTCACCAGCGATATCGCTGTGTGTGACATTCAGCGACGATCAGCCCCCCTGCCGGGTATCGCTGATCGTCGCTGAAATGTCTGGACATTTTTTTGATCGCTGGTCTCCCGCTGACAGGCACGCATCGCTGCGTGTGACAGGCGGGAGACCAGCGATCCGCTGGTAACCAAGGTACACAGCGGGTTTCCAGGCGCGGGGCTGTGCCTAGAAACCTGCTGTGTACCTTGGATACCAGCGCCCTGATGCAGGGAGCTGGTATCCAAGGTACACAGCGGGTTTCCAGGCACCGCGCAGCGCTTGGAAACCCACTGTGTACCTTGGATACCAGCTCCCTGCATCAGGGCGCTGGTATCCAAGGTACACTGCGGGTAACTAAGCGATGTTACCCGCAGTGTCCTTGTGCTGATCGCTGCCCTGATCTGCCTGTTTGGCAGCTCAGCAGCGATAATATAGTGATACACCAGCGATCCTGACAAGTGCATATCGTTGTCGGGATCGCTGGTGTATCGCTATGTGAGACCCAGCCTTAAGGATTATTCAGATAAGAGTGACCTGACAATCAGTGAAAGGAGATCGATGGCGGGAGAGGAAAGATGGAGAGGCCGGTGAGATGTAAGTGCAGCGCCAACCCACCTGCACTTGTGGCTCATTCACATAAAATTAGAAAAGTTATTAATCAGCAAAGGACTGAAGAAACATATGGTATGGAAATAATCTCCATTGTAGCGACCTAACACATATTAGATCATTTGGGGTACTAAAACATGCGGACAGGTTCTCTTTAACTATATGTTATAGTGGCAATACTACACAATGTGTACCATTGCATGTAATCAACCTTGGTTTAGCACAACTAACATTAAGGTGGTGCTTGCTACATCTGTATAAGCTGTCATGTTATGCATCTGTAGAGATGATCACTCCTGTTATCCTAGATTAGGAGTCAATTATAGGAAAAGAGCGCCTGGCCTTTTACAATTCTTTCCAATGCCAGTTGTTTTAAACTGATATCTTGCCAAACTAATGTTACTTCCCTGGTGTGGGATCGCAATTCAAAGGGTGATTATTCGAAAAATTGTTATCAGATTGTGGAAAAGCTTTACACCTTAAGGCCTCTATCAGAGCTCAGTGTGTCCAGGACGTGTGGTGACAGCTTTCACACACTTACACATGTAAACCTATTCAAGTGAATGGGTCTGTGCACATGTCAGTGTGTTTCCACGCACCGTGTGTCCACGCACCGTGTGTCCGTGGGCAAAATACTCTAACATGTCCAGTTTTTAACAGCAGCACAGGCAGCAAAACATCCCGCACACGTATGACACACAGGGATGTCATCCGTGTAACACATATTGGCGCCTGAGAAGCAGTGGTACAGTCAGCGCTGTTCCCCGGCGCTGGTTGCTGAAGATGGCTCTCATCATTCTCCCCTGTTCTGCCGGTGATCAGCGCCAGCAAGGGAGAATGTTGACAGTTATATTCAACTGATAACAGCAAGAGCAGGCGGTGGCTGATGGGACTTCTGCTCCCAACAGCCTAAAACTGCTGCCGCTAATAACAGTGAGAACAGGGGGCAGCTGGTGGGAGTATTCATCATCCACCGCTTGCACTATAAATAAAAACGGGTTGAGCTCCCATGTATTTTTGTTAACAAGCCAGGCAAAACTGACAACTGCGGGCTGCAACCCTCAGCTGTCAGCTTCAGCAAGTCTGGTTATAAAGATCAGAGTGGTCCCCACGCTGTTTTTCTTATTTAAATAAATAATTTTAAAAAACGCCATGGGGTTCCCCCCCACCTTTGTATTGTCAGGTGACCTCAAGCCCACGGCTTAGTAATGGAGAGACTGCGGTGAACTCACTGAGCTAAACTCAATCACTTTTTCTCACGGTGCTGAGGTCACCACAGTTCACCCCAGCTCGGAACGAAGCCTCATTTACCCACGGTAACCTCGATGAAGTCACCGCTGCTCAATGATGCTGTGCTCGCAGCAGTTCATTCATCAGTGGTTCTCAGCCTGGACGGTCACATCTTGGCACTGTCCAGGTTGAAAACTGTTTATCCCCAGACATGGATTACAGCGTGGGACAGAACGTCGAACAGGTGACAGATATTGCTGTTTTTTTATATTTGTTTTATTACAGGAGACATTGGATTCAATTGAATGGGCGTTAGGTGAGTATAACTGTGTTTGTTATTTTTAAATAAAAATGGAAAAGTGTATTCTAATAGATGTGCCTTTTTATGGGCGGCTGGGGGGGGCTATATCCATGGCCTCTTACTAGCCTGAGAATACCAGCTGTCTACTTTAGCAAGACTGGTTGTCAAAAATAGGGGGACCCCACGCTGTTTTTTAAAATTATTTAATTAAAAAAACAGTGTGGGGACCCCTCTATTCTTGATAACCAACCTTGCTGAAGCTGACTGCTGAGGGTTGCAGCCTTCAGCTTTGAGTTTTTCCTGGTTGGTTATTAAAAATACAGGGAACCCAAGCCGTTTTTTAAAATTTATTTATAGCGCAGGCAGCAGATGATGAATACTCCCTTCAGCCGCCGCCTGCTCTCACTGCTATTAGCGGCAGCAAGTGTAGGCTGATGGCAGTAGCAGTCCCATCACCCGCCGCCTGCTCTAGCTGTTATCAGTTCAATATAACTCTCAACACTCTCCCCTGCTAGCGCAGATCACAAGGTCAGCAGGGGAGAATGATGAGCGCTGTCTTCTGCACCCGGCGCCGAGGAACAGCGCCATCTGTACCGCTGCTTCCAATACGTCGGTACTTGTTGTACTGATGCGGCACACGGTTGCCACACGTGTGCCGCAAGTATTACACACACGTACACTGATATCTCTGGTACTGTTCTTTCCGGTACCAGAAGTATCAGGACGTGTGAAACTGGCCTAAAGCAGTGTTCCCCAACTCCGGGCCTTAAGAGCCCCCCACAAATCATGTTTTCAGGATTTCTTTAGTATGGCTCAGTGATTAGAACTGCAGCCTTGCAGCGCTGGGATCCTGGGTTCAAATCCCACCAAGGACAACATCTGCAAGAAGTTTGTATGTTCTCCCCGTGTTTGTGTGGGTTTCCTCTGGGTTCTCTGGTCCGGTTTCCTCCCACATTCCAAAGACATACTGATAGGGTATTTAGATTGTGAGCCCCATCGGGGACAATGCCAATAATGTCTGTAAAGCGCTGTGGAATTAATGGTGCTATATAAATGAGTAAAATAAATAAATAAAATAAATAAATAAAAATAAATAAGTATTGAGGGTGGAATGATCACTTGGGCAATACTAAGGAAATCCTGAAACCATGATCTTTTGGTGGCTCTTGAGGAGTTGGAGAACACTGCCCTAAAGGGAATCTTGTCACCAGGTTTTTCCTACCCCATCTGAGAGCTGCATAATGTAGGGGCGGAGACCCCGATTCCAGCAATGTATTACTTATTGGACTGCTTAATGTAATTTTGATAAAATCCCTGTTATGTTAATGCTGAACTCTGTATAACCCCCAACCCCATCACTGATTGTCAGATTTCTATGCAATATACACAATGCCGCCAATCAGTGGTGGGGCAGGTTTAAATAGAGCTCATAAAAATGCTTGACTACCTGGCATCAGGTTTACTAGTCCTCTAGTGATAATCTGCTAATATAACAGTGAGTTTATCAAAACTACTACAAGTAGCCCAGTATGTCACACATTCCTGGAATCAGGATCTCTGCCTCTACATTATGCTGCAATCAGATTAGGTGACCAAAGCTTAAGGTACTGCCACACTAAGCTATCCCGCTAGCGATCTCGTTAGCGTTGCATACTAATGAGATCGCTAGCGGGATTGTTTCTATATCGCTAAATGCTGCCGCATTTAGCGATATAGTTAACGACGCTATCGCCGTTAGCGATCTTCTTAACGACTTTAGCGGTACAAAAGTACCGCTAAATCGCTAAGAAAAGGTGCCACACAGCGATTAGATACTTACCCAGCGGGAGCGCCAGCGATGAAATAGGGTCCGGAACGATTCCAGCGACGAGCGAGATCACAGCAGGAAGCTCGTCGCTGGAAGCTGCCGCACTGAACAATATCGCTAACGGGATCGCTAAATAGTGACGTTTTTTAGCGATCCCGTTAGCGATATTGTTTAGTGTGGCATACCCTTTAGTGACAGACTCCATTTAATGATATTATTAGTTTTTGATAAATTGTATTGTCACTGATAATGAATATCTATTTTTCAAATTATTTGGGTATGGCCACATGAGACTTAAGTGCAGCATAATTGCTGCAGCAGAAATTCCGGGACTAAATTGGTGGAATTTTCAGTGGATGATCCTATGGAAACGATGTGAGTTTCTGCTGATTTCTCCCTTTGCATTGGGTCTAAAAATTGAACTTGAGCATAACGCTTTCATATACCCTAAATGGATGTTCTAGTTTCATTGCCACTGTAGTAGCCCAAGCACTGGCAGACACAGATAGAAGATGGCTCCTGTGTAAGAACAATGAGTGGGCTTTTGCAGTCCAATAGCTCATCATAATGCACATTTCCACCGGCTTTGGAGATGGAAATGGACCCCCTTTTCTCTTGGTTGCACAGGTTGCACCAATGATACGTTGACCCCTGAATTAAACACTTCTATGCAATTATGTGTGGATGCATCATTTTTTACAGCCCAACTAGTCCTGTAGACTTCTACTATGCTGACATGTTGTGGACCTAATTGTACACACCTGCATTTCTCTTACACTGCTTGGATGGTAATATTCATTTTGCTCAGAAGACAACAGAGCCTCACAAAGGTTAAATTTCTGCAGCTCCAGCAGAGATGGAAGCTTATCACACGAGATACCATCCTTTGCCATGGTGTAGACAGTGGTCAAAATAGATAGCTTAGATGGATCCATCTCAGCTTTGATGACGGACTTTATTTCTTGGTGGTACTGCATTTCCATGGCTAGCTGCTCACTATTCACAGCAAGCGCCTGTCTATGGGCACCGGACGTCACATGACGCAAAAGTGCATGTCTCTGGAAATTGTCCGTTCCGACAGTGAAGGCATTCTCTGCTTTGCCGTGCTTGTTCTTTACAAGGGCCTGTCGACACTCCATACAAAACATTAACTTTCGTTCATAATCAAATTCCAGCCATGTGAACTCTTCCTTCCAGTGCTCGTTGAAATACCTTTTACATTTCTTATTGGAGTTTGAAGTCTCCCCTGCTGGCTTTTTTCCAGGGTCACCATGCTCCCGCCACTGCCCATGGTGAAATCAAACATTAAGGGAGGGTTGAGGTTGTCCATTCTGCATTACACTTAGCAAGCAGCTCAAGACTGGTGGATGAAAGAGATAAGGGGAAAGATATTAGGGATCGAGTATAACGGTCTCCTACAGCAAGTGATGATGGACATTTTGCTGCACATTATTTTGGCCTGCTTTGGAAAGGTCAACATTCAACTCCACAACTGCCAGTAACCCTGAATCTACCACTAATGCACTCAAGTAGACATTCTCATTAATTCCTTAGAATACTCGGGCAACACTTAGCGCTAACGAACCAGGTTCATGAGGATCTACAAAATGGTTCCTCACTTGTTTACAAATTACATTTTTATCTTAGTCTAGCACATAGCCTTGACTAGTATAAACCAACCATTTCTATAAGTGTGGTCATATTTAGTAGACAAATGAATGTAGAACGTATAATATGTATGAAAGTGTTCTGACTCTCCCCCGACAATAGATGTCATGGCACAGAAGAGTTGGGCATGTTGAATTTTAACATGCCCAATCTTTTTCTTCTCAAAGGAAATATGCTGCTGCCAGGTGTGTAGCAGCAGCTTACTAATAAGAACACATGCACGCTCTGCCAATTCCAGCATGCTTGTGTATCAGGGGATGTTAGGAGGAACAGCTATTGGCTGAATGATTGCTTGACCAAAAGCTATGTACGGGTATGTGAACATGATGTATATTATGTGTGGGTGAACCCGTTGCGTTTCCAAGAGGAAGGCGCATCCAGAAACGCTAACTTTTTTTCCTAAAGTGTTTTTTTTAATTACATTGTTATTGTTTGAGTGCTTTTTCTTAGCTATTCTACTGCTTTGTATTATAAATAGGGATAAGTGGACACATGGAAGTTCGGGTTCTGGTAAGCACCGGACCCGAACTTAATTCCAAAGTTTGGATCGGATACCAGAACCGTACCCAAAGTTTTGATCTGGAAAATTCTCTCTCGTCCGTGTTCGGCGATTAGCACCAGATAGAACCCCGAAAATTTAAGCTTGGGTTCGCTCATCTCTAAGTGTACAGTATAGAGTGTCCGCAGTTTGAAAAACACCTGATGAATGACTAGCCCACTACATTTAACCAATTGACATCTTTGGAAAAGTTAAGTGGTTACAAGACGTTCAAATAGGTATAAATATAAAATGCATTTGTTCGTTCTTTTCAGTGCTTTTTTCAGGCGGGTTTCGAAGCAGCCCCACCAGAAAAAGATGCCGTCTGCACATATCCAAATGTGTTTGCGCATCTTAACATCTGACTAAACTATTATATTAAATATTACAAATTATCAGCACATTATATCCACAGTCCATAACTAAGCGCCTACAATTCCAGTTTGCACCTCTAGCGAGTAACAACTTACTACAGGATTAATTTACTCTTTGAGTTCAGTGTCACTAAGCTCTATACAGAGAAGACACAATCAGTACATGTGGTCAATAGTAGAAAGGAATATATGGAGAAATCTGCTGCACTGCTGGTCAAGGAGATATTCATTGGATAGTGTTTTTTCCTGATGTATTTTGTTCAACTCTGAAAAGTGTAGATGAGTAAAACTACTCTTTGCTCAAACTCCATCATTGCCATTGGATGTCTTCTCGACCAGCAGCGCTGCAGATTTATCCCTATATCTCTTTCTACTATGCTTTATGCCAGCATATGGAGCAGCCGGTATCTAGTATATCTACATAGGAGCTGTGCCAGGTGAGCGATACCATACTATCTATGCTTATTGTCCAGGTCATGCCCTATTGTACACTTTTTAGCTATACAAGTACATATGGTCGGCATTGTAAGCTTTTACACGGAAATATGAAGCAATTAGATGCCTTAGCGGCATGACTAATGCTGCAGACAGCATTATCAAAAACTCCAGACCCTTAAAAGCAATACAATATGAACCTAAGTAATAAAACCCGTCTCTTTTCTCCGTCGTCTCAAGCATCAGGTTGATGTCTTGAGTAATTCTGATGATTTGTGCCACCTAATTCCTGACATCAAAGGTCAATATTTGGTGGCACTGAGAACAACTGTTGATAGACAAGATCAGGTTGTACAGTGAATGGCACCAATTGGGGTAAATTTACAATGCAATTGAGTTTATTTCTACAAAATGCGGGCTCAATGACTCATTATCACTTGTAAGGCCGGCGTCACACTGCCGAGTTTGATGCGAGTTAGTTGCACGACTTTCTCGCATCAACACCCGGCACGGCCGCCCGCTCTCGGACCCGAGTGTGCGGCTGCATGTATTTCTATGCCGCCGCGCACTCGGGTGTTGATGCGAGAAAGTCGTGCGACTAACTCGCATCAAACTCGGCAGTGTGACGCCGGCATTAACGGTCAGAGATAGGGGGTGTAGCATGTAAATGCATCAAACGCAGTAGCCGCAGCACCCTATTTATTAAGAAGGGTGCTACAGTTGGGTTATTTAGTCGCCTAGCATCTTCTATATGTTCTCATGAGATGCAACAGCTGTGCTACAGGCATCATGCAAAATACGCATTAATCTAGTAACGTCAGAAGTCATTCATCCTGCAGAGTGTAGACAAGTGCAGGGCGCTGCCATATTCCTGCTGCACATACGTACCCTGCTGACAGAGCTGATGCTGGAGGAATTTTGCAGGCGGCAGCAGATTACTGAGCAAAGTCTCCGCTGCTCCAGCTCACACACAAAGAGGTCATGTCTCTGCCAGCCACAGCTGCTCCTCTTCCCTCACAGCCCCAGAGCCATTGTTCAGCAAGCACAGACACCACTACACACAGCAGTCAGCATTGGGGAAACAATGCTGTACAGGCGCTGCAGCGAGACCCAGAGACATGGGAGCAGCCATGATGTCTGTGTCTGTTCTGAGTCCGTCTGTGCCCACTACTACTATGCGTCATTGTCAGTGCTGCCATCTACTGTCTGGAGATGTGCGCAGTTCTGCTCTCCATCCCTCACCACTGACTGGAGATGAATGTAATAATTTGTGATGGACTCTATGATACCGTAACTGGTTCCCAACTAAGGCCATGTTCACACGTTCAGTATTTTACCTCAGTATTTGTAAAATAAAACCAGGAGAGGAACAATCAGAGGAAAAGTATAATAGAAACACATCACCACTCCTGTTTTTTTCGCCCACTCCTTGGTTTGGTTTACAAATACTTCACCAAATACTCAATGTGTGCACGTGGCCTAATCTGGTCATAACTTCTGCATTGTCCTTCAGAATCTTCCCCACCCACCTCAGATAAAAAAAACGTTGTCTCCTTGAGGTGTATACGCTGTACATGAAGACATAGCACGGTGTTAATGTATGTCCAGGCAGAGATTTTTGGCGACAGAAAAATCTGACGAGTTTCTCAAACTACATCCATTTGAGAAAATGCTTTTTTTAAGACCCTTTGAAAACATTTCTGAAGCGTTTTATTTGGACACTGTGTTTTGCAGCCTTTTTACTTGACAATGTCAAGTTTGGAGAAGATTCAGCAAGGAATCTGTCTCCAAGAAGTGACGTCACTCTTTTTTTTTTGAGGCAAAGTTTTCAAAAACAATGCTATTCTGTCCCCGGGGCCTGTGGCTGTAACTATGGCTCTGTGAGATGCTGGATCTCTTCACCCTACTTACAATTGGCGACGGTCGCAGATAGCTTAACTCAGCTGCCGGCACACATGTTATGAAGAATCCATAAGAGACTTTGATTTCTGTAAGAATTCTTGTTGAATGCATACAAACAGCAGCTGGTAAAAAAGACTTTCTTCAGACAGACTGAAAACACATGTGATTCTGATAAAACCAAGATGGAGAATGAAACACAGGAGAAAGAAGAAGGAAATGACATCATACCAGAAGAGGGAGACAGAGAGACAGAAGGAACAAACTTGATGTAAAGGGAGGATTTCACCTATGCAAACACAGGGACACATAGCAACAGTAAATATGAGAGACTGCAATACAGCATGTAAAATGCACAGGACAGTCTGTAAAATGTCGCATTCATGGGACATAACACTCCCCATCTGAAATCTATAGATTTCATAATTTTATGATGTCCACTGGAGATGTCACTGTAGACTTGAAAGACAAAAGGAAGAAACAAGCATGCAAGTAATAACAACAACAGTTGAAGTCCAATTGGCATGGTCCAATCTTCAGTTGGAGGCATGAAGTCCTCAACAGCGGAATAGTCCGAGTCCAAACGAACACCCATCTTCGGATTGGGGAAGCTGCAACATGCAAACACCTCCACCAACCCAAACAATCCAAGATGAAAGTTCAAGTTCACAAGGGAAAGTTCAAAGTTCATTTGGATGCTGATAGTTCTGCATACTAGAACAGCAGTAGTATGCAGAGACATGCTCCCCGCCGTGGCAGAGTCCAGAGACAAAGCTAAGATCATGTGACTCCTGCTCGAAGGAGTCAGCAGATGATTAACCTGAAATGGATGTCAGCAGATACGATGGCTGACCAACTGAAAGAATGTCCAGTGTAAAGAGATCTCAGCTTCTGTACCTTTTTGCCGGTTTCTGAAGCGCTCGGAGAAGCTCCTGCAGCTGTAGTCCTCATTGACACGTCGTAGGAAAGGTAGACTTGTCTCTTGATGATGGTTGAAAGAGTCTTTACAGAACTACGGGGCAGGACTTGTTGTAAGGCTTTTAGAGACTTCTTCGCCGTCTCCCATCTTTGCTGTCTCTGAGATGGTAACATAGTGTTCCCGTTGATATCCTGAGTAGCAAGCTGTCTCAGTGGTACCCTGCCTAGAACTGCGATGGGTGTCTTAAACCCGAGAGGACCGTGAATGCTGTTTTCAACAGGCGAGGCTCCTCGTTCGATAGCAAGTTCCTTACAGGGTGATACTTGGGAAGTGAACGTGTCTTGTTCAACATCCGCCAGTGAGCTGAGGCTGAATTGCGTGGGGAAAACGCTGGCGCCATCGGTCAGAGGTAGGCTGTTGAGAGAGGGGCTCTCACTCTGAGCACTGAAGTCTAACACGGCTTCGGTTTGACCAGGCTTGTGATGGAGATGGGTATCAAAGGTTGGGAACTTAGCAGTTACTTGCTGCGGATCCCTTGGCAACTTAGTCTTTGCTGGAAGAGAATGTGAGGGAGCTACCCAGCTGTTATAGTTGTCTTCGGTGGGTTTGATGCTCATGACCCTGATGATCACTTTGTTTCCCTCTGTAGGTAGTGAGTTGTTGTCCTTGGTTGAAGGATCGAATGCTGTTATCTCGAGGTTGTAGTCTCGAGGATAAAGCGGACTTAAATTATCGGATGGTTGTCGTTGACACGTAGTGTCGTTTGACTTCTCCTTCATCCATTGGTGACGTGAGTATGACGGGGGGACAAGTCGTTGTCATCTGACGTGATAACTGTTTTGTAAGAGGAGATGTCGTTCTGATTCTTTGTCTGATCACTACAGACATTGCCAATGATGACCCAGCCTAGCTCGAGGCGCTGGGCGTACGGTTCATTGAGTAGTCCGTGGATTTGTTGACGCATCTTGTGCAGTCGTATAAAGTCTCTGCCGAGGAGAATTAGGATATCTGCCTTATCGTCCAGGGGTGGCATCTCTTTGGCTATCATTCTGAGATGAGGATGCTGAAGAGCGACTTCTGGTGTTGGGATTTCTTCCCTATTGAATGGTATTCGGTTACACTCTACAAGCGTGGGTAGTGGTATCTCCGTGGCGCCTTTCTCAAGAGAAGTTATTATGAGGCCACTGGCCCTTCTGCCAGAGGTTTGTAAAACGCCGCTGCAGGTGCCCAAGGTGTAGGGATAAACGTCTCCTTTTAAGTCAAACAAGTTGAAGAGTTCTGACCTGGCTAATGATTTGTTGCTCTGGTCATCCAGGCTAACGTATACCTTGACTGCTTTCTCTGGATGGCCCTTGGGATACACCCATGACAGGCAAATCTTCGTGTAGGACTTTTCTCGAAGACCTTCTCCACAGACATCGGTGCATTAAGAAGATACCGCAACATGGCTTGTCGCCTGGTCTGTACCCTCCCCGCCATGGCTTGTAGTGGGAGAAGGTGAAGACGCAGAGTCAGGCTGTGACGGATGGAGCACCTGTACGTGGTCTTCGCTGTCGCACTCTAGACACTTGATGGGAATGACACAGTCCTTGGCAAGATGTTCGGTAGAGGCGCAGCACCTGAAGCATACTCCAAACTTCTTCAAGAGCTCCTTTCGTTCTTGAAGGGGCTTCTTCCTGAAGCCGATGCACTTCTTCAGGGATGTGGCAGTTTGGAATTGGACACTGGCGATTAGGATTCTCAACCTTCTCACCTTTGTCGCTCTTATCTTGTGATACCGAAGGTGCCGGAAGAACATCAGTCTTTTTGATGGACATTGGAGCTTGGTGGTTCCTGTAGTTAAGACGTGGACTGTCGTGTTTAGTAGATGAAATAGGGTCGCGTGTTCTCCATAGGAAAAACTTGGATCGGTCTTACACTCTGCGATATTTTCGAAGAACTTGCAGAAGTAGGAAAATGGAGGGAAGGAGACTTGGTTTTCCCTTTTGTATTTTGATCCAAGCATGGCCCACTTATTTTGGATATTGGGTGGCAGCTTGGAAACTATTGGGGTTACCCCATGAGCAGGGTCCAGGTAGCTGAGGCCAGGAAGGTACGGGTCTGCTTTGGCCAGCTGAAGCTCTAACAGGAGGTCGCTGAGCTCTTGGAACCTTGTACTGTCCTTATTAGATACCTTTGGAAAATCCTCTAGTCATTTGAACAGGGCCCTTTCTATGACCTCAGGACTGCCATAGCTTCTTTCTAGCCTCTTCCATGCAGCGGCGAGACCCGCGATGGGATTACTGATGTGGACAGATTTAAGTCTCTTGACCCGATCCGTGGATTGTGGCCCAAGCCACCTGATTAGCAGGTCTAGCTCTTCAGCGGTGGTGATGCCGAGGTCACTGATTGTGGTTTCAAAGGTACACTTCCAACCCCTGTAGTTCTCAGGTTTATCGTCAAACTCTGTAAGACCAGTCTTAGTTAGATCACGCCGAATCATGTACTTTGCAAGGCCAGTCATATCAGCATTCTCCGATTTTGGAAGGACAGATGCTGGCTGGATAGCATTGATCATACAGTCTGTGCTTTGACCTGGGAATGCAGGTACATATGGGGCAGCGTAGGCGTTCAGTCTATTAACTGGCCTAATGAACTTAGTTTCTGCCACACATGGGACTGGAATTGTGTGATTGACCGGAGTGCGGTGACTTGCCTGCATATTGGCCTGCACATAGGTTTCTGAGTATAAGATTTGGTGAGGTGCAGGTTTCCGATACATTTCAGTGCACAGAGGAGGATCAGGATGCAAGGTTGGCAGCGTATTGTAATTGTACTGACCTTGGGTGCAGGATGCGGATAAACACTCTGTGTCCTGTTGTCTCAGGGGAGCATCTGTGTGGTCAGGAAGGATTGCAGGAGCAGGGATAGCGCTGTGTTGGCTTTGTACATAGTCTCTAGTACACTTAAGAGGGTCTTCAGTATCAAAACCCTGATGTCTCAGGGGAGCATCTGTGTGGTCAGGAAGGATTGCAGGAGAAGGGATAGCGCTGTGTTGGCTTTGTACGTAGTCTCTAGTACACTTAAGAGGGTCTTCAGTATCAAAACCACTTAAACTGATGCTGTCTCTTTGGCTCCCACTGATGGCTTGTTCCAGGACCTTTAACTTTGCCATGGCTATGGCGTGTTGGCGTTCCTTCTCTAGGGCCTCTAGGGCAGCTTGTATTTTAGTGGCCTCAGTTTTCATCTCAGTTTCCTTCTCTAGGGCCTCTAGGGCAGCTTGTATTTTAATGGCTTCAGTTTTCATCACAGTTTCCCTTTGAGCGAAGGCAGCTTGTATTTTAGTGGCCTCGTGCTTTTACGAGCTGTTCGCTGAGGGTTGAGGATTTTGAAGAGCGTGACTTAGATGGTCGCTTTGACTGTCTGGCTGAGCCAGAAATGCAAGATGACATCTCGGCTATTAGCGCGATTCTTGCCTCTGTTTTGGCTTTTATATCGCGCACCATGCTTTCTCTCTCAGAGTTAAGTTTTTGGAAAGCTTGCAGCTCTTTGCAGGTAACTGATGGGTTAAGTCTCTTTAACACTGTGATATACTGATCTATTATTTTTGCATAACATTGATAATCTGAACACAGTTGTGCAAGGACTCCCTCTGGTGGTCGTTGGAGAGAAGCAGACTGAGATAGCCTGTCTATGTGGCTCAACAGTTTTTGCCATAGCTCTGCTGTTGCACGGAGAAGATCATGTTTACTGGATTCTAGATTCTCCCTTATTTTCCATGTTGGCTTTGTGACACGTCTAGCCTTCTCACTAAATGGTGGATCAGGGTCTATGCACTCTTCCTCTGACAATGGGTCTGGCAGAGACCGTGTAGTCATTCCTTCAGCCATCCTGAATCACAGGGAGAAGGGGAGCTGTATAGACTCTTATGTTGAGAGTGGATGCTCTGCAGGAAGTTCTGTAGCTTTATAGAAGCTGTGGGTTTTACAGATGAATCTGAAAAGTCTTTTTTACTATTCTGTCCCCGGGGCCTGTGGCTGTAAATATGGCTCTGTGAGATGCCGGATCTCTTTCACCTTACTTACAATTGGCGACGATCGCAGATAGCTTAACTCAGTTGCCGGCACACATGTTATGAAGAATCCAGAAGAGACTTTGATTTCTTTAAGAATTCTTGTTGAATGCATACAAACAGCAGCAGGTAAAAAAGACTTTCTTCAGACAGACTGAAAACACATGTGATTCTGATAAAATCAAGATGGAGAATGAAACACAGGAGAAAGAAGAAGGAAATGACATCACACCAGAAGAGGGAGACAGAGAGACAGAAGGGACAAACTTGATGTAAAGGGAGGATTTCAGCTATGCAAACACAGGACACATAGCAACAGTAAACAATATGAGAGACTGCAATACAGCATGTAAAATACACAGGACAGTCTGTAAAATGTCTCATTCATGGGACATAACAAAACTAATCCTATTGACAACATAGTGGATTTTCTATTGCATTTAATATTAAGAAGATTTGCATGTGGTGTGGTGAGGCTGTACACATCACAGCCTTCTGACACAACAGAGAAAACAGGGATTCTATCCAAACTGCACCATGCAGGTCAGGAAGTGACACATTACTGGAATCAGGGTCTCTGCCCCTACCTTATACAGCTCTCAGAATAAATAGCAAAAACTTGCTGGCAGATTCCATTAACTGGGGACATTGAAAACAGGGTCATATCTGTATCTCACAGGTCCTGGTGAGGGTGATTTCATGTAAAACTGGGAGAGCTGACGTGTCTGCCTAACAGGTGTATTATTCTGTTTCTCTCCTACTTTTCATTCTTCCTGGCGGGTGATGCGCCAAATCTAACTTTAGACAATGTAAGTCAAGAGCGAGCGAGACAGTTTAGAGCAGACACATGAGGCATAACTAAGGAAATATTTAAGTGAAATAAGATGCAGCAGTCAATTTGATTTTTTTTTCAGGGAGAATTACATTATTCCAATCTGGACAGCCAGCACTTTTTATTGACCAATTGGAAATAGTATTTTGGCTTCTACTTTTTTAATGATGGCCCCATCCTTAGGAGTTCTGTGATGCTGCCGGAACACAGCAGCTCGGATATTTCTATGGTGTTCCATCATTTCTATGAATAAGGGGTGGATCTGCAGTACCTGGAGGTGGCTACTATAGCTTTGACAGCGTTGTTCTGTTTCGGTAGCATCCAAGAACTTCCGGCCAGCACTGGCATCTGTAACAGCTAATCGGTGGTGGTGCCGGGCTTTGCACACCCACTGATCAGATATTAATGGCCTATCCTAAGTGATGGCCAACCTCTTTAATGACAAAGATTATAAATGATACCAATAGCTCAATATACTAATAAAACCATTAACAATATTTTCTGTAAGTTCTAAAATGAAGATATTATCATAGTGCCCTACACTATTGCACCCAATTTTGTCTCCATGAACAATGAAAAGAAATGTCAAGTATTTTATGGATGTTAACAACCATAGTATAGGTAACAAGGCTACACATACACTATATGGACAAATGTAGTGGGACCCCTCGTATTCATTGAAATCAGGTTCTTCATTCAGTCCCATTGCCACATGTGTATAAAATCTAGTCCCTCGCAATGCAGTCTGTGATACCACCATGGTACTATAATGAGTAACCTGAGGCTAAAAAATCTTTGAGAATTGAAAAACTTTTATTATATCATCGACCGATGATATAATAAAAGTTTTTCAATTCTCAAAGATTTTTTAGTCTCAGGTTACTCATTATTGTTATGTTTGTCTTCCTGACGGCTTTGGCTATCTTCCCCTATTATTCTTTACTACCACCATGGTACTGTAATAGGATTGTACCAAGTCAGTTCATTAAATTTCTTCCCTCCTAAATTTATCACTTTTAATTGTGAGTGTTATTATTGAAAAATGGAAATGATTAGGAACCACAGTTTCTCAGCTACGAAGTGGAGTCTATGTAAAGTTACAGAACCGGGTGGCCAAGAGCTGAGTCACATAGTGCATAAAAGTCACCCATGCAGTGCTAAGCATCAGTGCCGTGCAGTACAGTCTGCCACCTGGGGCAAAGAGCTACATAAGCGTCCCTCACTCCAGCCAGCAGCAGCAGTGCCAGGGATGCCCAACCTCCATTGTCCTTGGTCTCCCTCATTGGCCTTGTGTCAATAAGTACAACAAAAAAAGAGAATTTCTGGAGAAAAACCCACTGCAGTCTGAAGGGAAATGTTAACCTCCTGATATATCTTCTGATGACTCCATATTTCATTTTAGATGCACAATCTCGGAAAACCCAGACCAGATAATAAATCAGAATCCAATCCAACTGATAAGTGGCGTCTGGACCTGAAAAATAGTCCACATGCATGGAAAAAAATTGCAGTGTCCACATGTATAAAGCTTAAAGTGTTGATGACAGGATATTACTATTTATGCATTTCGATATTTTGCTTTTAAGGATTAATAAAATTCACCTCATCAAGACTGTGAAGGGGAATTTTAACAATTAGCATATTTTACCCATCCACAGGGTAGGTGATAAATATCTGGTCACCGGAAGGGCCCCACTCTTTGGCCCCCACAATCACTAGATCCACCTAGTGCATCTTGAGCCCCCTATTTGAATGGATCAGTGGTTGAACATGCACCCTGATGTTCCATTTCATATCTAGAGGAGGGAGGAAGATAGCAGAGCACAGTCTTCATTTCTTTCAATCAGCCTCATAGTCGCTGATTACTATGGCAGGGGGCAAGTTTGAATGCCACTGTCTTTAAGCCCCACCTTACTGTGGTTGTGAAGTGAGGAGGAATGGGGGTTTCAGGGTCCACCACAATCATGCATTTATCAACTATCTTGGGATAAGAGATAAATGTTTATGATGAAAATATCCATGTAAATTGGTTGCTGGACAAGTCCTTTTTGTTAAAAGGGGTTTTGGCACTATAAGCAGGCCACAAAGTGTTCTACTTTTGAGAATTCTAGAGATTAGATGTAATTTGTGGGGAAACCCAATAGTCTCTACAGGGGAGATAAAGCATGGCACTATTCCTATTGAAATAAAGGAATACGTAAATGCATGGAGGTCCTCCGTAGTGAAAGACAATCTTTATAGCTGCTTTCTAGTCTGAAAAATAATGATACATGGGGCATAACTCAAGTAAGTGAGGATACCCTAAAGGCAATTTAAAAAATAACACAGATTGTCTATTAATATTGTTTAAAGAAGCACTCCAATTAAAATTTTGATTGTCTTAATATATCACAGTCATCATATTATATGTTACTGTGACTTACAATTGCTCATTTTGCCTTTCTACCCAGCCCTTCTATTTTCCATTAGGTCTAAGACATCATGTGGTTAGAGACAGACTAGCTGAATCCTTCTAAGCTCTATTTAGAAATAGTAGGTATCTTTTCCTGCCTGTGTCATCACTGCAAAGGTCCCTGGCAGGGGGGAGGAGGGAGCAGCTGGGTCAGGAGATGACTCATACAGGAAAGAGAGACTTCCTGTTTCTACATAGAACAGAGAAAAGGGAAGAATTAACTGTGTAGAAAGGCAAAATGAGCAATTGTAAGCACACATTGCTGTATAGTATGATGATTGCACTGTAATAAGAGGATAAAAACATTGGTGGGAGAGCTTCTTTAAGTTGACCCCCAAAAAACAGACAGACATTCTCAAACTTAAGTGGGTTATAAAAAAAAACATTAGCAATCCTGATTTTCATTTTTAATTAAAAGTGTACCAGAACGAAAATAAAGACTGACCCTTCACAAGCAGAAAACTAGGAGTGAAGAACAGGGAGATATTGACATTTATGAAAATGTAGCATTTCTTACCATTCAGGGGTTGTGCAAAGCAAGACAGAATAATTACAAAATATTTGGATATATTTATGCTATACAAAAAGGTTATGATTTTTTCCTAAATGCTTCAGCAGCATTGAATGACGGTAGGTAATGAGGTGAAAGGACATATAGGAATACACACTATTAATAAAGCTGAGCTATCAGATATATTGAATGAAGATTTAAAATGTGACATCTGTAGGTATTTTGTAACCAACTCACCTAATCTATACAACCACCATAATAAAAGATTATTTGCGCCAACATTACTTTGACATTCGGAATAACCCTTACCAAACGCACTTATGTAATGCAGCCCCTTTAATAAGCTACATTCCCGCAGTGCGCACATCCCAAACAAGGTGACATGAGGTAGAAGCTAACTATTTTGCTCCAAGGCTTTGATTAAACTGGAAGCTGACCTCAATATGGCGAGAAAGATTTGTCTCCAACAGCCTGGGGACTGGAGATGACATTTGGAATAACCTACTACTGAGTGTTATCAAAGCAAGAATAGTCAATAGGAAATTAGCTTAAAAAATCCTCAAGTCACAACATTTGAGTCTGAAGAGAAAAGCTGCTAAACCTTAGAGAAAGGAAGTTGTATGCCTGGCCATAACACATGGGCCTTTCTGGCTTGGAAAGGGTGAACAGAAACACAAGGCTCAGGGCCATGTACTTTCTTCGTCCTGTGATAGGTCAACAAGAAAGCTTTAACACAAGGTGACAGAGCCGGAGAAAGCGGAGAAGGGGGGCTGAGTGAAGGAGTTTGGGTAACATTGTGCACTCATGATGGATTATCAGATGATCGCTGACATACTGCATCAGCTTTGACATTTGCTAGAGGAAACAACAGAAATGTCAGGTCTCGATGAAGGAGCCTCACTCATCTATTTCAAAAAAATCCCAATAATTAAAGTCTATCCTATAAACATGGCAACCATACGATTCATGGACGTCCCCACTACCCATATGAACAGCTTATTAATTTAATCAGACCTAGTGATGTTATTATGAAAAGGAGTAACTGTGGCTTACACATGGGTGATGTGATTGGCTCATAATGAGAAGAAGCTAAATGTTTGCTACATATATAAATACAATCCCTGGGTACATTGTACTTCCAAGTCCAGTTAATGATAGAGAAGTTGGGATACTACCAATGGTTCCTTGACCAAATCAAGCCTAACCTAC
This sequence comes from Oophaga sylvatica, assembly GCA_033576555.1. Lineage (NCBI taxonomy): Eukaryota > Metazoa > Chordata > Amphibia > Anura > Dendrobatidae > Oophaga > Oophaga sylvatica. The sequence continues at coordinate 162,943,581 of JARQOD010000003.1, forward strand.
AGTAAGCAAAATATTTAATCACTGTGACCTGGTCCACAATTTATAGACTTTAAAAATACATGACGCCAATGACGCTGTAGAAGATCTGTAAGGACAGCATGGTGCCTATCACATAGATATGTCGCAGCATGCACATGTCTAAAAGTGTGGAGGGATATGCGAAATATGCATTATAAATGCAAACATCCTACACTCTTGACCTTCAGGAACCCAAATTGTAGAGATGGTGATTGTGAGTACATTTGGAAAATCCTGCCTCGGGTGACAAAAGAGCTTTCCTCAAACCTAAGCCTAATCATCTACTTACAAGACGAACAACTCAAACCTCAACTATATCTGCCTTGGACACATTAGGAGACGTCCAGTGGAAAAGACAGTTATATAGAGCAGAGTTTTTGGAACAGATGAGTGGTTATAATTCTTTCCACATCATCAAGAAGCCAGGAGAGAATATTAGGTTCAGAATAGAAACCCTTTGCATATGGTTGACAAAAACAAATCTGATCAGTTGAACATTGCTACTATTACTAATAGTTGTGCACGTCAACGAGGTGGAGCAATGTAGCAAAGATTAAAGGTAAACTGTCACCAGGTTTTTCCCATATAAAGTAGGACCAGCACTGTAAGTGCATAATATACAAATTAACTTTTATTATACTCACCTATGGCGCGGTCTGGTCTGCTGCTGGTCTTGATCCTCTCTTCTGGCAATCGCTGTTGTCCTTGCTTTGTGCGGATGACGTGTCCTACGTCATCCACACAGTGTTCTCCATTGCGCTCCTTCTCAGGCATACTTTTCTGTGCCCTGTACTGTAATGCGCATGCATCGGCCTGTCCCCGTGCATGTGCATTACAGTACTTTGCTCTGCTCTCTAAACCTCGGCTGGGCAAGCACATTACGCCTGCACAGGACAGAGATGGAGGACACTGTGTGGATGGTGTAGGATGTGTCATCCACACTAAGCAAGGAGGAAGAGATCGCAAGAATAGAGTTGGCACTGGATTAAGACCAACAAAATCCATCACAACGGACAGTGCAGTATATGAGTATAATAAAACTTATTTCTTCTGTTATGCAGAGTGCATTGGGGACATATAATTATGGTCCTGGATTTTACCAGTAAGGACAAAAGGAACATTTGTCTCCCCATTTCAGAACATCTCCTTGGTTGTTGCGGCTCTTTGCGAACAATGTTGTTCCTCTGGAGAAGGGAGTCCTATACAAGTGGCAAAAAGGATATGACCAACCAGGGTTAGACCCCTCTCTATGACATGGTCTGCCTCTATGATGTGAACATAATATGATATAATATATAGTAAAACCTCTTTGAGACCAACTGAAATTTTATTAGAAATTGCCTTCTAAGAGGGTGGTCCTCTCAAGAAACATACAATACATATGGAAGAACTGAAAATCTGTCACAGGAAATCCAGTCTGCATAAGGTGATGGTCTGCTAGAGAGATTTTACTGTATAATATGATCTATTCGAGATATTACGCATACATAACAAAAAAGGATAACACCATCATCAGAGTCTATGGCTATACTATAGATTTTCCTAGAGAAATATCTTGAGGTTCACATGTCATAGAATAAGATCAGTGGTCTGTGAATTTACTCAATTTATTTTCTCAATTGCATAGATTTATTGACCTGTCAAAAGCGAGATTAAGGCCAATCTACAGAACTACACACTACTTGACTACACAACTGTTTTTACATTCAGAAATATATATTTTTTTCCTTTTTGGCTAATTATTTCTAATTTTACATACTCCACTGTGCTCGCCGCCAATTACATTTGGTTCATTTATAACATAGCTTAACAATGTCTTGCGTTTTCACTCTACATTTTAGAAAATTTCCAAGAAAAAACGTTAATAATGGGAATTAGGAAAATGTGACAACAATGATTTCAATCTAATTACTATTAGGACCTGGGGAAATCTTCTGGAGAAATGACTGAATTAATGGGACTGCCTTCTCGGCTGAGAATAGAAACCCATCAGAGCACGAAAACAGTAATAACGGCACAGTGGTTCACACATAAACACGGCTGTATATTACAGTGGCCATGTAGATGTAGCAAAGGAAGCCATTCTACATGCTGAAAAACAATACACCCTCTTTATATGGCTTTATTATATATAGGATCGCCGCCTTCACGATAGCACGTATTTACTAATATGATAAGATGCAAACTCAAATTGTCTGTATGTAGCTGGAAAGTGCAGAAAATGTAGAAAAATGTATCGGGAAGAACTGGTACATGGAATAAAAGGAGCAATTGCCTGTAGCAACCAAGCCAATTGGTTGTTATGGTCAACTGCTCTACTTTTCTCACTGACCCTCATTTATAAACTAATATAAATGAAAGTGAAGCGGTTGAATGTTGCAGACCCCTCCAACCAATCAGAGTCAATTTTATTTTATTTTAGGAGCTGTAATCTGGTTGTGGGTACCCATTCTGCTTTTGAGGACTATTACAATTTCTTGAAAGGTTATACTCAAGAGCGCACTAGGATGACTGTCTGACTGTTGGGGCACTCCTGACTGACCAACGGCATTGCTGACCGATGCTTCTCTATGAGATAGCTTTGTCTCAGCCGCCTGGAAGCACAGTAAAGAGCTTGTAAGCACTGCTCTGAAGCACGTTTGGCTACCGCTGGTAGACTTCAGTGGTGACCAGTCACTTAGGCAACAAGCTGTAAAAGATAAAAAAGAAAATTTACAATATCAGGGAAGGGAGCAAATTTGTAGTACATTTTAAATTACAAAAGTGCTCATATTCAAAAGACCAATCCAACAATATCTGTCAATTAAGACACTGGCGGACACAGACAGAAAAGGGCCCCTGTGCAAGAACAACATATGGGCCCTTTGCAGCCCAAGAGCTCCTAAAAATGCAAAATTTCACATGCTTTGGAGGTATAAATGGGCCCCCTTACTTCTTGGGCCACTGTGCGGCCGCGCAGGGTTGAATCAATGATATATTCGCCCCTGAATTAAGATGGTTAAAACCCTTTAAATAATAATTTCGACAAATCTACTGTGTACTACTATGCAGAACATGAATAAGAATATGTTGGATGATAGTACTTCATATTAAATCTAACAGAGGAAGCATTCGACTATAGTTTATACTGCATTAACTAAAATAGATGGCGTTTTCTGGTATTTGGGCATACGGAAAGTATCATGGGACAAAGACAATAATTCTTATCACATAATGTAATAAAGACTGTGAACACCTTTAGATTTACACTTTTATTTGTTTTATAAAATACCAAAATAGTTCACGTACACATACGATACAGAAAAAATTCATGTAGCGTTTCTTTTCTGTTTTAAGGATAAGCAGGAAAAATACCTGTAATGAACGTCCATATCATATCCTCGTAGTAATAGTATACCCGTTACAACCAGAATAGACTCACACCATTACAGACTTTATGGGCACCATTAAAAAAGAAGTAACACAGGCTGAAGTCTTTGCGTGAACATCGCGATTAGTAACATTTGTACAATACATTCTACAAAGCTTTCTAGATCTATCCTATCCATGCCTGCTGACGTGATATCCCGCTATAGCTTTGACTTTTCATATAATTGTGATCTATGTTTTGTGCTACAATTCAGTACCCAAAAACTACATAAAGACTAAAGTCTCCCACATACACGTAGAGAAATCACTTGGCCAACAACTGTCTCTCCCGACTTCTCCATACACAGGAATGCTCAGCAGAGCGCTGGCTTCTGTCTTCTCCATGGAGGAGTCGTTACTAGGCTCTACTTCCTGTGGCTAATTTTCTAGAGAACAATAAGATTCTAAGTGAGAAATTTAACAAGCCGGATCCTTCTCTCCCCCAATATTATCTGTTGGGGTAGATTTGGGAGGCCCCCAAACGTGTGCATTGAGGTCTTAGAATGCCAGTAATATCTTGTGTATTGGGGTCATTTGACTCTTTCCCCATAGATGATGTTGAAGAAAAGAAGGATCAATCATGATAAATTTCAATGTCAGTACTTATGGAAGTTAAGCCATCACCAGAGGTGTCTTAAAGCAACAGTATGAGCGAGTCAGGAAGAGTCGATTTTGGCTGACAATACTGATTGAAGGTGTATTAGTGTCTTAAATTTTGCCACTATTAGCAAGATAACAACAGCTGTTGGCTGAATGTTGGTTGAAGATATATGGGCACCTTAAGTCTTAACTCTATGGACAGGATAGCAATATAAACCTCTATTAAGACATTTTACTTCCATAAAAGAGAAGATGTAAAATAGCAAGCATTGACTATTAAATGTTCTACTACTATGTCAAAGCAAGAAATACAGGGTCCAATAGTAGAATAATAATTGAGATTCAACTTTGCTCTGTCCCCTCTATAATCCACCATACTAATATTTTTGAAACAGGGAAGACAATGGAGAAAATTTACTATGAAAAATGTGCAAGGCTAGAGGTATAACCTAATCTGCAATACCATGCGCCAATAAAATATGTGTGTTAATTTCCACACAAAGTAAGCCAACTAATAGGTAGTGTAAACGTAGACTAAACAATCTAAAGATGCACCACATTTAGCAACCAGCACGATGTGATGAATCTACAAATTTTTAAAAACGGACCGTGTTAATAGCTATATCCACTAATGGTCTATTTTTTTTTCAATAAATAAAAGAAAATAATTTACTGGTATTTTTACTCATTTACTCCAGATAGGTGGTGCTATGCAATCAATGAATACGCCATTTTATCCACTGATTGATGATATGTAAAAGCGATTTCTGTTCTTTCAGTAGACTACAAGACTACAGTCATTTGTGGATAACAATGGTTGAAAAATAAACCATGTGATTGGGATATAGTTTACATCTGACCAGCAAGGTTCTTCATAGCCTTGTACTGCTAAACACCTGTCCCTCCTATTCCTTCCAGATAAAAAAGCTGCAGCATATTAATGACTTCTTTATGATGTGAAATGATTGAGATGACAATGTGGATGGAGCTTCTGTGAATGGCTTATGCTATAAGCCAAGTACCACCTCTATTGCTCGGCTATTACACAGTCAGGCACTATGCGGAAAATGGGCTCTGCAACCTCTAATTATGTACAATTTATTTAAATGGTGTCTAATACCAAAGTATCAACATCTGCCAGAATCAAAAGAACGAGACAGTGTGTTGATACATGTATGCAAACATGAGACTGCCCAAATACAGATTTATTTCTTCCATTTTATTATTGTATCTATAGATTTCAATTACTGCACAATGTCACATTCAAAGTCAAATCATTCATCATTCAAAAACCAATTCACGTACAATAAGAAGTAAGTGGATCATATAACTATTGTGTATGCTGGGAAAACAGAAAGTGTGACCTGTATACATATTTTATTTCTGTATGTCGATAGATAGAAGATAGATAGACAGATATGAGATAGATAGATAGATATGAGATAGATAGATACCGTATATACTCGTGTATAAGCCGAGATTTTCAGCACCTTTTTTCGTGCTGAAAATGCCCCCTTGGCTTATACACGAGTCATAGGGCAGAAACCAGCGGGGGAGGGGATGCCGCGGCAGGAGCCGGTGGCTGGGATCATACTCACCCCTCCCCGTGCCATCGCTGAACGTCCCTGCAATCCTGCGTTCTCCCCGGCTTCCTGCAGCTCTCCAGCACTGAGCGGTGACGTAATACCCGCTCATTAAGGTCATGTAATATGGACGCGACGCCACTCCCATAGGCGTGGCCTCCATATTCATGGCCTTAATGAGCGGTATTACGTCACCGCTCAGTGCTGAAGAGCTGCAGGAAGCCGGGGAGAACGCAGGATTGCAGGGACGCTCAGCGATGGCACGGGGAGGGGTGGGTATGATGGAGGAGAGGACAAGGAGCACGAGCAGGACGGGGGGAGGGGAGAACGGTGGACGGGGGAAGCATGGAGGACGGGGGGAGAACGGAGGATGGGGGAAGCATGGAGGAGGACGGGGAGAACGGAGGACAGGGGAAGCATAGAGGAGGACGGGGAAGCTGGAGCAGGACGGGGGAAGCATGGAGGAGGACGGGGGAGAACGGAGGACGGGGGAAGCATGGAGCAGGACGGTGGGGGGGGAGATGGGTGGACGGGGGAAGCGTGGAGGAGGATGGGGGAAGCATGGAGCAGGACAGGGGAGGATGGAGGGCACAGAGGAGCACTGAGCAGGACGGGAGGCACAGGAGGACGGAGAAGGAATGGGGGAGCACAGCGGAGGACGGAGCACGAGGGGGGAGTACAGAGGAGAATGGGGGAGCACAGAGCTGGATGGGGGAGCAAGGAGCAGGATGGGGGCAGCACAGAGCAGGAGGGCAGTTTATACACCCGGCTTATACACGAGTCAATAATTTTTCCCAGTTTTTTGTGGCAAAATTAGGGGGGTCGGCTTATACACGGGTCGGCTTATACACGAGTATATACGGTAGACATGAGATAGATAGATAGATAGATACAAGATAAATAGATACATATGGGATAGATAGATAGATAGATAGATAGATAGATAAAAGATAGATAGATAGAGATATATGAGATAGATAGATATGGGATAGATAGAGAGAGATATGGTATAGATAGATAGGTATGGGATAGATAGAATAGAACTATATAAAACAGGAAAGGGATACAAAAAGATATCCAAGGAATTGATAATGTCAGTCAGCAACGTTCAAACTGTGATTAACAAATAGAAAATCATGGGCTCTGTAAAAAAGAAACCACGGTCAGGTAGACCAACTAAAATTTCGACCACAACTGTCAGGAAAATTGTTCAGGACTCAAAGAAAAATCCACAAATAGCAGCTGAAAGCCATTACTGCGCAAATGAAATGCCACAGAGTATCTCACCTACAATACGCAAAGCAGCTGTCATGGGTGCATCGCCATGAAGATCGTCGCGATTGCACATTCTGACTTCTCACAGCTGAGCTGCTGTTTCTTTGTTTTTTGGTAATGAGAGAGTTAATTTTTCCTAGCTCTTTGCTAAGGCTAGGTGCAGCCTCGCCCGGCTGCTTTTGATTATGTTCTAATTAGTTTCCTTTATATTTTGCCAGTCTGGGTGTTAGACACCGGTGAAAGCATTCATGTAGTTTAGCAGACTGGATTGGTTCTGAGAATATTTAAGCTAAGAGCTCCTTAGTTGTTTTTACTCTTACAGCTTATAGTTTTTTCTCTGAGACCTTAGGTGTTCCTACTGTGTGTGAGTGTTGTATGTAAGACTTTATTTACTTTATGTCTTGTCTTTGTTGTATGTCTTTCTGTTCATTAACCGTTACCTGTTCATTCCCTTTGGTGGTATTCAGGGTCCTTCTTAGGACTAGAATACAGTTGGCAGGGATTGATAGGAGACAGGGTTTACGCTGGTGGCCTGGACCTCTGTACCTTTAACAGTACCTCCAGGTTGAGGGATTAGTTAGGACCCCAGTTTAGGGTCAGCTTAGACCCCGGTCACCCTCAAGCCGGAGACAGCGTATAACGGATTCCGTTTTGACCCTCTGGACATTCTGTCAGGTAAATCTATGTTATCATATATCTATGTGCATGTTATATAGTATGTTGCCCTTTTGATATAGATTACTGACATCACATATATATATCTGCTATACAGCGTGACATTTTCACCGGCCCAACTAAAGATTCTCCCCAGCTGTCATGGATCCAGTAGCCCAGCTGGCCCGGCAGTTGCAGGGGTTGTCCATGGAATTTGCAGACATTAAGTCCAAGGTTTTGTCCCTCCCGGAGCAAACCAGATCTGAACCTAAGGTTGCTCTCCCGGACAGGTTCACTGGTGGGCGGGACAAATTTTTTACTTTCCGGGAGGCATGTAAATTGTACTTTCGGCTGCGGCCTCGGTCATCTGGGAGTGAAGAGCAGAGGGTGGGAATTGTTATCTCGCTCTTACAAGGGGACCCTCAATCTTGGGCGTTCTCTATTCTTCCAGGCTCCCCAGATCTCCAGTCAGTGGATCGATTTTTTACTGCCCTGGGTCTGGTATATGATGATCCGGATCGAGTCTCCCTTGCTGAAACAAGGTTACGTAAAATACGGCAAGGAAATCGTCCAGCGGAGGAATATTCTTCTGAGTTCCGTAGATGGGCAACAGATACTCAGTGGAATGACCCAGCTCTTAGGAGCCAGTTTTGTCAAGGGTTGTCTGACAAATTAAAAGATGTGTTGGCTCAGTATGATTCTCCTCCATCACTGGAGGCTGCTATGGCCCTCGCTATTCGCATTGATAGACGACTTCGGGGAAGACGCGAGGTAACTCCGCCCCCATGATGACTCCACCTACTACTAAAGTCCCTTATACTGAGGTTCCCCTGGTCTGTTCTGAGGAACCCATGCAGTTGGGAGGGACATCATTTTGTAGGAGGGAATCGGCGGTGCGCCGCAACACTAGAAGGTGTTTCTTTTGCGGGAGAGAGGGACATTTTGTTGGGGGGTGTCCATCCCGGACCTCTTTGAGCCAAGGAGTTAACCTGGGAGTGTGTATTTCGTCCCCAAATCCCTCTCAGTTTCTCGTGCCTGCGGAGGTGGTGATTGGTACTAGAACTGAGAGGATTTCTGTTTTTCTTGATAGTGGGTCCGGGGCTAATTTGGTGGACGCTCGGTTTGCCCAGGTGCATGGTATGCAACTGAGTGTATTGGCCAAACCGGTCCCTATACTCTCTATTGATTCTAGACCTCTTGGTCAAGGTAGCTTGGTACAAGCTGTTCATAACATAGATCTTCGAGTAGGGGCAATACATAAAGAGCAATTGTCTTGTTATGTGTTGGAGGGTCTACCTACTCCTATTGTGTTGGGACTTCCTTGGTTGGCTAAACATAACCCAGTGATTGATTGGCAATCCAGAAAGATAAGCCAGTGGGGTGAATTTTGCAAGAATAACTGCATGAGCACGGTCATCGGTGCGGTTGTGCCTAGGACTTTGCCTCCTTTTCTGGAGGACTTTGGGGAGATGTTCTCAGAGGAGGGGTGTAAAGAGTTTCCTCCTCATCGCGCATATGACTGCTCAATAAAGTTGCTTCCTGATGCCTTATCTCGTACTTTCCCAAGGGCCGGGAAGACGGATGATCCGGTTCCTATTCCTCAGGAGGGAGTTGTAGTGTCAGCTGTATGCTCTGAGCTTGAGGGGGAGGTATTGGGGGCTCAGGGGGACGCCCCTGTGGGACTTCCAGGGAGACTGATAGTTCCAGATCGCTTAAGACTGAAGGTTACGGGGAACCGTTACAAACGGATGGCTGATAGGAGGAGAGTTTCTGGTCTAGATCTGAAGGTGAACGATCTGGTTTGGTTGTCTACCAGGAATATAAAACGTAAAGTTTCCTCCTGGAGGTTGGGTCCCAGATTCATCGGGCCGTACAGGATCAGTTCCATAATTAATCCTGTGGCATTTCGTCTGGACCTCCCTCCTACGTTTAAAAATCATAATGTGTTTCACAAGTCATTACTTAAAAAGTATGTGGCACCAGTCATACCGTCACCTCTACCTCCTTCAGTGGTGGTCAATGATAACGTGGAAATTCATGGGTCGAAAATCATTGACTCACGTCTCAGTCGCCGATCCCTTCAGTACTTAGTTCAGTGGAGGGGGTATGGTCCTGAGGAGGGGACGTGGGTCCCTGCGTCTGATGTTAACGCAGATCGATTGGTTCGGACCTTTCACACAACTCACCCGGACAGACCTGGTCATGAGGGTCCGGAGGCCCCTCGTAGAAGGGGGGGTACTGTCATGGGTGCATCGCCATGAAGATCGTCGCGATTGCACATTCTGACTTCTCACAGCTGAGCTGCTGTTTCTTTGTTTTTTGGTAATGAGAGAGTTAATTTTTCCTAGCTCTTTGCTAAGGCTAGGTGCAGCCTCGCCCGGCTGCTTTTGATTATGTTCTAATTAGTTTCCTTTATATTTCTGCCAGTCTGGGTGTTAGACGCCGGTGAAAGCATTCATGTAGTTTAGCAGACTGGATTGGTTCTGAGAATATTAAGCTAAGAGCTCCTTAGTTGTTTTTACTCTTACAGCTTATAGTTTTTTCTCTGAGACCTTAGGTGTTCCTACTGTGTGTGAGTGTTGTATGTAAGACTTTATTTACTTTATGTCTTGTCTTTGTTGTATGTCTTTCTGTTCATTAACCGTTACCTGTTCATTCCCTTTGGTGGTATTCAGGGTCCTTCTTAGGACTAGAATACAGTTGGCAGGGATTGATAGGAGACAGGGTTTACGCTGGTGGCCTGGACCTCTGTACCTTTAATAGTACCTCCAGGTTGAGGGATTAGTTAGGACCCCAGTTTAGGGTCAGCTTAGACCCGGTCACCCTCAAGCCGGAGACAGCGTATAACGGATTCCGTTTTGACCCTCTGGACATTCTGTCAGGTAAATCTATGTTATCATATATCTATGCGCATGTTATATAGTATGTTGCCCTTTTGATATAGATTACTGACATCACATATATATATCTGCTATACAGCGTGACAGCAGCACAGAGACAAGCCTCAAAACGTCAGGAACAAGGTAATTTGGAGTGATGAGACAAAAATTGAACTCTATGACCACAACCATAAACGTTACATTTGGAGAGAGGTCAACAAGGCCTATGATGAAAGGAATACCATTCCTACTGTAAAGCACGGAGGTGGATCGCTGATGTTTTGGGGATGTGTGAGTTTCAAAGGCACAGGAAACTTGGTCAAAGTTGAAGGAAAGATGAATGCAGCACGTTATCAGCAAACACTGGAAGCAAATTTACAATCATCAGCCCGGAAGCTGCGCATGGGACGTACTTGGACATTTGAACATGACAACGATCCAAAACAAAGGCCAAATTGACCTGTCTTTGGCTACAGCAGAACAAAGTGAAGGTTCTGGAGAGGCAATCTCAGACTCCTGACCTCAATATCATTGAGTCACTCTGGGGAGATCTCAAGAGCGCAGTTCATGCTAGACAGCCCAGGAATTTACAGGAACTTGAGGCTTTTTGCCAAGAAGAGTGGGCAGCTTTACTGTCTGAGAAAATAAATAACCTCATCCACAACAATCACAAAAGACTTCAAGCTGTCATTGTTGTTAGAGGGGGGGCAACAGACGGTATTAAGAAATGGGGTATGTGAACTTTTGATCAAGGTCATTTGGATATTTTGGGTTGTCATTATGATTTAAAAAGAGAAAAACACAGTAGTTTGACAATAAATGGCTTCACCCAACCTCTAACCATAAGTGGAGAAAAAGTTTTGGTGTTAACATTCATATTCTCTGAAAAAAGGCAAAGAAAGCAAAAATTCTGACGGGGTATGTAAACTTTTGAGCACAACTGTAAATATATATATATATACCGTACAGACCAAAAGTTTGGACACAACTTCTCATTTAAAGATTTTTCTGTATTTTCATGACTATGAAAATTGTACATTCACACTGAAGGCATCAAAACTATGAATTAACACATGTGGAATTATATACTTAACAAAAAAGTGTGTAACAACTGAAATTATGTCTTACATTCTAGGTTCTTCAAAGTAGCCACCTTTTGCTTTGATGACTGCTTTGCACACTCTTGGCATTCTCTTGATGAGCTTCAAGAGGTAGTCACCGGAAATGGTTTTCACTTCACAGGTGTGCCCTGTCAGGTTTAATAAGTGGGATTTCTGGCATTATAAATGGGGTTGGGACCATCAGTTGTGTTGTGCAGAAGTCTGGTGGATACACAGCTGATAGTCCTACTGAATAGACTGTTAGAATTTGTATTATGGCAAGAAAAAAAGCAGCTAAGTAAAGAAAAATGAGTGGCCATCATTACTTTAAGAAATGAAGGTCAGTCAGCCTGAAAAATTGGGAAAACTTTGAAAGTGTCCCCAAGTGCAGTTACAAAAACCATCAATCGCTACAAAGAAACTGGCTCACATGAGGAACGCCCCAGGAAAGGAAGACCAAGAGTCACCTCTGTTTCTGAGGATAAGTTTATCCGAGTCACCAGCCTCAGAAATCGCAGGTTTACAGCAGCTCAGATTAGAGACCAGGTCAATGCCACACAGAGTTCTAGCAGCAGACATATCTCTACAACAACTGTTAAGAGGAGACTTTGTGCAGCAGGCCTTAATGGTAAAATAGCTGCTAGGAAACCACTGCTAAGGACAGGCAACAAGCAGAAGAGACTTGTTTGGGCTAAAGAACACAAGGAATGGACATTAGACCAGTGGAAATCTGTGCTTTGGTCTGATGAGTCCAAATTTGAGATCTTTGGTTCCAACCACCGTGTCTTTGTGCGACGCAGAAAAGGTGAACGGATGGACTCTACATGCCTGGTTCCCACCGTGAAGCATGGGGGAGGTGGTGTGATGGTGTGGGGGTGCTTTGCTGGTGACACTGTTGGGGATTTATTCAAAATTGAAGGCATACTGAACCAGCAAGGCTACCACAGCATCTTGCAGCGGCATGATATTCAATCCGGTTTGCGTTTAGTTGGACCATCATTTATTTTTCAACAGGACAATGACCCCAAACACACCTCCAGGCTGTGTAAGGGCTATTTGACCAAGAAGTAGAGTGATGGGGAGCTATGCCAGATGACCTGGCCTCCACAGTCACCAGACCTGAACCCAATCTAGATGGCTTGGAGTGAGCTGGACCGCAGAGTTAAGGCAAAAGGGCCAACAAGTGCTAAGCATCTCTGGGAACTCCTTCAAGATTGTTGGAAGACCATTTCCGGAGACTACCTCTTGAAGCTCATCAAGAGAATGCCAAAAGTGTGCAAAGCAGTCATCAAAGCAAAAAGTGGCTACTTTGAAGAACCTAGAATATAAGACATATTTTCAGTTGTTTCACACTTTTTTGTAAAGTGTAATGTATAATTCCACATGTGTTAATTCATAGTTTTGATGCCTTCAGTGTGAATGTACAATTTTCATAGTCATGAAAATACAGAAAAATCTTTAAATGAGAAGGTGTGTCCAAACTTTTGGTCTGTACTCTATATATATATATATATATATATATACATCATATAGTAACTAGATACATGGATAGCTCTGAGAGAAAAAGAAAGAGAATGAAGAAATATACAAATACGATAGACAGATATGAGAAAGATAGAAATAGGGATAGATATGAGATAGATAGATAGACAGATAAATAGATAGATACAAGAAAGATCGATAGATATATAGAAGAGATAGATATGAGATAGATAGATAGACAGATAAATAGATACATAGATAGATACAAGAAAGATCGATAGATATATAGAAGAGATAGATATGAGATAGATAGATAGATAGATAGATATATCGATATAGATAATAAATAGATATGAGAGAAGAAAAAGAAAAAGGATAAAAGTGAAGAAAAATGATACATTAAAAGATACGGTATATAGATTTCAGAAATAAATCAGAAAGTCAGAAAGATATACATTTGAAGTTGTAGATATAATACATACATGTGTCATGTGTATATATATATATATATATATATATATATATATATAGTGGGGAAAAAAGGATTTAGTCAGCCACCAATTGTGCACTTAAAAAGATGAGAGAGGCCTGTAATTGACATTATAGGTAGACCACAACTATGAGAGTCAAAATGAGAAAACAAATTCAGAAAATCACCTTGTCTGATTTGGCAAGATTTATTTAGCAAATTATGGTCCTCTGTCCTCCACTCATTACCTGTAGCAATGGCACCTGTTTGAACTTGCTATCGGTATAAAAGACATCTGTCCACAACCTCAAACAGTCACACTCCAAACTCCACTATGGTGAAAGCCAAAGAGCTGTTGATGGACACCAGAAACAAAATTGTAGCCCTGCACCAGGATGGGAAGACTGAATATGCAATAGGCAAGCAGCTTGGTGTGAGGAAATAAACTGTGGGAGCAATAATAAGAAAATCGAAGACAAACAAGACGACTGATAATCTCCCTCGATCTGGGGCTCCACACAAGATCTCACACCGTGGGGTCAAAATGATCACAAGAAAGGTGAGCAAAAATCCGAGAACCACATGGGGGGACCTAGTGAATGACCTGCATAGAGCTGGGACCACTGTAACAAAGGCTACAATCAGTAACACACTACGCCGCCAGGAACTCAGATCATGCAGTGCCAGATGCGTCTCCCTTCTTAAGCCAGTACATGTCCGAGCCCGCCTGAAGTTTGCTGGAGAGCATTTGGATTATCCAGAAGAGTACTGGGAGAATGTCACATGATCTGATGAAACCAAAGTAGAACTGATTGGTAGAAACAAAACTTGTCGTGTTTCGAGGAGACAGAATACTGAGTTGCATCCAAAGAACACCATACCTACTGTGAAGCATGGGGGTGACAACATCATGCTTTGGGGCTGTTTCTCTGCAAAGGGACCAGGACGACTGTCCGTGTACATGAAAGAATGAATGGTGCCATGTACTTTGAGATTTTGAGTGCAAACCTCCTTCCATCAGCAAAGGCATTTAAGATGAAACGTGGATGGGTCTTTCAGCATGATAATGATCCCAAGCACACCGCCTGGAGTGGCCTAGCCAGTCTCCAGATCTCAACCCCATAAAAAAGCTTTGGAGGGATTTGAAAGTCCATGTTGCCCAGCGACAGGTCCAAAACATCACTGCTCTAGAGGAGATCTGCATGGAGGAATGGGTCGACATTCCACCAACAGTGTGTGGCAACCTTGTGAAGACTTGCAGAAAACGTTTGACCTCAGTCATTGCCAACAAAGGATCTATAACAAAATATTGAGATAAACTTTTGTTAATGACCAAATACTTATTTTCCACCATAATTTGCAAAATAAATCTTGCCAAATCAGACAAGATGATTTTCTGGATTTGTTTTCTCATTTTGTCTCTCATAGTTGTGGTCTACCTATGATGTCAATTACAGACCTCTCTCATCTTTTTAAGTGGGAGAACTTGCACAATTGGTGGCTGACTAAATATTTTTCCCCACTGTATATAGATGGATAGCACAGGGAAAAAGAAAGAGAATGAAGAAATAAATATGACAGATAGATATGAGATATATTTCAACTAGATACTCGTAGATAGAGAGATAGATAGATCATTAAGCATCAATCAAGATGTAAAGTAATTTGTAGAAATAAATTGGCAGTGCTCAGCAGTCAGCACCACTCACATTGCTCTCTCTATTCATGTCAAATAAGATAATCTGCCATTTTTTTGGCCCTTTAAAGAAACACAGGTTACACATCTGTTACACGATCACTTGTTAGTAACACAAGAGGAGAATAATGTTTGATCTATGGTATTTACTACATTCTGAATGGCCTGAGGTATATTTCTTAATTAAATTTGCAATAATCACATAACTCTATTATCTATCTATCTATCTATCTATCTATCTATCTATCTATCTATCTATCTATCTATCTATCTATCTATCTATCTATCTATCTATCTATCCCTTTGAATGTCTATATCCATTGTAAGCTTTTCAGGGGATATAGCTCTGAGATCGCCGTCCGGGTAGACGAAGTGGCACAGAAACAGTTCATTCAGACAGCATTTCTGATGAAAACTGGCCGCAACCAGCTTTATTAAAGTCCACAGCAAACAGATAAAAACAAATCATAAACATAAGACCTGGGCTTGTCCAGCCACTAATTACACTTAGATAGATTTCCCTATCTATCCGGGTCCCGACTCTAACAGCCAGGGCCAAAACAACACATATGTTCAGCATTTACCAGCATGTAGGTTCACAGAGTCTCCTCCTTGTGTCTGAAGGCACCTTCAACGTCCAGACTTGAGAGAGCTCCCCTCCTATTCAGCAGCTATCCGCATGGATTCTCACAGAGACTACTCCTGTGTCCGGGGTACATCGAGCACCCAGACTGAGATAGCTCACACTCCTGGAGACACCTTCTGTGCCTGGACCCCTCCTGTGTCCAGACTAAGCGAGCTCTCTGACTGTGCTCCCAAGCACCTACTTCTGGCTTCCTAATCAACACCTGAGTGGATTCAGGTCTGAGCTGCAAGCGTGTACTGAATGGCAGGTGTAGTGACCTTTCTTTACCTCCAGGTTTACAAAGCCACACATTTCGCTCATACCAGTCAGCAAAGTACTTAGGTGAAATATACACCTCATTCAACACATATTCCTTCACTGTCTCACATATCCCCCCCCTCTTCTCCAGACCGGAGGGCTGGTCATCCAGACCGGAGGGCTGGTCAACAATCCTAAAGAGACAGTGAACTCCGGACCAGTTATGGCCAACACCAAGTTCATCTTCACCATTGTCATCTGTATCTTCACCTAAAGCAACCGCACTACGCTGTACCCTCCCAGGCCTATGCTCTCTGCGGGCCTCGGGTGTCCTGCACGGTTTCAGCTTGACCTTAGTGCCAGCCTCAGTCTCGGTATAGTGCCTCACCAGAGAAGTATGACCAGGCACGTCAGAACACCTCTGCTGATTCTTCCTCAGAAACTTTCGTACCTCCTGTTTTTGGGGCACTGACCCTGTGTCACCAACTGTCACAGGAGGTATAGGGGTTTTTTCAGCTTTCTCTAATTCCCCCTGAACCTTTTTTAGCACATCTACTTTCTTAAATATCAGTTGATTCATAAATTCTATTTCACAGAACTTAAGCGCCTCTGTCATGGTCTCTGACCATTTTGAGCCACACTGTTCAAACGATTGGCACTGTAGAGGGAGCTGATCGTTTTTCTTTTTCGGTACACATACTTCATCCTCTTCTTGTACAGGCTCTTCTGGTAGGACATGCTCAGAAGCCCTACCATCAGTCTTCTCTTCCACCACGTTCTGCATCCCATCTGAGCTCCTGTGTGTCTGCAGCGGCAACGGAGCGACACATCACCCCTCCCACTCACTGGGACGTGGTTCAGGTGTAGACTCCATGAAAATGCGCTTGAGCTCACCAAGGCCAACCTGATGTCTCAAAATCTCATCTTGGGATTTATCCAGATCCTTTGTGTCGCTCGGGAACACCGATGGAGCACCGGGCGCCGAACTTCCGGCCCGAGCTTCGCGAGTTGCAGCCACGGATCCGGACAGTACACAGTCCACGCCGCTGTCTCCGGCAGAAACAGATTCCGGGGCAGAGTCAGTCCCCACATCTTCAGTCTTGTTCCTCACAGCTTCACTTGAGACCTCAGCTTCTGGTGAGGCATCTGGTTTGGTGTCTACCACTTCCATGGCTTTTTCCACCTCTGCAGCATCACCCTCAGAGTCCTTGGCATGATGCAGATCCACACCACACATTGATAACTTCTCATCTTCAACAGCATCCACTTGTGCTGTGTTCAGTTTCAGAGTCCTACCTTTAAAGCTCAGCTCTCCTCCTTTCACCTTAGTCTTCGCCAGGGAACCGGCAATCTGTAAAACATCTTCAGATGCCATCTTCTGTCCGGCTGTAAGGTCAGCATCAGCTTTCTTCTCAGGACTCTCAACCTCCTCTGCTACCATGCCTTCCTCATTTGCACTGGTTGCTTTATGGTCATCAGATGATTCACTATCACTACCACTATCCCTGTCTGACCCCTTTTTCTCAGCCACATCTGGCTCACTTTCAGGGTTATACACTTAATTTTCATTCACATCCTGCTCACTGTCAGGGCTATACAATTCATTCTCATTCACATCCTGCTCACTTTCAGGGTTATACACTTCATTTTCATTCACATCCTGCTCACTGTCAGGGTTATACAATTCATTCTCATTCACATCTTGATCTGGAACCTTAGTTAACATGTCATCCACAACATTAACTTCACCATCTGGTCCCTCAAGTATGTGACTATGTGACAACCCCAGCACTATACTTCTATATAGCTCTGGTACTAGGAGCTGGCTCACGACCTCTCCCTGGACTTCAGTGTCCCTATACAACAGGTGAGTGTTTATGGCAACATGAGGTAACCTCTCCTCAGAGCCAGGCTCTTGGGAAACCTCATTTAGAACACTTATATTTTCCTGTGCCGTTTTAAGAGTGGGGTCTCGCCACTGCTCACTCTCAAAATTGTCACAGGACACAGGTAAGTCAGGGACACTCGGTTCCCGAGAACCACCATCCTCGTCTCCCAACATCACCTGCAAAGGAATTTCATCACTATCACAGTCATCATTATTATCAATATCATTATCATGATTATGATCAGTATCATCATCACTATCATGATCATCATCATTATCATTATCAGCATCAGCATCATTATCATGGTCATCATCATTATCATGATCATCATCATTATCATCATCATCATCATCATATAAGTTTAACGGCCCACTAGCATTGTGTTCCGCCCCTCGGGACTACGCACCCTCAATAGGAGCTTCATCACACTGTCCATCAGAAACATTTTTCCCCCAGAGATCCTTAGATCGGGGAAAGTCATTACCCAATATAACGGGTTGCACCAGGTTCTTCACTACCCCCACTTCATATGAAACCTCCCCGAGTTTGGGGACCAAGTCCACGGCAGTCTCTGGGTAGACTTTGGTGTCTCCATGGATGCACACCATACTCAGGTGCTTATCAGGGATGAAGTCCCTATCAATCAGGCTGTCACATACGGAAGTCACTGGACTCTCTGAGTCCAAGAGGGCCTGTGCTGGGCAGTCATTTACAACCACCGGGGACACCTGTGGTCCAGTCTCTTCGGCTGAGGTGGACACACACACAGGCTCTGCGCAGAGAGAGAGGGATCTGCCAACATCACAATACATAGGCTCCCCTCTATTGGACAGTTGGCTGCAATTTCACGACATCTCCAACACTGTCCATCACACTTTTCCACCACATGTCCCTCGGGCCTGAACCCGCTTATCAGCATACCCATGTCCCCAACAGCTGGAACGCTCTTACCGCGAGAGTTCAGCCTCCGGGAACTCTGAAGTGACGACCTCTCAGACGGCTGGTCACGGAGACAGTCTTTGCTGGCGAAGGCCTTCTCCATCAGGCTGACCAGACGATTGGCGTCCTGGTGGTCTCCTTGTCCGACCTCTGGCTGTACCTCAGGAGGACATGCTCGGGTGTAGCGGTTCACTATCACCTTTCCAACTCCATAATCATGTTTGCTGACTGCAGACTCCCAACTGCATCTCCAGTCATGAACTCCCCTGGCACGGGCTGTCACCGTAACACCCAGCCGGGTAAGAATCTCCGCTTTCAGCTTGGCATAGTCTTGGCTGTCCTGCTCGCTCAGGTCAGCATAGGCCCTTTGGGGTTCTCCAATCAGATAGGGTGCGACCATCATGGCCCATTCAGATAGGGGCAGATTCTCCTTCTCTGCCAGTCCCTCAAACCTAGTTAGATATACCTCCACATCATCACGAGGTGTCATCTTTTTCAGGGACCGTCTTACCGCCTTCTTTACAGCGGACAAGGCAGGTGCCTTCACAACATTACTCTGGGACGAGGTGCTGAGAGCTGCAATCTGCTCCAACAACCGGTTATTCTCCTGCTGCTGCTGCTGGCACTGCAGTTGCATGCTCTGCTGGGCCTGTACCAGGTACTCAACGAGCTCCTCCATACTGCCGGACTTATCTGTCTCAACCACGGCAGTCTTATGTTGCACATTAACTTGCGCCATTTGTTCAAACAGCGCCTCCATGCTGTCATCCATGCTGTCAGACTTCTCTGTCTCAACAACGGCAGTCTTCACTCAAGACATACACACTCCACAGTCTTTTCCACAGAAAATTCAGCTTTGCTGTGCAGACACTTTTTTTTTTTCTCTGCAAACTCTATTAGGGCCACCGTCTCTTTAAGACTGCTCCAACAGACCTTTCCCTTGCTGCTGCACACTCCAAAGTCTTCTCCACAACAAGTTCAGCTTTGCTGTGCAGACACACTTTTTTTTCTATATTAGGGCTACTGTCTCTTTAAGACTTCTCCAACAGACATTTTTGCTGACACACTTTTTTTTTTTCTCTGCTGCTGCTTCAACAGACTTCACCTTTATTGCTGTCTCTCGCCACTGTGCTGCACGCACACTCCAGCACCAATTGTATCAGCCACTGTGCTGCCCCAGCATTCTCCGCCAATTGTAAGCTTTTCAGGGGATATAGCTCTGAGATCGCCGTCCGGGTAGACGAAGTGGCACAGAAACAGTTCATTCAGACAGCATTTCTGATGAAAACTGGCCGCAACCAGCTTTATTAAAGTCCACAGCAAACAGATAAAAACAAATCATAAACATAAGACCTGGGCTTGTCCAGCCACTAATTACACTTAGATAGATTTCCCTATCTATCCGGGTCCCGACTCTAACAGCCAGGGCCAAGACAACACATATGTTCAGCATTTACCAGCATGTAGGTTCACAGAGTCTCCTCCTTGTGTCTGAAGGCACCTTCAACGTCCAGACTTGAGAGAGCTCCCCTCCTATTCAGCAGCTATCCGCATGGATTCTCACAGAGACTACTCCTGTGTCCGGGGTACATCGAGCACCCAGACTGAGATAGCTCAAACTCCTGGAGACACCTTCTGTGCCTGGACCCCTCCTGTGTCCAGACTAAGCGAGCTCTCTGACTGTGCTCCCAAGCACCTACTTCTGGCTTCCTAATCAACACCTGAGTGGATTCAGGTCTGAGCTGCAAGCGTTTACTGAATGGCAGGTGTAGTGACCTTTCTTTACCACCAGGTTTACAAAGCCACACATTTCGCTCATAGCAGTCAGCAAAGTACTTAGGTGAAATATACACCTCATTCAACACATATTCCTTCACTGTCTCACACCATATATACACACATACATATATACATACACACAGTAAGGCTCCTTTATTCACCAACACCAGCTACATTTCAGCTCTCTTCATGGAGCCTTTCCCAAGCTTGAGAAAGGCTTCATAGAGAGAGCAGAAATAAGAAATATAGCTGGTGCTGGTGAATAAAGGAGACTTACTGTTTCACTATTTCACTATTTTGGATATGCTGCCTCCTTTTTTTGTATATATATTGTAAGCTTTTCAGGGGATATAGCTCTGGGATCGCCGTCCGGGTAGACGGAGTGGCACGGAAACAGTTCATTCACAGACAGCAGTTCTGGTAAAAACTGGCCGCAACCAGTTTTATTAAAGTCCACAGCAAACAGAACATAATCAAAATCAAATCATAAACATAAGCCCTGGGCTTGTCCAGCCACTTACTACACTTAGATAGATTTCCCTCTCTATCCGGGTCCAGACTCTAACAGCCTGTCCCCAAAACAACACTATGTTCAGTAGTTACCAGCATGGAGTTTCACAGAGTCTCCTCCTTGTGTCTGAAGGCACCTTCAACGTCCAGACTTGAGAGAGCTCCCCTCCTATTCAGCAACTACCAGCATGGATTTTCACAGAGACTACTCCTGTGTCCGGGGTACATCGAGCACCCAGACTGAGACAGCTCATACTCCTGGAGACTCCTTCTTGTGCCTGGACTCCTTGTCCAGACTAAGCGAGCTCTCTGTCTGTGTTCGCAGACACCTACTTCTGGTCTCCTAATTAACAGCTGAGTGGTTTCAGGCCTGAGCTGCAAGTGTGTACTGAATGTAAGGTGTAGTGACCTTTCTCTACCACTAGGTTTACAAAGCCATACATTTCCCTTATACCAGTCAGCAAAGTATCTAGTGAAATGTACACCCCATTCAACACACATACTCTCACTGTCTCACATATCCCCCCCCCTCTTCTCCAGACCGGAGGGCTGGTCATCCAGACCGGAGGGCTGGTCAACAATCCAAAAGAGGACAGTGAACTCTGGACCAGTCATGGCCCTCATCAGCTTCATCTTCACTACTGTCATCTGTATCTTCACCTGAGCCATAGCCAACATCAGCTTTCTCTTCATCTGAAGCATCCGCACTACCCTGTACCCTCCCAGGCCTATGCTCTTTGCGGGCCTCGGGTATCCTGCACGGTTTCATCTTGACCTTAGGGCCGGGCTCAGTTTCGATATAGTGCCTGGCCAGAGAAGTACGACCCGGCACATCAGAACACTTCTGCTGACTCTTCCTCAGAAACTCACGTACCTCCTGTACTTGGTGCACTGACCATGTGTCACCAACTATCACAGAAGGTATAGGGGTTTTCACTTTTCTCTAGTTCCCCTTGAACCCTCTTTAGCACATCTATTTTCTTGAATATCGGTTGACTCATAAAGTCTATTTCACAGACCTTAAGCTCCTCTGCCATGGTCTCTGACCATTTTAAGCTACACTGTTCAAATGATTGGGACTGTAGAAGGAGCTGATCGTTTTTCTTTGCAGTACACATAATTCATCCGCTAAGTCTCCAGCTGAATTGTAATGTTCTACCGTAACAACAGCATTCTTATATAGAGCCTTAGACTTATTGAGCAGCATTTGCTCTTGCAACAAAGGATTCCCTGTATCCTTCCTTTTACTTCATTGACCTTCTCACGAAGATGCTCATGGCTTTCATCACACTCCTTCATCACAGTTTGGAGTTTTTTCTGAGAAGTCATCAATTCATCTGGTACCTGTTGGACGTCTTTTATGTCTTCGGCCCTTCTTCAGGCTCTTCTGGTAGAACATGCTCAGAAGCCCTACCGTCAGTCTTACATTCTACCTCTTCAGTCACATCATTATGGTCTCCAATATTTTCCATTTATTCCGGCTTTCAAGTTCTCCTTGATAGCTGCATCTGTATACTCAGAACCTGCCGGATTCTTCTCTTCCACCACGTTCTGCATCCCATCTGAGCTCCCGTGTGTCTGCAGCGGCAACGGAGTGACACATCGCTTTTCCCATTTGTTGGGACGTGGCTCCGATGTAGACTCCATGAAAGTGCGCTTGAGCTCACCAACGCCAGCCTGATGTCTCAAAATCTCATCTTGTGACTTATCCAGATCCTTGGTGTCACTCGGGAACACCGCTGGGGCTCCGGGCGCCGAACTTACAGCCTGAGCTTCACGAGTTGCAGCTACTGATCCGAACCGCAACCCGTCCACGCCGCTGTCTTCGGCAGAAACAGATTCCTGGACCGAGTCAATCCCCATATCTTCAGTCTTGTTCCTCACAGCTTCACTTGAGACCTCAGCTTCTGATGAGGCATCTGGCTTGGTGACTACCACTTCTATGGCTTTTTCCACCTCTGCAGCATCTCCCTCAGAGTCCTTGGCACGATACAGATCCACACCATACCTTGGTAACTTCACATTTCCAACAGCATCTACTTGGCTGTGTTCAGTTTCAGAGTCCTGCCTTTAAAGCTCAGCTCTCCTCCTTTCACCTTAGTCTTCGCCAGGGAACCGGCCAACTGTAAAACATCTTCAGATGCCATCTTCTGTCCGACTGCAAGGTCAGCATCAGCCTTCCTCTCAGGACTCTCAACCTCCTCTGCTACCATGCCTTCCTCATTTGCACTGGTTGCTTGATTGTCATCAGATGATTCACTATCACTACCACTATCCCTGTCTGACCCCTTTTTCTCAGCCACATCTGGCTCACTTTCAGGGTTATACACTTCATTTTCATTCACATCCTGCTCACTGTCAGGGTTATGCAATTCATTCTCATTCACATCCTGCTCACTTTCAGGGTTATACACTTCATTTTCATTCACATCCTGCTCACTGTCAGGGTTTTTACAATTCATTCTCATTCACATCTTGATCTGGAACCTTAGTTAACATGTCATCCACAACATTAACTTCACCATCTGGTCCCTGGTTTCCCTCAGGTGGTCCCTCAAGTATGTGACTATGTGACACCGCAGCACTATACTTCCATATAGCTCAGGTACTAGGAGCTGGCTCACGACCTCTCCCTGGACTTCAGTGTCCCTATACAACAGGTGAGTGTTTATGGCAACATGAGGAAACCTCTCCACAGAGCCAGGCTCTTGGGAAACCTCATTTAGAACATTTATATTTTCCTGGGCCGTTTTAAAGAGAGGGGTCTCGCCACTGCTCACTCTCAAAATTGTCACAGGACACAGGTAAGTCAGGACACTCGGTTCCCGAGAACCACCATCCTCGTCTCCCAACATCACCTGCAAAGGAATTTCATCACTATCACAGTCATCATTAATTATCAATATCATTATCATGATTTATGATCAGTATCATCATCACTATCATGATCATCATCATTATCAGCATCAGCATCATTATCATGATCATCATCATCATTATCATTATCATCATCATCATTATCATTATCATCATCATCATTATCACATAAGTTTAACGGCCCACTAGCATTGTGTTCCGCCCCTCGGGACTGCGCACCCTCAATAGGAGCTTCATCACACTGTCCATCAGAAACATTTTTCCCCAGAGATCCTTAGACCGGGGAAAGTCATTACCCAATATGACGGGGGGCACCAGGTTCTTCACTTACCCCCACTTCACATGAAACCTCCCCGCGTTTGGGGATCAAGTCCACGACAGTCTCTGGGTAGACTGTGGTGTCTCCATGGACGCACACCACACTCAGGTGTTTATCAGGGATAAAGTCCCTATCAATCAGGCTGTCCCATACGGAAGTCACTGGACTCTCTGAGTCCAAGAGGGCCTGTGCTGGGCAGTCATTTACAAACCACCGGGGACCCCTGTGGTCCAGTCTCTTCGGCTGAGGTGGACACACACACAGGCTCTGCGCAGGGAAGAGAGGGATCCGCCAACATCACAACACATAGGCTCCCCCTCTATTGGACAGTTGGCTGCAATTTCACGACATCTCCAACACTGTCCATCACACTCTCCCACCCACACGACCCCAACAGCTGGAACGCTCTTACCAGAGAGTTCGGCGTCCAGGAAACTCTGAAGTGACGACCTCTCAGACGGCTGGTCACGGAGGCAGTCTTTGGTGGGTGAAGGCCCTCTCCATCAGGCTGACCAGACGATTGGCGTCCTGGTGGTCTCCTTGTCCGACCTTGGCTGTACTCAGGAGGACGTGCTTGGGTGTAGCGGTCCACTATCACCTTTTCAACTCCATAATCAGGTTTGCTGACTGCAGACTCCCAACTGCATCTCCAGTTATGAACTCCCCTGGCACGGGCTGTCACCGTAACACCCAGCCGGGTAAGAATCTCCGCTTTCAGCTTGGCATAGTCTTGGCTGTCCTGCTCGCTCAGGTCAGCATAGGCCTTTGGGGTTCTCCAATCAGATAGGGTGCGACCATCATGGCTGTTATGTTACGGTAGCTGAGGAGTGCAGGCAAAAAAGGAAATACACCAGAGCAGTTGGAATCTATGAGATTGCAGTACCCTTACTAACCACCGCAACTAGAGGCAGCCGTGGAGCGTTCCTACGTTGGTCCTAGACGCCTCGTCACAGCTGAGAAACTAACTACACCTAAAGATAGAAATAGGAAAGCTATCTGCCCGTAGCAGAACCCCAAAGATAATAGAAAGCCCCAAACATGCAATGGCGGTTAGACAAGAGGAAATACTGACACAGAAAGAAAATAGTATGAGCAAACGCTGGGGCCCAAACTATCTAAATAGAAAAGGACAGGAAGGGTACTTACTGCAATCCCAGAAAACCCTGAAAAACACAACTCTACTAATTTCAAAATCACCTGAGATCACACGACCTCTACCACCTAAATTAGTTCTCTGGTGTAACAAAAACAGCAGCCACTGAAAAAACTGGAAAAAGCAAAAGTACAAAAACACAGTGGCTGAACTAAACTGAGAGGGCAAAAGCCCCCGGAGGGGACCCAAAAGGGGCCCCCACAGAAGTGCAGGACCAAATGCAAAAATATAGCAAAAACACAAAATAAGAAATTGTCTTATCTGATTAGCAGGAGATGCAGACACGACACAGCAGGCTACAAGGGAAACTGGAAAGAAGGATTCAGACCAGAACAATTGATCACCGGCAACCCTGATGGGAAAATGATTCCTTAAATAAGACCAATCAGTAACACCTGATTCCCAGTCCTCACAATCCTCACTAGTACGCTTGTAAACCACCAGAGGGAGGCTCTGCTCAGAACTCATCTCAAACCAATTCACAACAGTACCCCCCCCTTGAGGAGGGGTCACCGAACCCTCATTTGAGCAACCAGGTCGGTCAGGATGAGTTCTATGATACGCACGGATAAGTCTCCTAGCATGGATGTCTGAAGCAAACACCCAAGAATTATCTTCCTGACCATAACCTCTCCATTTAACCAAATACTGGAGTCTTCGTCTAAAAAAACGAGAATCCAATATTTTTCTCAACCACATACTCCAGATTGCCCTCAACCAAAACAGGGTCAGAGGCACAGCAGCAGGAACACTGGGTCAACAACCTCTTCAACAAGGACTTGTGGAACACGTTATGGATCTTAATGTCCCAAAAGCAAACGAAAAGAAACAGGATTAAAATTCCATGATCTTATAAGGTCCAATGAACCTGGCTTAAATTTGGAGATGCACTCTCATAGAATATTCTTTGAGGACAACCAGACCAAGTCCCCCACTTTAACCGGGCCATCGTCCTATGCCGGTTACAAACCGCTGGGCCTTTCCTGAAGAGGGACAACCCTCTCCACTACCTGGTCCCAAATCTGCGCATACGCCACAACGAGTCAAACCTGGACAGACAGGGAACCTCCGTCTGTCCGAAGAAAATCGAGGGTGAAACCCAGAATTACAGAAAAACGGAGACATAAAGGGCAGAGCTAGCCCTTTATTAAGAGCAAACCCTGCAAAGGCAAAAAAGAGCCCGTCATCCTGCAGCAGCACAAAACTCTTAGATAAGTCCCAATGTCTGGTTTGTTCTCTCAGTTTGACCATTGGTTGAGGATGAAATGCGAGGGAAAGACAATTGAAACCCGTTTTCAAAAGTCCTCCAAAATCTGGAAACAAACTGGCTCCTCTGTCAGACACAATGTTTCCCGAAATGCGTGTAAACGAACCACGTGCTGAAGGAACAACGGGCACAATTCAGAGGAGGAAGGCAACTTAGGTAATGGCACAAGATGTATCTTTTGGAAAACCTTCACAAATTACCCAATGGGTCATTCTCCGGAAACAGGAAGACGGAAAAAGAAATCCATTGAATATGGGTCCGGTCTCTTGGGCACAGGCAATGGCATCAACAAACCACAAGCGGAGCAGGTTTGGAGCGAAGCAAGTCCCGCAGGACTGCACAAAATTCCCTGACATCGCGAGACAAGGTAGGCCCAAAAGGACCGACTAACCAATTCTCTGGTACCCAAAAATTCCGGGATGCCCAGCCCAATGCGGAAAATGAATCTCGACATCACCTCTTTTTCCATTGGTCCGGGCAAAAAATTTTCCAACAGGGCAGCGTCGGGCCATCCTCCTGACCCCCCTCCAGAGCAAGTCTCAAATTGGGCGAGATGGCGGAAAGAACTACACCCTCCTTCAAAATAACAGAGGGACAGATGCTCAGGAGAGTCCGCAGGAAACTCCTCGAGAGGGCATCCCCTTAACATTCTTGTGCCAGGAAGAAAGGAAACCACAAATTAAAAATTTTTGGGAAAACAAGGCCCACCTGGCCTGTTAGGATTGAGTCGCTTGGCAGATTCAGATAGACCAGATTCTTATGGTCCGTAAGGGACCACCACTGTGTTTGGCTCCCTCCACAATGTCTCCACCTTCAAAAACCCACTTCAGGGCAAACTCCCGTTACCCACGTATAATTACGTTCGTAGGAGAAAATTTTCGAGAGAAAAGGCAAAAGGGGTTTTCTTTTGAGGTCTCTGGATCTTTTTGGGACAAACGGCACCTGCCCAATTTCAGGGCATCAACCCCACCTGAAATGGCAGAGAAAAACACGGTCCGTAGAACAGGAGCAAAGGAACTCGTTAAGTTCCGAAACGCAGGATGTCAGGGGCCAATTCACACCAGAAAACCCTTTCGGCAAATCAGTTATGGTTTAACAATAACAAGAAATTCCAATAATTTACGATAAAAATTTGGGGCAAAACCCAAAAACTCTGAAGAGTCTTTATGAAGTGGGGTGGACCCAATACAGATGGCCTAACCTTGACCGGGTCCATTTCAATAACAGATGGGGACAAATGAATCCCAGAAATGAGATTTCGTCGCCAAAAAACACTTGATCCCTTTCACATACAGAGCATTCCTCTAAAATTGGAAACAGTTCGAACTTGTTTCCATGAAGTCCCAGTTTAGAAAAAATCAAGATATCATCCAAATAAACAATCAGAAACGTCCACAAAATCCCTGAAAATGTCATTCATGAAGGACTGGAAGCGGAAGGAGCATTAGGAGCCCAAAGGGCTCACAAAGGTACTCAAAAGCCCTTCAGGGTGTTAAATGCCGTCTTCCATTCATCCCCTGCTTAATGCGAATAAGGTTATACGCCCCCCTGAGGTCAAGCTTGGTAAACCAATAGGTTTTTCACCCTGGAAAAAAGGTCAGAAACAAGGGTAAGGGTATTGAATTTCCAGTAATATGTTCAAGAGACGATAATCAAACACGGCCTTATTTGAACCATCTTTTTTGGCCACAAAGAAAAAACCGGCCCTAAGGGGAAGGGGGCTGATATGACCCTTCTCCAATGATTCCTTGTATAAGACCGCATGCGCTGTTAGGTACGACAATTTAAAAAAAGGGCCTTAGGGAAATTTACACCTGGCACTAATTCAATAGCCTCTAGCTCTATGGGAGGTAAGGATGCAATTTACTTTCGCTAAACACTCAGAAAAATCAAACAAAAAGTCAGGACATCCTCAGCTGGGGGAGGCAGAAAAAACAGAGTTGTTGGCACAACACATTGGCAGCCCCAACTGGTTACAGACACGATTTCCAATCCAAAACAGGATTATGAACGTAACCAAGGGAAAACCCGCATTAAGCATCAGATTAATATAGAACAAAAATTTGCGCACTCCTGGTGTCAGGTTCAACCCTCATTATCACCTGGTAGAAAATGGGGTTTTTTTTTCTCAGCCAAAGGGGTAGATCGATCCCCAGTAAAGGAATAGATTCTGTAGGGGTATCAAGGAAAACCCACAACGCTTACAAAATCATTAATCCTCAGGTTAATAGTGCTCCAGAACAAAGAAAGCCTGAGCAAAAATGGGAAGGGCTATCAGAGTGACAGTTAATAAAAACTTAGCTGAACACACCCAAGACAAAATGAGCTGCAAAATGTCTTCCCCGCTTAGGGCAGACTAAATAGCATGAGAGGACCCACAGTGAAACATAACCCCCTTTCGTTTGAAATCTTGCGCGTGCCCAGCCCATCCACACCACTGCATGGGCTCGCAGTTGGCCACAAGGCACACCACTCCAGCATACTTCTCGCTCCGCAAACGCTTTCAATTTGAATCGCCAAGACATAGAATCATTGAGACCGGGGGACAGGGATTCCCACCATACATCTTTAATTATCCGACAGCCCTTCCGGGGAAAAGGGCCGCCAAGCGCGTCATTCCATTTGGTCAGGACTGCCCACCTCGGAATCTCTGACAGTAAAACTCACGTCATCAAGCCCCTGATTTAATGCCAACAAGGCTTTTTCAGTTGATCGGCATTAGGCTCAGTACAATAACCCCAAAGCCTGAAAAAATGATCAACACACTCAAAACAGGATCCCAGGTTCAGGCAAAAAGCCCAATCCTGAGGATCGCCGGCAGGGGAGAGAGATGATAATTTGAACCTGCTGCACTGCGTTTCCTGAGGATTAGATTTAAAAAGGGAAGAAAAAAATTTACAATTATTTTTGAAATTTGAAATTACTCGTCCCCTAAAAAAAAATTGGCATGGGATCCTAGGTTCCACAACAGGCAACCTAGCAAGATTGGCAATACTTGAACCTCTGGCAAGTGATCCCACGGCCAACAACTGTTTCAAACCATTGGGAGAAAAGACCTCCCAGCACCCAGAATACAGAGGGAAAAAAAAAAAAAAAAAAATGCAACAACAGAAAAAATCTCTGACAATTTTCTTCCTTCAAATATTTTTTCCCTTCTGTGAGACCAAACAATTTTTATGGCCGGTGATACTGTTTGTTCGGAGTGAGGATGCAGGCAAAAAAGGAATACACCGAGCATTGGAATTATGAGATTGCAGTACCCTGCTAAACACCCCGCAATAGGGAGCCGTTGGAGCGTTCCTACGTTGGTCCTAAATCCTCGTCAAGCCTGAAAACTAACTACACCTAAGATAGAATAGGAAAGCTATCTGCCCCGTAGCAGAACCCCAAAGATAATAGAAAGCCCCCAAACATGTAATGGCGGTTAACAAGAGGAAATACTGACACAGAAAGAAAATGTATGAGCAAACGCTGGGGCCCAAACTATCTAAATAAAAAGGCAGGAAGGGTACTTACTGCAATCCCAGAAAAACCCTGAAAAACACAACTTACTAATTTCAAAATCACTGAGATCACACGACCTCTACCACCTAAATTAGTTCTCTGGTGTAACAAAAACAGAGCCACTGAAAAAACTGGAAAAAGCAAAAGTACAAAACACAGTGGCTGAACTAAAACTGAGAGGGCAAAAAGCCCCCGGAGGGGACCCAGAAGGCCCCCACAGAATGCAAGACCAAATGCAAAAATATAGCAAAAACACCAAATAAGAAATGTCTTATCTGAAGCAGGAGATGCAGACACGACACGCAGGCTACAAGGGAAACTGGAAAGAAGGATTCAGACCAGAACAATTGATCACCGGCAACCCTGATGGGGAAAATGAATCCCTTAAATAAGACCAATCAGTACACTGATTCCCAGTCCTCACAATCCTCAACAGTACCGCTTGTAACCCCAGAGGAGGGCTCTGCTCAGAACTCATTCAAACCATTCACAAACACAGGCCCATTCAGTAGGGGCAGATTCTCCTTCTCTGCCAGTCCCTCAAACCTAGTGAGATATACTCCACATCGTCACGAGGTGTCATCTTTTTCAGGGACCGTCTTACCGCCTCTTACGCGGACAATGCAGGGACTTTGCAACATTACTTGGGACGATGCGCTGCAAGTCTTTTGTAGTGCTGCAACCTCTCTAAAAAACAACTGGTTATTCTCTCTGCTGCAGCTGCAGATTGCTGCTGGGCTGCTGCATGCGCTGCTGATGCTGCAGGTGCTGCCGCTCCATGCTATGCTGCATGCTCCGCTGGGCCTGGACAGGTACTCAACGAGCTCCTCCATACTGCCAGACTTATCTGTCTCAACCACGGCAGTCTTATGTTGCACCATAACTTGCGCCATTTGTTCAAACAGCGCCCTCCATGCTGTCATCCATGCTGTCAGACTTCTCTGTCTCAACAACGGCAGTCTTCACTCAAGACATACACACTCCACAGTCTTGTTCCACAGAAATTCAGCTTTGCTGTGCAGACACTTTTTTTTTTCTCGCAAACTCTATTAGGGCCACTGTCTCTTTAAGACTGCTCCAACAGACACACTTTTTTTTTTTCTTTCTCTGCTGCTGCTTCAACAGACTTCACCTTTTATTGCTGTCTCTCGCCACTGTGTTGCACGCACATTCCAGCACCAATTGTAAGCTTTTCAGGGATATAGCTCTGGGATCGCCGTCCGGGTAGACGGAGTGGCACGGAAACAGTTCATTCACAGACAGCAGTTTGGTAAAAACGCCGCAACCAGTTTTATTAAAGTCCACAGCAAACAGAACATAATCAAAATCAAATCATAAAACATAAGCCCTGGCTTGTCCAGCCACTTACTACACTTAGATAGATTTCCCTCTCTATCCGGGTCCAGACTCTAACAGCCTGTCCCAAAACAACAATATGTTCAAGTAGTTACAGCATGGAGTTTCACAAGTCTCCTCCTTGTGTCTGAAGGCACCTTCAACGTCCAGACTTGAGAGAGCTCCCCTCCTTTCACAACTACCAGCATGGATTTTCACAGAGACTACTCCTGTGTCTGGGTACATCGAGCACCCGACTGAGACAGCTCATACTCCTGGAGACTCCTTCTTGTGCTGGACTCCTTGTCCAGACTAAGCGAGCTCTCTGTTGTGTTCGCAGACACCTACTTCTGGTCTCCTAATTAACAGCTGAGTGGTTTCAGGCCTGAGCTGCAAGTGTGTACTGAATGTAAGGTGTAGTGACCTTTCTTACCACTAGGTTTCAAAGCCATACATTTCCCTTATACCCGTCAGCAAAGTATCTAGGTGAAATTGTACACCCCATTCAACACACATACTCTCACTGTCTCACAATATATTATATATTGTATATATATATATATATGTCTGTTTATATCTTTCTACTAATCGGTCTCCCTCTTACCAAACTCTCCCCTCTCCAATCTGTCTTGAATGCTGCAGCCAGGATCATATTCCTCACCTTCGTTATACGATGCCTCTACTTGTGCCAGTCATTACCTGGTTACCCATCCACTACAGAATCCAGTACAAACTTATTACCCTCACTCACAATGCACTCATGGCTCAGCACCACCCTACATCTCTCCCTTGTCTCAGCCTACCATCCAACCGTGCCCTTGTTCTGCTAATGACCTGAGGTTAGATCCTCAATAATTAAACCTCCACTCCCGTCTCCAAGACTTTTCACGTGACTGCGCCAATTCTTTGGAAT
This sequence comes from Oophaga sylvatica, assembly GCA_033576555.1. Taxonomy (NCBI): domain Eukaryota; kingdom Metazoa; phylum Chordata; class Amphibia; order Anura; family Dendrobatidae; genus Oophaga; species Oophaga sylvatica. The sequence continues at coordinate 162,976,113 of JARQOD010000003.1, forward strand.
GCACTACCCAGGTTAATATTTATTAATCACCAATCCCCACAGTTTTAAGTGTGCCCTAAAAACGCACGTGTTCAGACTTGGCATACCGCTTCAACGCATTAACCAAACTATCCCTGTTGGCCCATTCAAAAAATTTTCTACCATAATCAGGTACCTCATATTACGTTCTCACCCGCTTTATGCATTTAAATAGCCCTCTGTGTCTGTACTGTTACATACTTTGGCTGTTAACTGGTTCATGCAGCATTACATGAACACCCGATTCTTACACTATGGCTGGTCCGAACAATAAAAGCAATTGTTACCATCTACCTTCGTGTCTCCCCTTTTTCCTCAGATTGTAAGCTTGCGAGCAGGGCCCTCATTCCTCTTGGTATCTACTTTGATCTGTGTTTATGTTATGCTGTAATGTCTTTGTCTGTACAAGTCCCCTCTATAATGTAAAGTGCTGCGGAATATGTGGGCGCTATAGAATAAAATTATTATTATTATTATTATTCTCTATCTATCCATCCATTTAGTATCTTCGACAATTTAATTTATTGTTAGTTACTTAAAACCTGACCGTCCCAACTCCACCCATGTCACTGTGTTGTTTAAGGAAGACAATCACTGCTGCCCACCTTTGTCTCCAGTGTTACTACTCTGCCATGCAGCTCCCTTTGCCCTTTTCTTCCTAGACCATCATGAATGTTTTATGGCTGATACTGGAGCTTACTGAAATCGTACCTGAAACTGTTTACTTTTGAGCAGAGTTATATAGTCATGGTTTATTAACAAATATTTTCATTATTAAACAATGTTATATCTATCTATCCAATATATAGAGAATATTTATCAATATATCTACCTTGCTATCCATCTAATATTTATTAATCTATCAATCTATTTTGCTATCCATTGAATATTTATTAATCTATCTTTCTATCCATATAATATTTATTGATCTATCCACCCATCTATTTATCTATCTATCCCATTGGATCAGTAACTGGGGATGACATAAAACCTATAAGTATGTTTTTTGATAAGGTGGTGTATATTGTAACTGGGGGGTATCACCAATAGAGATGAGAGAATTTGTTCGGATTCGGTTCCGAATACGATCGGAATCAAATATTGTTTTTGCAATATTCGTCGAACACAGCCGAACGTCATTAGAGTCAATGGGAGTAGAAATTACAGAATATGTTCGGAACGATCATAAGACATACATTCAGAACGAATATTGTTCGAATATGTCAAAATCAGATTCGGGGACAAAATCGAACAAATTCACTAATCTCTAATCACCAATAAGGCAACTACACACTGGTATAGATACAGGATATATGACCTTTCATAATGCTGCTCCTGATGACCTTGTCACTCATTCCAAATTCAGCTGATTATTCATATGCAGCGATATCAGATCTTACATCTTCAAATAAAAGATTGCAAGCTTACAACACTATATATCCGTATTTGAGTTTTTTCCTCTTTGTCCTTCACAAACTGTAACCTTTATTCCATGAAAGCAGGAGACTGCAAGCTCTTGAGCACTAGAAAATCTACTGAAGGTGATTTGGTCCTGACACAGCATCTTTCATCCTATGTTATATGTTCAATGTATATGAAAATATATCTGAAGTAGGAGAGCCCTCAGTGGCTAATTCCATTGACCAAGCCACCCTTACTAGTCTTTAACAGTCTTCATGTTTTTTTTGGCAATGGAAATATATGTTCTCTTGAAAAGACACAAGGACAGAATAGAGGATTCTCTGAATCATAGTCTGAGAGCATACAGCCCCAGTATTCCATCACAGTGATCATCATTTATCATGCACTTTGTCCGTTGTTGGATTTCTAATGAAGAATATTTAATGCGTTTTACCTTTCACCTCATCAGCATTCTGTCATGTGATATACGAGGCGCCCCTTATTCCAACGCCAAGTCACCTTGGAACCATATGTAAATATCTGAGACACTAATGTGGCATTTTATCTCCCACTTGTACACATAACACATAAACATATATGACCATCATGTCCAACTAACGTTTCCAATGAAAAACATCTGCAGGTCTTGTTAATTGACATGCCAAGGGTGCACATTGATAAGCCGCTATAACCATGGTGATATAAACCCCTTTCCTCTTTTGAAGACCTTCCAAACGAGCATCTTCCTTCGACCATTTTGGATATATACCTCTCATTTCCTATCTCCTTTCTTCTGCAAAACCATAGACCCTATACATTATCCAAAAACGTACCAAGGTCACACGTCTGATGTACCACCAGCCACACATATCAACAGTCATTGTCGAGCTGAGCACCAACCTTCAAAATAATAGGTGACCATCAGAAGAATCAAAAGCCATAATAATAATTAAAAAAGACTATAAGATTGTCCAAGCGTTCAGGCTCAGCAATTTTTTTCAGCGTCCTACCCTCCTTGTCATCCATTTCCCCAGCGTTCCCGTTCTCCACACCGGCAGTATGCGCTTAGCCAGAAACCTCATCTTGGCAGCAGAAACCAAGGATTTCGCAAACATTTAGACACGCAGAGGGGTGAGTACGATGGCATTACACCAAAGTTGCGTTCACTTACCTAGCAGCATTCTTGATTACGTCTTATTGTTCCGTCTTCCTCTCCGAAATCGCTATCAGATTTTGCAGAGCGGCTGCATCCGCACGCAGATCTTTCTGGCTGCCCCTGATAGAGAGGCGACTGGCCTCCAATTTGTTCACCTTCCCAAATGATACACTTATACCTCAATTAAAAGCTTAATGCTCCACTGATCTCTGCCTGTAGGAGGTAAACAAGCGGCACTCTCTCCGCAGCCACTGGTCCTTGCTTTAACCCAATCACCAAGCATGGATGCAGAAATTACCTAGTGTAGCCTCTCCCAGCTGAGAGCTCTGCAAACCAAAAGATACTGTATTAACATTACAAATCGGATGGGAGGTCTAAGGAGTTGGTAAGGAGGGGTGGGTAGAGGGAGAGAAGTCACAACGTACTTCGCATCTCCTCTCACACTGAGGGCATGCCAGTCTCCATCACACACATTTCCCTGGCACACTTTAGAAGATGGGTTACCACCGCATCATGCGCCATTCTGTGTCCTTCTAGGAGATAGGGACGCCAAGGTGAGAGAACTTCAACCCGTCCATAGACTGTCAGCTCCGCAGATCGCTGGTAGACTTCTGCTATTGACTTTTTCTGTATTTATCTGTATGAAACATATCCATCTTTTGCAAAATGTTATGCAAACACAGAGTTAAAAGAAAGGAACAAAGTGTGTTTCAGGCAAAGGCTGTTTGAAGTCTGATAAGATCCAATTATCCGTCAGTCGAGCTTTTCGCTATCAATAGAGAAAGCTCAGGTTTTATCTGATTATCATCCTGCGGGATAATACGTGTACAGATTAGCTTTGAAATATTTTACATATTATAGCCTCTACCACTTTTGCTGGGGGATCTGTCCTGTAATCCACTACTCATTATGTCAAATGTGATCAAACAAATCCCTCTGCTGACTGTGACGCAGCCTCTTAGATTACAAGGTCCCCCTAAAATAGTTTGCTTCATTGCGTAAAGCGCTGCGGAATATGATGGCGCTATAAAATAAAGATTATTATTATTATTATTATTATTATTAATATATGTAAAAATCCATTCTCTGTGCTGGATGTATGTATGGAATGGAAAAGGTCTAGAGATGTCTGGCACGGGGCGTAAATGTAAATGGAGCGCAGACATATATTTGTATGGTCCCAGGAGCAGCAGAAGTAGCGATGTAGGGTTAGAAG
>JARQOD010000003.1:162980003-163084196 GCA_033576555.1 Oophaga sylvatica
GAACTGAAAAGGGGCATGGGGGGGGTAGGGAACCGGGGGGGGGGGACGGGTCCCCGGGGGACCATATTCTCTTCCTCTGATGTGCGACACTCAGAGGAGAAAAAATTAAAATGGCCATGGATTTTTTTTTTTTTTTTCGGTCGCTGTTAAGGGTTAATAAGGTGACGCAAAAAAAGGGGTGGGTAAAAACCGCCCCAAAACTTTTTCCCCCGGGGGCTGGGCCCCCCCGGTAGCCGAGACCCCGAAATTGGAATCTGGGGGGGCTATTCCTTTTTTCCACACGCTGGAATTCAGGCTCTGGGTTTTTAAGTCCCCTTAACTAACGCCGTTAAAAAGGGCGTTCGGGGGTCATTTGGGGTTAAACAACGCAGTGCAAAAAGGAGAAAATCGGTAGAATCGGGGGAGCTCGGGGTTTTCTAAGCATTAAACTCTTTTTTTTGAGAAAGTGACGGTTCCCTTTTTTAGGGGTTTTTTTTCTTCATTGTCTTCGGCCCACTGTTTCACGCCTTTTATCTTCCTGCTTGTTTCAGAGTAGTGCACAATGAATATTCAGTTCGAGCAGTGGTGGCTACACCGGGGCCGAACTGTACCTTCCCAATGCCGCAAGAGGCAGCTTTTGCCTTTGTGGGGAAAACAGGGGGACTCAAAGCTTTTGGTTTCAATTCTGACCGAAGCATTTAAATTGTGGGTTTCAGTGGCTCCCATCAGCCACACTTTTCCGTTAGGGTAACTGATGGGGCACCGCCAAAAATGCCTGCTAACCCTCTTTAGAAGCCAGCCACAGCTAACTTCCCAAACCATGATTTTATATATACTACAATTCTGTGGTATTGCAATATATTGTATTAGCAAACAAGCAATCACAGGTTCAAGAATAAAAAATAAAGATAAAAAACATTTAAAAAAAATATAAAAATATATATAAACATTTAAATCATCTCAACTTTTTTTCCTTCAAACATAAAGTCAAAAAATAAGCATATTAAATATAAATTTATTCACTTTGCACTTTAAATCGCAAAAAAAAAAAAAATCGGAATTCCAGAATTGAAAATAAATCCTAAATAAATGCAATGAGAAGCGATCAAAATGTGATATGCATATGATATGATATGTGATATGCATCCCAAAATAGTATCAATAAAAATGTCAGATCAGGACCCAAGAAACAAATTCTCACACAAAAATATTAAGGGCTTGCTCACACTGGCATTGGGGCCGATTATACTAATGACACTCGGCTCAAACTCTGTCAGAATTTCATCCGAGTGTCATCCGATTTTCTCGCATGAGAGAATCGCAGCAAAGATGCGGAGAAGATGGAGAATTTAATTTCTCCATCTTCTCCACTGACTGTGAGGGAACTTCGGACTGCACTCTGATGACACATACCCATAGATTTGTATGGGAGTGTGTGAGCAGAGTCTCGCAGCCACTTGCCGCATGCTGCCATTGTTTTCTCATGCACCGATGGTTTATCTGCGCATTGTATGGTAACATTAAAGTTTGTCATTCAAATCAACAACTGTATAACTAATCTATGGCTATGTTGATGAAAAAGTAAAGTTATTACTCTTGAAATAAGAGGAAAAAACCAAATTCCTTGTCATTAAAAGGTTAACTTGTGCCATGAATTATTAAAAACATATATGTGAACATAGTGTTCCAAAAGGGAACACTCTCTCTTCACAACTATTAGTCTCCTTCTTTTGATGCTTAGCAGGATTAAACATGGATGGTCTGATGAAAACCACTTTGTGCTTGGGTATACCTCAGGCAAAAGGCAAGCGTGAAGAGAGGGTGACAGCAAGAGTGTTCGCTGCCATCTGGAGCCTTATAGATGTAGCCACCATGTACAAGGATAATCTGCTGCTGTTCTGATAAATTATTTCTATCATACATAGATATGATTAGAGACGGTCAGGACACGCAGCATCTCAATGCTTGCACCATCTGGTTTAGGTGTTGTCTGGTGTAAGAGCTGCTCATATGATCTTTCTAATAAATCGATGACCTTCTTCACCTGTATGATCTATTACGCCTGCCAGGCATTCACATTGCCATTCTGAGTAGTTTAGGAGAGAAAAAGTGTCTTTCTAAAACATCAGAAAACAGAAAGTTAGGGTCCCTTTACACATAGCGACACACCAGCGATCCCGACAAAGATATGCACTTGTCAGGATCGCTGGTGTGTCGCTACATGATCGCTGCTGAGCTGCTAAACAGGCAGCTCTCAGCAGCGATCAGGACAGCGACTATGCGGGTAACAAGCGACGCATGTCGCTTAGTTACCCGCAGTGTACCTTAGATACCAGCACGCTTGTGCAGGGAGCTGGTAACCAAGGTACACATCGGGTACTTAGTAACCCGCTGTGTACCTTAGTTACCAGCTCCCCTGCACAAGTGCGCTGGTATCTAACGTACACATCAGGTTTCCAGGCGCCGCCCGGCGCCTGGAAACCCGATGTTTACCTTGGTTACCAGCTCCAGCTTGCTTATCGCTGGTCTCGCGCCTGTCACATGCGCGCTGGCTAGCGGGAGACCAGCGATCAAAAAATGGTCCAGGTCATTCAGCGACGATCAGCGACACCCAGCAGGGGGGCTGATCGTCGCTGAGTGTCACACTAAGTGAGATCGCTGGCTAGGTCGCTGCTACGTCACAAAATCGGTGATGTTTCAGCGATCTCGCTATGTGTAACGGGGCCTTAATACCAATAAGAATTTCATAGAACAGAATTCCAACCTACAGAAATGGTTTTGCTTATGGACTGGATAGTTGATAATTTTTTAGTTGGTGGTAGACTTCTACTGATGACCAGAATATCGACTTTTGTCCACTGTTCTCTGGTCTTCGATGGCAGCACTTCTGCTGCCTGAAGTTGTTGAATGGAGTGACCAGTTGCACATGCTCCCTGACTCTACAAAGGGAATGACGATGATACTTAAGTATGGTGAACCTAAAAATTACCACCCCTCCAGTGCATAGGTGAGCATTTTGCAAGACTAGAATACCACTCAATTGCCCTTCATAAACTAAAAACACTGCACACCTACCTCTTGAACTTTTGTCATTCATCTAATCACAGCACTATGTACCTCTGCAGTTAAGTGACATTGGTATGCAGTGAAGTCCACTGTGATGTAATAGTAAAGGTTGCAGCTGATCAACGGCCACTGGCTTGTCATGCGACACAGTGCTATGAATGAAAAAATGCTGCAGGAATGAGAGATGAGTGTGAAGTGTTTTTGTTATACGTCTGTAGAAGAGAGAACCAGGCTGCAAGTGCTGCTGAAGCGCCGGGTTTAGAATGGTTGGGGCCAAACCTCCTGTTGCAATTGACTAGGGGCTCAGCGGGCAAAACCAGTGACTGCCCGCTGCCGCCAGAAGCGGGACCATGTGTTAGGCGGGGAAGCCTAAAGACGCAGCACCGGCCTCCGCCGGCATCCCATCACCCATCGGACTGCAAGCATGTAAAGGTCAGCGGAGTCACGATAAGTTGAACCTGATAAAAAGACTTGAGTTAAAATAACCCTTAAACTGTTAAAATTGTTTTACCCCTTGTTGGCTCCCTGCTAGGAGAACCCCTTTTTATGTTAAGTAAACCACACCCTTGTTAACCCTTGCTCTACATCTCTGTGTTACTGCATCCTTTTACCTGCTTTACACATCCAGTAGTAGACAACCCCTTTAATGTTACCAAAGCCTAGGAATCTCTAGCTGTTGGAATATTACAATTCTCATCATCCCTATGTGAAGAATATGGGAGGATTTAATGGCAGCATACAATCCTCCTTCAGCATGTGTAGCTGTAACAAGACACCTGGCTCAGCAGGTGGTCCAACAACACCAACTAGTATCCAAGTTTATATAGGATGACTATCTGTGGAGTCCACGCTGTTTGAATGCTTCATTAAAACTTCCTCCAGTCAGAGAGGAATTTCATAAGCACATCTAAGGAGAATTTGGAGTTATTGTACGTCCTAGCCATACACCCGTTACATTTTCAAGATCTCTGGAACAGGCCAAATGCCTCCCAGGGTCTCAATCCTTTCTAGCACCCTAGAGTGGGGAGATACGCAGAATGGCTAGTAGGTAGCCATGTTTGGTCTCCAAGTGTTCTGTTTCACTAGTGTTAATGAAGGCCACCTCTCAGCCTGTCAGGATTGTGAGCGAGTGTGGTGCTAGGTCAGTGACTGTATGGGCCACATCCTCTCACTCCCCTTGCCTCCCTGTGCCTGTGTGGACGGGGGTTGTCTGAGTAAAACTGTGCTAAGCTGACCTTACGTGTCCCCAGGTGGTGTGCGGTACATTACGTGGTGCAAGTGAGGAGACTATACCAAGTGATCACTATGACGTAACAGTGACGTCAGGCGGAGTGGTGAGGTGCAGGTTAATCATACCCTATACTTTTTAGATTTGATTTTTTTTTTCCACTTGCATCCTGACCAAAGAATTTATATTCAATGTTCACTATTTTATATGATATTATTTTGTATTTGTATTATTGTACTATTATATTTACACCAAAGCATGAAATATATGATTTCCCTCATACTCGATATCCTACTTTACATATATTCAATGTCAATATGGGTTTTAAATAAATTGTCAATATGGATTGTAATTTTATTTGTTTTATCCTGTGGTTTCCTGTGATTAGGAATGTGACTAGAGGCAGATGACATCTGCATTCACTTACAACACAATCCATCACCCAGGGTCACATTCAAAGTGTTTGCTACAAGGCAGCAGCCAAAAGATGCAGCTGACTGCAAGTTGTGTGTTATCTGACACTGCCATGAATACAGCTGCACCTTATAGGAGCATGCACAACTACTACAATCATGCAAGTATGCTATGAGGAGAAAAAAAATCATAGGTCTTCATGCCAAAGGAAAAGCTATATGCAAGTAGCCTGAATAATACACTTTAATGGCATCCCATGGACCATGCCATGGCGTACAAATGTATATAAAGATACTGTATGCTTATAATACACCAAGATCAGGCGGGGTTCATGCCGAACAAATCCACAGCGACGAATTTGAGGAGACTCTTTATTAATATGCAGGCGAAGGCGGACAATGTAGGGCATAGAGCGATCCTGTCATTAGATGCGGCCAAAGCATTTGATAGCGTAGAGTGGAGATACTTTTAGGCTACAATGCGTTACATGGGCTTTGGGGAAGTATTTATTAAGTGCGTTCAACTGCTGTATACTGCTCCAAAGGTGCACCCTGTCTCCTATCCTGTTTGCTATAGCAATTGAGCCACTGGTGGCGGTAATAAGACGGGAGCAAAATATTGTGGGATTTCAATATGGAGCACATGAGGAAAAGGTGGCACTCTACTGTATGCCGACGACATGTTGTTGTTTTTGGGGGATGTGGGGGTCTTTTGAGGGCAGTGATGACGGTCCTTGATGAATATGCCGGGGTATCTGGGATATGTATTAATTGGGATAAATCGACGCTGCTGCCGTTGGACCGCAGGACCCCTGTTGATAGAGATTGTTTAACTCAACTACAGGTAGTCGAGGAGGTTACATATCTAGGTATTAAGGTATCAAACAATCTTATGGACTATGAGAGGCTTAATTTGGCTCTGAAATTGTGTAAGTTTAAACGGAGGATCGCGGCGTGGAGGAAGCTAAACATGACAATGGCAGGGCGTGCGAACTTAATTAAGATGATACTCATGCCTCAGCTTTTGTATGTGCTGCATAATGCACCGATGTGGTTACCTCAGAACAGATTTTATAGAATTAATGCCTTCTTCCGGCCTGGCTATACTCAATCCATGGTTATACAACCCCTGGCAAAAATTATGGAATCACCGGCCTTGGAGGATGTTCATTCAGTTGTTTTATTTTGTTGAAAAAACAGCAGATCACAGACATGGCACAAAACTGAAGTCATTTCAAATGGCAACTTTCTGGCTTTAAGACACGCTAAAAGAAATCAAGAACAAATAATGTGGTAGTCAGTAATGGTTATTTTTTTTAACCAAGCATAGGGAAAAAATTATGGAATCACTCAATTCTGAGGGAAAAAATTATGGAATCACCCTGTAAATTTTTATTCCCAAAACTAACACCTGCATCAAATTAGATCTGCTCATTAGTCTGCATCTAAAAAGGAGTGATCACACCTTGGAGAGATGTTGCACCAAGTGGACTGACAAGAATCATGGCTCCAACACGAGAAATGTCAATTGAAACAAAGGAGAGGATTATCAAACTCTTAAAAGAGGGTAAATCATCACCCAATGTTGCAAAAGATGTTGGTTGTTCACAGTCAGCTGTGTCTAAAATCTGGACCGAATACAAACAACATGGGAAGGTTGTTAAAGGCAAACATACTGGTAGACCAAGGAAGGCATCAAAGAGTCAAGACCGGAAACTTAAAGCAATGTCTCCAAAACAGGAAATGCACAACAAAACAAATGAGGAATGAATGGGTGGAAACTGGAGTCAACGTCTGTGACCGAACTGTAAGAAACCGCCTAAAGGAAATGGGATTTACATACAGAAAAGCTAAACGAAAGCCATCATTAACACCTATACAGAAAAAAACAAGGTTACAATGGGCTAAGGAAAAGCAATATTGGACTGTGGATGACTGGATGAAAGTCATATTCAGTGATGAATCGCGAATCTGCGTTGGGCAAGGTGATGATGCTGGAACTTTTGTTTAGTGCCGTTCCAATGAGATTTATAAAGATGACTGCCTGAAGAGAACATGCAAATTTCCACAGTCATTGATGATATGGGGCTGCATGTCAGGTAAAGGCACTGGGGAGATATCTGTCATTACATCTTCAATAAATGCACAAGTTTATGTTGATATTTTGGACACTTTTCTTCTCCAATCAATTGAAAGGATGTTTGGGGATGATGAAATCATTTTTCAAGAAGATCATGCATCCTGCCATAGCGCAAAGACTTTGAAAACATTCCTTGAAAAAAGACACATAAGGTCAATGTCATGGCCTGCAAATAGTCCGGATCTGAATCCAATTGAAAATCTTTGGTGGAAGTTGAAGAAAATGGTCCATGACAAGGCTATAACCTGCAAAGCTGATCTCGCAACAGCAATCAGGGAAAGTTGGCGCCAGATTGATGAAGAGTACTGTTTGAAACTCGTAAAGTCCATGCCTCAGAGACTGCAAGCTGTTGTAAAAGCCAGAGGTGGTGAAACAAAATACTAGTGATGTGTTGGAGTGTTTTTTTGTTTGTTTCTTTTTCATGATTCCATAATTTTTCCCTCAGAATTGAGTGATTCCATAATTTTTCCCCTATGCTTGGTTAAAAAAATAACCATTACTGACTACCATATTATTTGTTCTTGATTTCTTTTAGTTTTGTTACACCAGAGATCTGATTTAGGTGGTAGAGATCGTGTGATCTCAGGTGTTTTTGCAATCAGAAGAGTTGGTATTTTTTAGGGGTTTTGTTGGATTGCAGTGAGTATCCTTTCCTGTACTTTTCTGTCTAGACAGATTGGGCCCCAGCGTTTGCTCATTCTATTTTCTGTCTGTGTCCGTGCTTCTTCTTGTCTAACCGCCATTACATGTTTGGGGGCTTCCTATTTTCTTTGGGGATCTGCTCCGGGGCAGATAGCTTTCCTCTTTCTGCCTTTAGGTGTAGTTATCTCTCAGGCTGTAACGAGGCGTCTAGGATCAACGTAGGAACGCTCCACGGCTACCTCTAGTTGTGTGGTTAGTTCAGGTTACTGCAATCCAATAGGTTCCAGCCTCTCTGGTGTATTACTGTTTTTGCTTTTTCTCCTCAGCTACCGAAACAAAACAGTATCACTGGCCAAGCTAAAATTATATGGTACTCACAGAAGGGAAAAATAGTGTGGAAAGAAAAAAAAAAAGTTGTCAGAGATTTTTTTTTTCTGTTTGTTGCATTTTTTCCCTCTTTTTCTCTGGGTGCTGAGGATTTTTTTTTCTCTCAATGGAGTTTGCACAGTTGTCTGGCCATGTGGATCAGCTTGCCACTGAGGTTCGGAGTATTGCTACCTATCTTGCTGGGTTGCCGGTTGTGGAACCTAGGATCCCCATGCCAGATTTGTTTTTGGGGGATCGGGCTAAATTTCTGAATTTCAAAAATAACTAAGTTGTTTTTTGCCTTGAAGCCTAAGTCCTCAGGGAACGCAGCACAGCAGGTTCAAATTGTCATCTCTCTCCTGAGCGGCGACCCTCAGGATTGGGCTTTTTCCCTGACACCTGGGGATCCTGTTTTGAATGATGCTGATGTATTTTTTCAGGCTCTGGGTTTGTTGTACGAAGAACCTAATGTCACTGATCATGCTGAGAAGACCTTGTTGGCATTAAGTCAGGGCTGTGAAGCCGCTGAACTGTACTGTCAGAAATTTCGAAAGTGGGCAGTCCTGACCAAATGGAATGATGATGCTTTGGCAGCCCTTTTTCGGAAGGGTCTGTCAGAGAATGTAAAGGACGTTATGGTGGGATTCCCTGTACCCTCTGGTCTCAATGATTCTATGTCTTTGGCTATTCAAATTGACAGACGTTTGCGTGAGCGCAGAGGTATGCGTGAGATGGTGTTGCCTTGTGGGCCAGCTCCTGAGCCCATGCAGTGTGATGGAGTGATTTCTGGGGCACAGCGTCATGAATTTCGAAAGCGCAATGGGTTATGTTTCTACTGTGGTGACGCCTCTCATGCTATTTCCATCTGCCCTAAGCGGGGAAGACGTTTTGCGCGCTCAGTTGTCTTGGGTAGTGTTCAGACTAAATTTCTGTTGACTGTTACCCTGATTTGCTCCATGTCCACATTTTCGGCTCAGGCTTTTGTTGATTCAGGAGCAGCTATTAACCTGATGGATTTCGACTTTGCCAAACGTTGTGGCTTTCCCATGATACCCCTGCGGAAGTCTATTCCTCTATTGGGCATTGATTCTACCCCTTTGGCGGAGAATAAACCCCAATTTTCTACTCAGGTGATAATGAGGGTTGAACCAGATCATCAGGAGAGTTGCAGATTTCTGGTGTTGCATAATCTGCAAGACATTACTGTTCTGGGTTTCCCTTGGTTGCAGATTCATAATCCTGTTTTGGATTGGAAATCTGTGTCTGTGACCAGTTGGGGCTGCCAATGTGTGAATGCTGGCACTCCTGTTTTTTCTGCCTCTCCCCAGTCTCAGGATGTTCCTGACTTTTTGACTGATTTTTCTGATGTGTTTAGTGAAAGTAAATCTGCATCGTTACCCCCTCACAGGAGCTACGATTGTGCTATTGAATTAATGCCTGGTGGTAAATTTCCTAAAGGTCGCCTTTTTAATTTATCTGTACCTGAACACGATGCTATGCGATCTTATATCAAGGAGTCATTGGAGAAGGGTCATATCAGACCATCCTCTTCACCCTTGGGCGCCGGTTTTTTCTTTGTGGCCAAAAAGGATGATTCATTGAGGCCGTGTATTGATTATCGCCTCCTGAATAAGATCACTGTGAAATATCAATATCCGTTACCCTTGATTTCTGATCTGTTTTCCAGAGTGAAAAGTGCTAGTTGGTTTACCAAGCTTGACTTCAGGGGGGCGTATAACCTTATTCGTATTAAGCACGGGGATGAATGAAAGACGGCGTTCAATACCCCAGAGGGGCATTTTGAGTACCTAGTGATGCCCTATGGGCTTACTAATGCCCCTTTCGTCTTCCAATCCTTCATGAATGATATTTTCAGGAATTTTGTGGATAAATTTCTGATTGTTTATTTGGATGATATCTTGATTTTTTCCAATGACTGGGACTCTCATGTGAAACATGTTCGGACTGTGTTCCAGATTTTGAGAGAGAATGCACTGTATGTGAAGGGATCAAAGTGTCTTTTTGGCGTACAGAAGGTCTCATTTCTGGGATTCATTTTGTCTCCGTCTGTTATTGAAATGGACCGGGTCAAGGTTCAGGCCATCTGTGATTGGGTTCAAACTACTTCATTGAAGGCTCTTCAGAGATTTTTGGGTTTGCCAATTTTTATCGTAAATTTATTGGTAATTTCTCTGGTATTGTTAAACCATTGACTGATCTGACCAAAAAGGGTTCCGATGTGGTGAATTGGCCTCCTGAAGCAGTTTCTGCATTTCAGGAACTTAAGCAGAGATTCATTTCTGCTCCTGTTCTACGGCAGCCTGATGTTTCTCTGCCGTTTCAGGTGGAGGTTGATGCCTCTGAGATTGGGGCAGGTGCCGTTTTGTCCCAAAGGGATCTAGAGACCTCTAAGAGTAACCCTTGTGCCTTTTTCTCTCGAAAGTTTTCTCCAACTGAACGTAATTATGACGTGGGTAATCGGGAGTTATTGGCCATGAAGTGGGCCTTTGAAGAGTGGAGACATTGGCTGGAAGGAGCCAAACATCAGGTGGTGGTCCTCACGGACCATAAGAATCTGGTTTATCTCGAATCAGCTAAGCGACTTAATCCTAGACAGGCCAGGTGGGCCTTGTTTTTCACACGTTTTAATTTTGTGGTTTCTTTTCTTCCTGGCACTAAGAATGTTAAGGCGGATGCCCTCTCAAGGAGTTTCTTTGCGGATTCTCCTGAGTTATCTGATCCTACTGTTATTTTGAAAGAGGGTGTAGTACTTTCTGCCATCTCGCCCAATTTGAGACTGGCTCTGGAGGGGTGTCAGGAGGATAAACCTGAGCGCTGCCCTGTTGGGAAATTGTTTGTCCCAGACCAGTGGAAGAAGAGTGTGATGTCTGAGATTCATTGTTCCACGTTAGCTGCTCATCCCGGGATTTTTGGTACCAGAGACTTGGTGAGTCGGTCCTTTTGGTGGCCTACTTTGTCTCGTGACGTCAGGGACTTTGTGCAGTCCTGTGGGACTTGCTCTCGTTCCAAGCCTTGCTCTCGTTCTAGTGGTTTGTTGATGCCATTACCTGTGCCCAAGAGGCCATGGACCCATATCTCTATGGATTTAATTTCCGACCTCCCTGTTTCTCAGAAAATGACCGTTATCTGGGTAATCTGTGATAGGTTTTCCAAGATGATACATCTTGTGCCATTACCTAAGTTACCTTCCTCCTCTGAATTGGTGCCTTTGTTCCTTCAGCACGTGGTTCGGTTACATGGCATTCCGGAGAACATTGTGTCTGACAGAGGTGTCCAGTTTGTTTCCAGATTTTGGAGGACATATTGTTCTAAACTTGGTGTTCAATTATCTTTCTCCTCTGCATTTCATCCTCAGACCAATGGACAAACCGAGAGAACAAGACCTTGGAGACTTATTTGACATGTTTTGTGTCTGCTGATCAAGATGACTGGGTCTCTTTTTTGCCTTTGGCTGAGTTTGCTCTTAATAATAGGGCTAGCTCTGCCACCTTGATGTCTCCATTTTTCTGCAATTCTGGGTTTCACCCTCGATTTTCTTCGGGACAGGCGGAGGCTTCTGTCTGTCCGGGTGTTGACTCTGTTGTGGAGCGTATGCAGCAGATTTGGGACCAAGCAGTGGAGAGGTTGTCTCTCTCTCAGAAGAAGGCCCAACGGTTTGCCAACCGGCATGGGACTGATGGTCCTCGGTTTAAAGTGGGGGACTTGGTTTGGTTGTCCTCAAGAAATATCCCTATGAGGGTTGCATCTCCAAAGTTTAAGCCTAGGTTCAGTGGACCTTATAAGATCATGGAGATTCTTAATCCTGTTTCCTTCCGTTTGCTTCTTCCAGGGACATTTAAGATCCATAACGTGTTCTACAAGTCCTTATTGAAGAGGTTTGTCGAGCCAGTGGTTCCTATGGCTGTGCCTCCTGACCCTGTTTTGGTTGAGGGCAATCTGGAGTATGTGGTTGAGAAAATATTGGATTCTCGTTTTTCTAGACAGAAACTCCAGTATTTGTTTAAGTGGAGAGGTTATGGTCAGGAGGACAATTCTTGAGTGTTTGCTTCGGACATCCATGCTAGGAGACTAATCCGTGCCTATCACCGAGCTCATCCTGATCGGCCTCATTGCACAAGTGAGGGTTCAGTGACCCCTCCTCAAGGGGTTACTGTTATGAATGTGCTGGAGATGGTTTCTGAGCAGAGGCTCCCTCTGGTGGTTGCAGACAGTACTGAACCTCACAGCGAGGAATGGCAATCTGGGATCATGGACTGGACTGATATAAGGGAGGTTCCCTCCCATGATGGTCGCTGGTGATCAATTGTTCTTGTCTCAATTGTGTTCCTGGTTCATTTGGAAGTTTGCGGAGTCTTGCCTGCATCTCCTGCTTTCAGATAAGATATTTTCTGCTTTTATTTTTGTGCTTGCTTTTTGCATAGTTCCCTGCACTTCTGTGGAGGTCAGCCGGGTCCCCTCCTGGGGGCCTGTGCTCCTCTCAGTTTATCTGAAGCCACTGTTATTTGTTCATTTGCTTTTTCCTGTTTCTTCAGTGGCTGCAGCTTAGTTGTGTTACACCAGAGATCTGATTTAGGTGGTAGAGATCGTGTGATCTCAGGTGTTTTTGCAATCAGAAGAGTTGGTATTTTTTAGGGTTTTTGTTGGATTGCAGTGACTATCCTTTCCTGTACTTTTCTGTCTAGACAGATTGGGCCCCAGCGTTTGCTCATTCTATTTTCTGTCTGTGTCCGTGCTTCTTCTTGTCTTGTTTGGGGGCTTCCTATTTTCTTTGGGGATCTGCTCCGGGGCAGATAGCTTTCCTCTTTCTGCCTTTAGGTGTAGTTATCTCTCAAGCTGTGACGAGGCGTCTAGGATCAACGTAGGAACGCTCCACGGCTACCTCTAGTTGTGTGGTTAGTTCAGGTTACTGCAATCCAATAGGTTCCAGCCTCTCTGGTGTATTACTGTTTTTGCTTTTTCTCCTCAGCTACCGAAACATAACAGTACTCATAGAGCCCTATAAAAGTTCTAAATGACCACCCTTAAAAAATATATAGCTATATTTGGAAGAGTAGTCAGGATCATGGCATACCTTCCATCATTTAAAGACGGGAGAACGACATGGATTGCGGCATACACAGAAATTGTGCTCTTACTGAAGCCCCTAAATGTATTACTGGCTGCATACCCCTTTCATGGCCCCCCATAGAAGTATGATGTCCTCCAAAATGCCCCCCCCACACGTACAATAAGAGAACATGACAGTCAATTTCTCCCACACAATTTGCCCACACAGTACCCCTCACAAGCAAAATACGAAGACGCCAGAACACTAGCAAAGTTTGATGCCCCAACACAGTATGATGTCCATACAGTTCCCTCCACACAGTATGAAGCCCCACAGTTGGTCCGCACAGCCCTCCCCACACACAAAATCATTCCTCCACAGCACCCCACACATAGTATGATGCTCTCTCAGCCCCCATACACAGAGTATGATGGCTCCACAGTCTCTCTATACATAGTATGATGGTCCTGCAGCCCCACTATATACGAGGCCACCACTATTACTGACTGCCAAAAAATGAAAAACAAAAACAAACACTCAAGTAGCTGCTTTCCTCTGATGCACTGCTCTGCTATGTTCAGTATATGACCTCAGGTTTTGCGCAGGAGGCGCAATCTAATGACGTCTTAAACACACAGGCTGAATTGTGGAGGAGGGAGCTATCGGCCTTCTTCTCCACCATTATTTTTAACTGTATCTGCACCCATTCGGCATCGGACACCCAGACTCACGGGGATCCATAAGGGCTGAACAGTCTGCCACTATAGATGATATACCCCCACTATAGACACATCTATTGGTGCTGTATTGTGTCTCAGTACAAAGTGGGCATACATTCATGTGATGCTATATTTTTGCTATTGTATTATACTTTTAATGTTTCCAATTCATAAATAGAAACTGTGAAAACAATTAATAAAAACAACAATATCCTACATGTTACATGTTGAATTGTAGAGGTTTAACCCTCAAGACAACTTTTTTTTTTATCCGGTTCAGCTGTAAAAAAAAAAAGAAGACATTATTGTCCCACTGAGTTGACTAAGTATGACATTAATTCAGCTCCTGTCAATCTTACATCTACTGATTTGGTTTTATTTGTTGACCTTTAATGTGATTAAACTCTGCTCTTCTTCCTCTCCAACAGTTTCTATTAATTAGCTGCCTCGTACATGCATGTCACTGTAAACCGGGCTGCTCATCCAATCTGGGAATTAGCACCTTCATTTTTAGATGGGCCCATATCAGATGTTTTGGTGAGCACCTTACAAGAAATAAATATTTGCCACCATGTTAGCTATCCTATAGAACGAAATTCTGGAGATGACCGGTCAACCCTTCCAATAACAACCTATAAAGTGCTATTACATCACAATTCAAGAGCCATCATTTTTTTTCTGTTAATATAGCCTTATGAAGCTTGACAATGTGAAGGAAGAGTAAAAACATGTAGAGATACATGTAAATTATGTTTATTATTTTGGCGAATTATGGGAATAAAACCAAATCTATTTTTTCCCCAATGCAGTTTATATAACACATTGAACAGTTATCACAATTATGACAATAGCTCATACATGGATTTTTATTAACACTTTTGCAAATGAAAAAAGTTTTTGCCTTTAGTATTTTCAACAGTTTTTTTTTTAAATACAGATGACTAAAATGTACCGTAATGATTTTTTTCAGTCCCAGTAGACAATTTCACAATGCAATTGTTCTGAATACTTGGCAGTACGAACTGACAGGCAATGTATGAGACCTTGCCATTTGTATGGCCTATTAGCCATGACAGGCATCAGGCCCTTGGTAAGCTTTGGCTACCATAATAACCCATCAACTATACATAGTTGCTTTGTTGGGGTGCGGGTAAGGTTTCAAGTAGAACCTACCCATATTGAAATTCTAAGATGTTGTGTGACTGCAGAACAAAGCATGTAAGGGTTTCAATATTTGGAAATAGAGTTATCTGTTATGATACGGTAACCGAGGAGGATAATAGGATATAGGCTAGGCAACCAGACACCCAGAGAGGTTGGTAACTTAGCGGATTGCAGACCCCTAAACTGACAACACAACTAGAATTAGCTGTGGGACGTACCTACAGTGCCCTAGACGCCTCGACACAGCCAAAGAGTTAACTAAGCCTAAAGAGAGAAAGGGGAAAGCTAAACTGCCCCGGAGTAGAGCCCCAAAGGAATAGATAGCCCCCAAACATATATTGGTGGTGAGACAGATGAAGTACAAACACAGGAAAAAAATAGAGCAAGCATACGCTAGGGCCCAAACTGTCTAGATAGAACAGGACAGGAAAGGATACTGTCTGCAATCCCGCAAAAAAACCCTAAGAAAAATTCCAACACGTCTGATATGCAAAAATCCTGAGGCCACACTATCTCACCCCCGCTAAATCAGAACGCTGGTATGAACTGGACGCAAACAACAGATACAGAAATAACAGGGGATTAGACTGACATAAGCTGTGCCAAGGAATACAAAGTCCAGCACAGGTCCCAACAGGGAGCCCGGCTGAGATAACACAGCAAGGCAGAGAACAAACAAATAATTTATCTGAAAGCTGAAGGAGAAAGCAGGAGCAAGCTGACTTCCACAAGGCTAAGGGAAGGAGCTCACTTTTAATCCCACTAGTCAGTAATACCTGATGTCCAATCATCATCATCAGGTGACTGACTTCTGTCAGTCAGACCAGCTTCATTACCAGCAGCAACCACCAGAGGGAGCCCAAACTCAGAAGCCAGACCAAAGGTGTTCACAACAGTTATCTGCAATTTCTTTCATTGCAGTGGCATGACGGCTGTATATTACAGCAGCACCCATTGCTGGAGGTGTGCCATTAGTCTATTAATACTAATAATTAAATATTTATGGTCATTGCATTGATTCAAAACAATGATTTAAAAATGGCTTACCCTGCTGTTCTGTTCGCATTTACTATACACTTGTAGTGTTCAGGGTCACTATGACCCGGCTTATTAAACCTTGATTTTAGACACTATAACTCAATTTTTTTTATACTTTTTGCTTACTAGACTGTTTGTGAACATGTTTGGTAGTAAAAAAAAAAAGAAAAAGGAAATAGAAATCTTTTTTTTTTATTCAGAAAAAACAGAGCAATGAGCAAAACGAAAAAATTTCCTTTACAATATACAATCTATCAACAGAATTTATTAGGAAAACATCTTAGACAGCGCGTTCTGAGCAGTCCGTTCTGCGCATAATATACACGTGTAGTGCACACCTAGTGATCTATCCGGATGCACTCTACATTTTAGAATAGACTGTGCACCAAAAATAATCAATATAAAGCCATTTTTATGGTGCGCAGATCTCAATGCATACCCCCGGTAGAGCGCGTGTACGACCCCATTGAAATAATTTAGGAAATAAATCAATTGATATACAATATAGATGCAATAAATAGACCCAACTGAGGTTATAACTCCTTTATTTCACTGAAAATATGGCCTCACAGCTGTAAAAAACGATGTTGGGTCACTATGACCCGAACACAACAAGTGTAACTTTTTTGCGTGTAGCAAAAAGTAAACGAAAAAAAAAAAAAAAATACTCATAGGTAGGTCCCCCCAAATGAGGAAAAGTCAAGGAGTCTCAAGTTTTAGAGACTTACAGAAAAAAATCTACAGGGCCGCAAAAAGTCTGTTCGGGTCACTATGACCCGAACAGAACAGCAGGGTTTTAACACAAGGGAAAATGATGGTTGTTATTGAGGGATAAATACATATTACTTTCATACAAATTATCCTATTGTGTTTTGGAGAAAGAAGAGTTAATACATTAGTATAGGTAAAATGACTTAATAATAATCTTTATTTTTATATAGCGCTAACATATTCTGCAGCGCTTTACAGACATTATTGTCGCTGTCCCCGATGGGTCTCACAATCTATATTCCCTATCAGTATGTTTTTTGGAGTGTGGGAGGAAACCAGAGTGCCAGGAGGAAACCCATGCAAACACGAGGAGAACATACAAACTCCTTGCAGATGTTGTCCTTGGTGGGATTCGAACCCAGGACTCCAGCCTGCGTGTATCCACTGAGCCACCGTGCTGCCCCGTGTGTCTTCTCCGCAGATATGATACATGGATGAGGATAATGAACCACATCCTGGATATATCTGGATGTACACAGCCTGCTGACTAAAAGCTGGAAAACCCATAGTAAATATGGCATCCCAAGGTCTGATTATGTTGTGTTTGTATCAAAGACACTTAAGCTTTAGCAGTACTCACATACATGTCTGAATGGAGGGAGAACTATATTTGTTTGTACTATATTATCTAGTACATGCTGTTTCTCTAGTCGTCATGGTCTTTGCTTGTTCTCCCTCCATTGCATCTCCTTGGGTAAAGAATCTATCTATAATCCTGTCTATGAACGTCAGCCTCATAAAGTCACTCGACCATGCCAGGCAAATGAAGCCTACGAGTTCTGTCTCGAAGGCCAGCTGTGCCCTGTGGTGGGAGCTGCCAGGATTTGGCCTTAGGAGATTGACAGCGGAAAAGCCCTGGGTTTAACCCATTACTGAAATGCCAAAGGAGCCAACAAAAGATGCTAGCTCTACCTGGTATTCCTCTTGACCACATATAAATGTTCTACAATGCAGCATAGTATACAATATTGCATACAATTGTATACAATATTGCAAAGTCAAGCAAAATGTATAAAGCTGTCTTGTGTAGCTATACACAGCTACTGAAACCTTCAATAAGATGACAAATGTTTCCAAAATTGGAAAAAATGCAATATTAATCAGCAGCCACATAGAGACACAAAGAACTAAAATCATCTGGTAACTATTGCGCCAACATCATAGAGTTACAGATTTGCTTTTAAAAGAGATCTACTATCCCATTTAAATATGGCTAGGTGTACACAGCGACCATGGCCACATGACAATAACATCGTAATGTTGCACTGCTTATTTGCTACTAATGATAGTGAATGTGGTCGTAACGCAGCCGCAACATTGTAGTCGCCGAGAATCCAAATCTGCTAGATTTCAACACAGGTCCATTCACTACAAGGTTTTGCACAATTTTAGCTAACACAGTTGTTGTTTCACCCTTGTCTGGAGTAGGGACTAACCTAAATGACCCACTGCCACCATAGTCAATTTTGACTTGCTCTAAGGAGATTGAACAATTCATTGTACTGCCATTATCTGTTAAAAAAGAGTATAAAAAATGGAGAAATGAGAAAGGAGGTGGAGAAATTAGAAATCAGATGTTAGGCCTGTTGTTTTGGTGGTTTTAGTTTCTGTGTTGACAACTTGTGAGCAATTATACCTATGAGGCATGGACCCAAGTAGTTTTTCTTACTGTGTTCAAAGGAATTAAGCCACCTGATCCAACAATTCGGTAAAAACGTCTCCAACTTTTATTCATTTGACATTAAAAACATATCAGTTCACACATACTAACACTTAAGGGTGTGGGTCACAACGGCCTACTTGTTGGAATCGTGTCTTCCTAATGACCAGATGTGAACACAGTTTATCTCTAGTAAGCCGGCATGTTCCTCTGGACTCGTATAAATGAAGAAAGGTCAGCGTGAGCAACAAGAAGGCAAATTGTAAGCCTAGCTGACTTTTTTCTGTTCCTTCTTATAACTGTTTCTTTATAAACTGAACTCCAATCATCTATAGGATTACCATGTCCCTTCAAAGTGCTATGTATATCAGCTAACACACAATCTAACAGTCACAGCTGGGCATTCAGCCAACTATGCATTACATTAGAGTTGCTTAAAAACCTCTCACTTGTGCCAGATATTGGAATAGGATCTTTATCTTTCCAGATCAGTAGTTGTTCTTCCATCCTAATATAGGGTTTAGCCATTGAACAAGACCATCATGTCCGGTGTAATCTGTGATTTCTAAGGTGTAGTGCTAATGAACTGTCCTCCCATGACAAGAATGGGTAGCAGAGATATTACTGTACTTTATATCATATTTCCTATTGTAAAGCCTAGGATACACCCCATGAAAATAATGCTACAACCAGAGTAGGATGTGTTAAAAAAATTACAGATCCTAAAAAAATTCACCAAAAGTGTGGAAAAAATGCCTTAGGGTATGTGCACACGTTGCGGATTTTGATGCGGATCCACAGTGTAGTGCAGCTGCAACGCAGGCTAGTGTGTGATCCACCTGTAGGCAACAGAGGGAAGAAGGGATTACACACTCCCAGGGCAGGCCTGCACTGCAGCAGCCAAAACCACCACCAGGTGACAGCAAAAACATCCAAAGCTGGGTTAGGAATAATCAGTCATACAAAGTACCAGAGGTCTCAGCAAGCCCGTGGTCAGAAACAAGCCAATAGGTCAAAACCAGATGGGAGCTGTCAGGTTACTGCAGTGTAGCGCAACCTCCCCCAGAGGGAGCTAGGGAGGGACGTGAGTCTGCGTACACAGAGTAGATCTACAAAGCAGAAGCACAGGCGCCACCAAGTGGCGGGAGCGTGGTCAGGCAAGCCGAGTCAAAACCGTACAGTGGCAGAAGTACCAGTAGGAGCAGCAATACACGTAGTCAAAATACCAAGCCGAGGGTCAAAAAGCCAAACCTGAGCGCGGGGTTCAAAAACGTGAGATGGGAGACGTGGTCGGGGTACAAGCCAGGGAATCAAAAGCCAGAGAATGTAGCAGCAGAGACGGATACCAAGAGGCGGTGTCAGAGTCAGTCCGGGTCATACACGAGAAAACAGGTCAAAGGCAGGAGGATCACCAAGGAACAAGGGTCAGAGGCTCTAAACTGGAAGCTTGAGCTATCACTAACACTGGTCAGCAGGCTGTGACGGACTGAAATAGCCCAGCTAGCTCCAGAACGAGGCCGAGGAAATTAACCCCAGCATGACCAGTCCTGAGAGAGGACAGCAGAGCATGAACTCCGGACTGGACCATGACACACAGCATTTTGGATGCGCAGAATTGCATCAAATCCACAGTGTAGTGCACAACCAATGTTAGTCAATGGGAAATGAAGAAATGCTGTGCACATGCTACAGATCCGCGCAGATTTGCAGCGGGTTTTTTTCCGCAGCATATCAATTCTTTTTTGCAGATCTGCAGCGTTTTTAGTCTCTCTCTCTAAATCTCTCTCTCTCTTTCTGTAGGCTAATCTGCAACATGTGCACATACCCTTAAAATGCTACATTCTATTTAGTACATTTAAATATGGTAAAATGCAGTTTTATGTAAATATTCCTCAAAAGGGCACTGCCAGGAGGTAATCATAGCGGGAAACATTGATGATTTCAAAAAGGCTTTTAAGAAGGAAATAACATACATATATGAATGTATAAAATTCTTACTCTTAATGTTGATCAACACTCGGGATCTGCTATTTTAGTTTAGACTGGATCATACATTATGGAGGTACCTATGCCCATTCCCTATAACTTCTCCCATCCCACAGCTGACCTTGATGGACTTGTCTTTTTCAACCAAACTATTTGACTGTGTAATATTTTAGAATTCACTTACAACTAACCACAGTATTTTTTGATCCCAGGAAAATGACAAAAAATGTAGCGTGTAAAAATACTCTAACAGAGATTTTGCATCGTCGGTAGAATGTTACCTGTCCTAGATATGGCCAATCTGCAAGTCAGATCCCAAAGATATGTGATCTAAGAATACGGGCACACAGTGTTATTTAGCGTTTTCTTGCAAAAGACATTTTAGGAAAATGCTGGTGGTGTTCTTCCTGATGTGTCTCTTTTTTCGTCTTTTGCAGGAGCTTAGCAGTCAACGTTTTTTTTTTTAAATTGTATGTATTATTAGTGAGCGGCTTCCAAGCAGAAGCCACTAGAAGAATGGTCAGGTCACTTCTTTTAACGGCTTTGCAGCCTTGGAAGCCTGAACTGCTTAGGTTAATTCTAAAAGAGGAAAAATATGGCTTTTTTAAATTACTTTTTCAGTCCGATTCCAGGTGACGCTGTGTGTCCATACCCTAGGTTCACCATTGGTTGCATAGCTCACTATACACCTTATGTGCTCTTGCTAATTGTCGCCTCCCTTCTTTCACATTATACAGTAGAGGCGATGTACATGACTTGAATATCTGCAGAACACCATCATGGTCCTAGATTTATTACAGCGGACTCCTAATTTTTGTAGATGTAATCTTTAGGATATCCAACTCCAAGATTCAGTTGTGTATATCTACAGCAAGTTCAATAGTATGCTTCATCTTTACAAAACATCACATTATATTGTCTGATGGAAAACAATTTGGTTATATGAATAGAAAAACTGGTAATAACCCATTCCCATGCTTCAGTAAAGTAAAAATGGATGGTATATGCATCTAGTCCAGATAAGAAAATATAATGTTAAAAAAGCAATTATATTCTTTCAAGCCTTTGTACTTTTCATAATGAGGGCCGTCAGGGCGAACGCACTGCAATCAATGATGGCGTTCCCTTTAGTTAAAGAATGTCTAATCTAAGCTCAGGCTAACTCCCCAGCTGCCGGTCTAGTAAATCTACTTCAAAGATTTAATAAGTTAATGGTGCCAAGTACTTTAAATCTGTAGTCCTCATTTTGTGGAATATCGTTTATCAGGGGATTGGAGAATCGGTATACAATCAGCAAAAGGCTAAACCAATGTACAAAAGAGTGCCCTGTCAAATATTCAGCATACTGTATGTTTCGCTTCTAGAAATGGTTTCCATCATTTCCCAGCCTGATGTTAGTTGAATGTCGTACAAACAGCACAATTGGAAGCTCTATAAGACAGAATGTTAATGCGTTGTCTGCACTCATGATATTAATGACCTATCATCAGGATAGGTCATCAATATTAGATGGGTGGGGGTCAAACTCCCATCACCTCCATTGATCCAGATTTTAACAGTAAATGAAGCTGAACAGCACTGCTTTGTCAATTATGTGGTCATCGCCACGGAAAACTACAGCTCAGCTCCTATTCAAGAGAATACTAATCCTCTGTCCAAAGACACCATGGATGTCTACTGTACATTAACTCCTGTACTACTCCAGCCAACAAGGGCTTTTGGCATTGACCAGTTCCATGGAATAGACAACCCACAAGGGATTCTAACATTAACTTCTTCAATACACTACAACCCAGTCAATGTTGCCATTGATCTCTTCAGTGCCTAGACCACCAGGAAAGCTGGCATTAACCGTTGTAGGAAAGACAGGTAGGACAGGGTTAAAAACCTAGCACTGTGGGTCCTGATTAAGTGCACCTGGCTAGCTATGACTAGTGTTCATTGTTAGTCAGCTGGGGAAGCTGGGCAGTCTGCGTGTTGGAGCTGGTGAGTGACCAGCCAATATGACGTGTCTGGGAGGTGAACACTTCTCTGTAGTATTGGAACTGAAGAGAAGCCAGTGTTGATTTATAGACTTTGCCTGTGACAACTAATGCCCATGCTGTGGTACAACCGGGTTAATGAACTGTGCCTACTCTGACAAAAGGACTGTTTGGTTTATTATACATTTTGAGCAGAAGAAAAGCTGTTATGTTTTGATTTTCCTCTGCCAGAGAAAACATTTTTATTGGAGAAACGCAATAAACCTTGCCTTGTTTTGCACGAAGAACTGTGCCTTTGCTAAGTGAGTGCCTAGTATGAGTGCTGAGTGTGAATCCTTACACCCTTCAATGGCACTAGACCAGAGAGAGATTGGATAGTAAAAGGGAAGGATTGAGAAAGCTACTAGTTAACAAAAACAGTCCATATGAAAACAATTCCATTGTAATCGTGGGTGCCAGTTCCGTTGCAGACCAGCAACATTTAACAATTGGGGAAAAATGGAAATGACGGCACAACCAAAGAACATACAAGAGCTTTGCTTCTTTATTATGCATTAAAAGGTTATACAAAATGTAATCACTATTGGTTACAGACTCATGCGTTTCTGGTGTACACAGTGCCCTTAGTCATAGTCTAACACACTGAACACACGTAGATTAACCCCTTAATTAACAAAGCATAATATATACAAAATGGTTACAGAATTAGTTACACCAATATGTGTTATGTTTCGGTAGCTGAGGAGAGCAGGCAAAAAGGCAATACACCAGAGCAGTTGGAATCTATGAGACTGCAGCACCCCGACCAACCACCACAACTAGAGGCAGCCGTGGAGCGCTCCCACGCCGGTCCCAGACGCCCCGTCACAGCCCGAGAAACCAACCACACCCAAAGACAGAAACAGGAAAGCTATCTGCCCCGGAGCAGAACCCCAAAGATAATAGAAAGCCCCCAAACATGCAATGGCGGTCAGACAAGAGGAAATACTGACACAGAAAGAAAATAGTATGAGCAAACGCTGGGGCCCAAACTATCCAAATAGAAAAGGATAGGAAGGGCACCCACTGCAATCCCAGAAAACCCGAAAAGCACCAACTCCACCAATCTCAAAACCACCTGAGATCACACGACCTCCACCACCCAAACTAGTTCTCTGGTGCAACAAAATCAAAACAGCAGCCACTGAAAAAACTGGAAAAAGCAAAAGAACAAAACTCAGTGGCTGAACTAAACTGAGAGGGCAGAAGCCCCCGGAGGGGACCCTGAAGGCCCCCAAAGAAGTGCAGTACAAAATGCAAAAATATAGCACAAACACAAAAGAAGCAAAAGTCTTATCTGTAAGCTGGAGATGCAGACACGACACAGCAGGCTACAAGGGAAACTGGAATGAAGGATTCAGACCAGAACAATTGATCACCGGCAACCCTGATGGGAAAATGACTCCCTTATATAAGACCAGTCAGTAACACCTGATTCCCAGTCCTCACAATCTTCACTAGCACCGCTTGTAACCACCAGAGGGAGCCTCTGCTCAGAACTCATCTCAAACCCATTCACAACAGTACCACCCCCTTGAGGAGGGGTCACCGAACCCTCATTTGAGCAACCAGGCCAGTCAGGATGAGTTCTATGATACGCACGGATAAGTCTCCTAGCATGGATGTCCGAAGCAAACACCCAAGAATTGTCTTCCTGACCATAACCTCTCCATTTAACCAAATACTGGAGTTTCCGTCTAGAAAAACGAGAATCCAATATTTTCTCAACCACATACTCCAGATTGCCCTCAACCAAAACAGGGTCAGGAGGCACAGCAGCAGGAACCACTGGCTCAACAAACCTCTTCAACAAGGACTTGTGGAACACGTTATGGATCTTAAATGTCCCTGGAAGAAGCAAACGAAAAGAAACAGGATTAATAATCTCCATGATCTTATAAGGTCCAATGAACCTAGGCTTAAATTTAGGAGATGCTACTCTCATAGGAATATTCTTTGAGGACAACCAGACCAAGTCCCCCACTTTAAACCGAGGACCATCAGTCCTATGCCGGTTAGCAAACCGCTGGGCCTTCTCCTGAGAGAGGGACAACCTCTCTACTACCTGGTCCCAAATCTGTTGCATACGCTCCACAACAGAGTCAACACCTGGACAGACAGAAGCCTCCGTCTGTCCTGAAGAAAATCGAGGGTGAAACCCAGAATTACAGAAAAATGGAGACATCAAAGTGGCAGAGCTAGCCCTATTATTAAGAGCAAACTCAGCCAAAGGCAAAAAAGAACCCAGTCATCCTGATCAGCAGACACAAAGCATCTTAGATAAGTCTCCAATGTCTGGTTTGTTCTCTCAGTTTGACCATTGGTCTGAGGATGAAATGCCGAGGAGAAAGACAATTGAACACCCAGTTTAGAACAAAAAGTCCTCCAAAATCTGGAAACAAACTGGACTCCTCTGTCAGACACAATGTTCTCAGGAATGCCGTGTAAACGAACCACGTGCTGAAGGAACAACGGCACCAATTCAGAGGAGGAAGGCAACTTAGGTAATGGCACAAGATGTATCATTTTGGAAAACCTATCACAAATTACCCAGATGGTGGTCATTCTCTGAGAAACAGGAAGATCGGAAATGAAATCCATAGAGATATGGGTCCATGGTCTCTTGGGCACAGGCAATGGCATCAACAAACCACTAGAGCGAGAGCAAGGCTTGGAGCGAGAGCAAGTCCCGCAGGACTGCACAAATTCCCTGACATCACGAGACAAGGTAGGCCACCAAAAGGACCGACTAACCAAGTCTCTGGTACCAAAAATTCCGGGATGCCCAGCCAATGCGGAACAATGAATCTCAGACATCACACTCTTTTTCCATTGGTCCGGGACAAACAATTTTCCAACAGGGCAGCGCTCGGGCCTATCCTCCTGACACCCCTCCAGAGCAAGTCTCAAATTGGGCGAGATGGCGGAAAGAACTACACCCTCTTTCAAAATAACAGAAGGATCAGATAACTCAGGAGAGTCCGCAAGGAAACTCCTCGAGAGGGCATCCGCCTTAACATTCTTAGTGCCAGGAAGAAAGGAAACCACAAAATTAAAACGTGTGAAAAACAAGGCCCACCTGGCCTGTCTAGGATTGAGTCGCTTGGCAGATTCCAGATAGACCAGATTCTTATGGTCCGTAAGGACCACCACCTGATGTTTGGCTCCCTCCAGCCAATGTCTCCACTCTTCAAAAGCCCACTTCATGGCCAACAACTCCCGATTACCCACGTCATAATTACGTTCAGTAGGAGAAAATTTTCGAGAGAAAAAGGCACAAGGGTTACTTTTAGAGGTCTCTGGATCTTTTTGGGACAAAACGCACCTGCCCCAATTTCAGAGGCATCAACCTCCACCTGAAATGGCAGAGAAACATCAGGCTGCCGTAGAACAGGAGCAGAAGTGAATCTCTGCTTAAGTTCCTGAAATGCAGAGACTGCCTCAGGAGGCCAATTCACCACATCAGAACCCTTTCTGGTCAAATCAGTTAATGGTTTAACAATAACCGAGAAATTACCAATAAATTTACGATAAAAATTGGCAAAACCCAAAAATCTCTGAAGAGCCTTTAATGAAGTAGGTTGGACCCAATCACAGATGGCCTGAACCTTGACCGGGTCCATTTCAATAACAGATGGGGACAAAATGAATCCCAGAAATGAGATCCTCTGTACGCCAAAAAGACACTTTGATCCCTTCACATACAGAGCATTCTCTCTCAAAATCTGGAATACAGTTCGAACATGTTTCACATGAGAGTCCCAGTCATTAGAAAAAATCAAGATATCATCCAAATAAACAATCAGAAATTTATCCACAAAATCCCTGAAAATGTCATTCATGAAGGACTGGAAGACGGAAGGAGCATTAGTGAGCCCAAAGGGCATCACTAGGTACTCAAAATGCCCTTCAGGGGTATTGAATGCCGTCTTCCATTCATCCCCGTGCTTAATGCGAATAAGGTTATACGCCCCCCTGAGGTCAAGCTTGGTAAACCAAGTAGCGTTTTTCACCCTGGAAAACAGGTCAGAAATCAAGGGTAACGGGTATTGATATTTCACAGTAATATTGTTCAAGAGACGATAATCAATACACGGCCTTAATGAACCATCTTTTTTGGCCACAAAGAAAAAACCGGCACCTAAGGGTGAAGAGGATGGTCTGATATGACCCTTCTCCAATGATTCCTTGATATAAGACCGCATAGCGTCATGTTCAGGTACAGACAAGTTAAAAAGGCGACCTTTAGGGAATTTACTACCCGGCACTAATTCAATAGCGCAGTCATAGCTCCTATGGGGAGGCAAGGATGCAGATTTACTTTCGCTAAACACATCAGAAAAATCAAACAAAAAGTCAGGAACATCCTGAGCCTGGGGGGAGGCAGAAAAAACAGGAGTGTTGGTATTAACACATTGGCAGCCCCAACTGGTTACAGACACAGATTTCCAATCCAAAACAGGATTATGAGACTGTAACCAAGGGAAACCCAGCACGATAATGTCATGCAGATTATATAGAACCAAAAATTTGCAGCACTCCTGGTGATCAGGTTCAACCCTCATTATCACCTGAGTAGAAAACTGGGGTTTATTCTCAGCCAAAGGGGTAGAATCGATCCCCAGTAGGGGAATAGACTTCTGTAGGGGTATCAAGGGAAACCCACAACGTTTAGCAAAATCATAATCCATCAGGTTAATAGCTGCTCCAGAATCAACGAAAGCCTGAGCAGAAAATGAGGACAGAGAGCATATCAGAGTGACAGTTAATAAAAACTTAGTCTGAACACTACCCAAGACAACTGAGCGTGCAAAACGTCTTCCCCGCTTAGGGCAGACTGAAATAGCATGAGAGGCATCACCACAGTAGAAACATAACCCATTGCGCTTTCGAAACTCATGACGCTGTGCCCCAGACACCACTCTATCACACTGCATGGGTTCAGAAGCTGGTTCTCAAGGCAACACCATTCCACGCATACTTCTCCGCTCACGCAAACGTCTGTCAATTTGAATCGCTAATGACATAGAATCATTGAGACCAGAGGGGACAGGGAATCCCACCATAACATCCTTTACATTATCTGACAGACCCTTCCGGAAAAGGGCCGCCAAAGCGTCGTCATTCCATTTGGTCAGGACTGCCCACCTACGGAATCTCTGACAGTATAACTCAGCGTCATCAAGCCCCTGATTTAATGCCAACAAGGTTTTTTCAGCTTGATCAGTGACATTAGGCTCATCGTACAATAACCCCAAAGCCTGAAAAAACGCATCAACATCACTCAAAACAGGATCCCCAGGTATCAGGGAAAAAGCCCAATCCTGAGGATCGCCGCGCAGGAGAGAGATGATAATTTGAACCTGCTGCGCTGCGTTTCCTGAGGACTTAGATTTTAAGGCAAAAAACAATTTACAATTATTTTTGAAATTCTGAAACTTAGCTCGATCCCCTAAAAACAAATCTGGCATGGGGATCCTAGGTTCCACAACAGGCAACCTAGCAAGATATGCAGCAATACTCTGAACCTCAGTGGCAAGCTGATCCACACGGCCAGACAACCGTGCAAACTCCATTGGGAGAAAAGATCCTCCCCAGCACCCAGAGATACAGAGGGAAAAAAAAAAAAAAATGCAACAAACAGAAAAATATCTCTGACAACTCTGACAACCTTTTTTCTTTCACAATATTTTTCCCTTCTGTGAGTACCATACAATTTTCAATTTTTTAGGCCGGTGATACTGTTATGTTTCGGTAGCTGAGGAGAGCAGGCAAAAAGGCAATACACCAGAGCAGTTGGAATCTATGAGACTGCAGCACCCCGACCAACCACCACAACTAGAGGCAGCCGTGGAGCGCTCCCACGCCGGTCCCAGACGCCCCGTCACAGCCCGAGAAACCAACCACACCCAAAGACAGAAACAGGAAAGCTATCTGCCCCGGAGCAGAACCCCAAAGATAATAGAAAGCCCCCAAACATGCAATGGCGGTCAGACAAGAGGAAATACTGACACAGAAAGAAAATAGTATGAGCAAACGCTGGGGCCCAAACTATCCAAATAGAAAAGGATAGGAAGGGCACCCACTGCAATCCCAGAAAACCCCGAAAAGCACCAACTCCACCAATCTCAAAACCACCTGAGATCACACGACCTCCACCACCCAAACTAGTTCTCTGGTGCAACAAAATCAAAACAGCAGCCACTGAAAAAACTGGAAAAAGCAAAAGAACAAAACTCAGTGGCTGAACTAAACTGAGAGGGCAGAAGCCCCCGGAGGGGACCCTGAAGGCCCCCAAAGAAGTGCAGTACAAAATGCAAAAATATAGCACAAACACAAAAGAAGCAAAAGTCTTATCTGTAAGCAGGAGATGCAGACACGACACAGCAGGCTACAAGGGAAACTGGAATGAAGGATTCAGACCAGAACAATTGATCACCGGCAACCCTGATGGGAAAATGACTCCCTTATATAAGACCAGTCAGTAACACCTGATTCCCAGTCCTCACAATCTTCACTAGCACCGCTTGTAACCACCAGAGGGAGCCTCTGCTCAGAACTCATCTCAAACCCATTCACAACAAATATGGATACATTTAAAAAAGGTGTAGAAAAGCTACGTGAAATTCAATAAAGGATAAATTATGCTTGTAATTCATGCCATTCTGCAGCCTAAAATTTAAATGTCACATCCATGACGCCTCCCTAATTAGTAGGTATCTCTGCCAATCACCATCTCTTATTGGACGCTCCATTTTCTCAATTCCAAAAAATACTACGTTTGTTATATTACCATTGTGCATCTGTAAAAACTTTTTAACACAGTTCTTTATGCCAAAAGTTGTCATGATATGCACATGGATTTCTAATAAAGAAGCAGCAAAGCTTTCATATTTTCAGTAGTTGTGCCGTTAATTCCTTTTTCATTAATTGTTAAATGTAGATACTAAAAGGTCTTTGCATAAAATAAAATAAATATGCCTGCACAAAGGATGCTGTGCTGCCCGCGGAGCTGTTTGGGATGTGCCAGCTCCTTCTCGCCATATTCAAATGTACAAGTGTCTTTCAGACACGAATACATTTGAACACTGTGGCGCCGGGACAGAGGCAGAGGAGCGTCCGTCAGCCCCTGCTGTGACGAGCATTGACGTGCTGAGGTCAGCGTGCTGCTGACGTCATCACACTGCTGCCGGGGCCGCACAGGCAGAGAAGACATCAGACACTGGTAAGCACTCCATGGTGAAGCCGAAAATTAGATGTCGTGTTATTTTAGATGAGAGGGCCAAGGGAGTGGAGGGGTTGTGTTACTACAAGAGCACATATTGTGGCAATTTGAGACATTACAGAGCAATTTGGGACATTATGGGGGACATTATGGAGGCAATTAGGAGGGACTGTGAAAGGGGGCCTAGTAAAGTAAGGAGTAATGAGGTTAGAGGGAACTTGGAAAAGGGCAGTTTGGGAGAGATATGGAAAGGGGCTGTGTGGGTGATATGTGGGGGATATTATACAGAGGGGCAATGTGGGAGTATGCTTTGGTGAAGGGCAATATCGGGGGGGTATTTAGAGAGGGGCAGTTTGGGAGATATTATACAAGGGAAAGTGTGGGGGATATTTTGGAGAAGAGCAGTTGGGGGGTATTTTGGAGAGGGGTAGCGTGAGGGGATATCATACAGAAGGATAGTATGGAGTGATATTTTGGAGAAGGGTAGTGTGGCGGGGTATTTTGGAAAGGGGTAGTGGGGGTATTTTGTGCAGGAAGCACAGTGAGGGGCAATTATTCAAGTACAGAGCATAGGAAATATTTTCATTTATGGGACAGTAAAATTATGCTTTAATTTTTAAGGGCACCATGTCGGAAGTGCTGCTGAAGATGGAGAAAAGGGAAGTCTGGAGAGATGAGATTTGTGCATGAAATCTCATCATGGCATTTGTGCTACATGGAGACAAAAGGGATTGGAGTGACTCCTATCAGAGAAGATGTCTGTTATGTTTCGGTAACTGAGGAGAAATAGCAAAAAATAGCAAAAACGGTAATACACCAGAGAGGCTGGAACCTATTGGATTGCAGTAACCTGAACTAACCACACAACTAGAGGTAGCCGTGGAGCGTTCCTACGGTGATCCTAGACGCCTCGTCACAGCCTGAGAGATAACTACAACTAAAGGCAGAAAGATGAAAGCTATCTGCCCCGGAGCAGATCCCCAAAGAAAATAGGAAGCCCCCAAACATGTAATGGTGGTTAGACAAGAAGAAAGCACGGACACAGACAGAAAATAGAATGAGCAAATGCTGGGGCCCAATCTGTCTAGACAGAAAAGTACAGGAAAGAATTCTGACTGCAATCCAATAAAACCCTAACAAAAATACCAACACTTCTGATTGCCAAAAAACCTGAGATCACACGATCTCATCTACCTAAATCAGATCTCTGGTGTAACAAAATGCTATTCAGCAAATAAAAAGTAACAAAGGTGCAAAGCAAAAGTGCAGACAAAAATGGAGCACAATTGCAGCACCAGACCCCCAAAAGGGGACAGGCTGCAGTCCACTGCAAGCAGCAAACCAGCAATGAAAATCAAACAGAGGGAAAAAAAAACAGCAAACACTTATCTGAAGGAGAGCAGGAAACTAGCAGTGCTTCAAGCAAGACCAGAAGGAACAATTGATAACCGACAAGGCTGCTGGGAACTCAGGCCACTTATATCCTACCATTCAGCGCCAGCTGAAGGCCATTCAGTAATCAGTTCATTACCCTCAGCAACCACCGGAGGGAGCCCCAGCTCAGAAGCCGCCTCCAGCATATTCACAACAGATGTCACCTATAAGGTACCTGGATGCAAATGTTTATTTGTAGTCCTGCTTGCGTCTCATCAGTTCTATGGTTTGTGCATGGTCTGCAGTCTGATGATGGCTGGTAACAACAACTCCCAGCATCTCCTTACCATTGTTAAGGACATTGTAGATTCATGCAATACAAATGTATATGGAGCTGACCTGACATTATAATTGATAGCTGTACTAAAGCTTGGTGCTGTATACATGTACTGATTTTTTTCTCTGCATTCATGTACTGACGGTACTTCTGGCACTGCATTCATGTACTGACAGTTTTTCAGGTGCTGCAATCATGTACTGCTCGTATTTCTGGTGCTGCACTCATGTACTGACAGTGTTCTGACACTGCATTCATATACTCACAGTGGTTTTGGTGCTGCATTCATGTACTGACCGTGTTCTGATGCTGCATTCATGTACTGGTGGTGACTCATGCTGCATTCATGTACTGACATTGTTTCTGGTGCTCCATTTATGTACTGACCATGTTCTGGCACTCTTTTGCTGACTTAGTTATGGCGCTGCATTCACGTACTGTCGGTGGTTCTGGTGCAGAATTCATGTAATAATGGTGGTTCTAGTTCGGTATTTATGTAATGATAGTGGTTCCAAGGCTGAAATCATGTATTGATGGTGGTTCTGGTGTTGCACTCTTGTGCTGACAATGGTTATGATCTTATGCACATGTAGAAATCCATAACGTGTTTCATGGCTATGTTAAAACTTAAAAAGTGTTAAAACTTAAAGATTTGAGATTATGACAAGGCTTTGGTGAGTTTCTGCTTCAAAAACTCAATTTAAGTGTTCACACAGATTTTTTACAGCAGAAACTCTCCAAATCCTTCTCAAATACTCAAAATTTGGTTCCAAGTATGTATTAATGTACTGATTGTGGTTCTGGTGATGTATTCATGTAACTTCCCCTTTTAAAAAAATTTGCGGCCTTTGGGATTTGATCAGTATGGCAATGTGGCCCTTGGACCAAAAAAATGTGCACACCTGGCATAGAATATAGGATGTCAATCATAATGAGAAAATAAGATTATCGCCGGCTGCAGATGAGCATATGAAAAATCATCTGAGTTTCATCCAGAAAATTTGGATGAGTTTTCTCTCATTTCCATCCGATTTTCATCTGTGTAACATCCATTTGTTTAGTTTTTTTTATGTACGCGTGACATCTGTGTGATGGTCATGTGCTGCCCGTGTGCGATCCGTTTTCAGACATCTACACTAAAACTGTACATGATCAAATACAGTTTTCTAGGTTTATAGTAGAGATGTATCCGTAAAATTCAGATACCACTCGGATGTTTTGTGTGGGATGTTTTTTTTTATGCACCCATAGACTTGAACTGGTGAGTCTTATCCGAAACTTGGAAGAAAGCAAAGCATGCAGCGATTTTTTTCTCACGTACAGTTGATCAGAGAAAAAAATTGTACTTCAGAACAGCACTATTAAATAACATGGGTCAGTGTGTTGTTCGTGCATTATCTGATTAAAAATCAGACAGCACATGTCCAATTTATACATTTGTCTGCATGAGCCCATAAACCCAGACATGTCTCCTTTTTTTTCTGGAGAATTGATAAGAAAAAGAAAACAGATATGTAAACATGCCCTTAGATTATCCATGGAAACACACGGATAGAATACATGGACATCTGAATGACCCCAAAAATATTAGCTTTGAGGGTTGTATAGTAGGCTATGGCTCTCAGGGAAGTGTATGAGTTCAATTCCCAAACATGGCAGTGCCTGACTGCAATTCCTTAGTCCTTCTCATGTTTTTCTTTTCTTTCACACTCCAAAAATCTACTGATACATTTACAATGTGGCACTATAGATTGTATTAAAATATTGCAAAAAGTAGTAAAAAATTATCAAAACATCTTTCATCTGACAAAGATCCCATTTTTGCTCTTCAATCGTAATGCTAACAAATAAGAGATATTAATAAACATTCAGAATAAAAGCTCATTTGGTTCCTGCACAACCCACAGGCAGAGCAGAGGACAAATTAGCATAATTACATTTGCATAATACCTCATCCAGAGAAATGA
This sequence comes from Oophaga sylvatica, assembly GCA_033576555.1. NCBI lineage: Eukaryota > Metazoa > Chordata > Amphibia > Anura > Dendrobatidae > Oophaga > Oophaga sylvatica. The sequence continues at coordinate 163,013,168 of JARQOD010000003.1, forward strand.
ACTGCTCTCATGCTCGACTGCACAGAAGAAGTGGGGTAACTGTCTGTGTAAGCTGCCATATGGGAACTAGCCGCCTAGAGAGGACTTTTTCCCAAGTGCCTCATTCACTAAACAGTACGTCTCTGTGGATTTGGAAAGGGCTGACTTCTTCTCACACACTTACAGTGGAATGGATTTTCTCCCCCTCTATATATACTGTACATGTCATAGGGTTAATTAAGCTAGAGTCGTAAAACTAAACTCAGCAAGTTCTGAAGTTGACACCTCTGGGCAATTTATATTGATTCTAAGAAACATATTCATCAAAAATATGCACAATGACACAAAGTAAAAAAAATTGTAATCATATTTCAGTAGCATGGTGTACTTTTATGGCACATTGTTTTCCAAATAGCACAATAAAAACAACGCAATGAGTAAAGATGTTGTCTGAAACCCGTCTGCAGAGTTATAGGTGTATTGGATTAGAATCGATTTACAATAAACGTCAAATTTTAAGGATCCTTTTTGCAGGTTTTTTTTTACAGGATGTGGGTGAGCTGATGGTTACATTTGATCCGTGTAGGTTCCAGAACCCGATCCACTAGTATTTGGTTCATATGATATACATATAAATATATATGTCTATACACTATACAGGGTGGTCCAAAAGTAGGTGGACAGAAAATAATAACATTTACTTTGATTTATATATAAAATTATATTTACTAACACAAGCATAACGATGCCAATTAAATTTTATTCGAACAATAATACAAAAGTCCTTACATTTTATCAACGCAGGTGCTCAAACTGTTTTCCATCACAATTTGCACAGCTTTGAAGTCCACCTCTTACGCTTCGATAAACATTTTTGCACAAGCCTCTTTGGGTATTAATTTCTTGAAATGCATCTCTTATGTAATTTTTCAAATCACTGACACTTTTTGGTTTTCGACTATAAACTTTGTCCTTGAGTACTCCCCAAAAGAAAAAATCCATTGGGGTCAAGTCTGGTGAACGTGCCGGCCAATCAAGTGGGCCTCTTTGGCCAATCCATTTATTAGGAAATGTTTCATCAAGATACTCGTGGACTACTCTTGAATAATGTGGAGGGGCCCCATCTTGTTGGAAATAAAGGTCATTTGAATTAGGCTGTTGCTGTAACTGGGGAACAACTTGATTCATTAGAATTTCGAGATACTTATCTCCTGCGACTGTTCCATCAAAAAAAGTGGTCCAAAAACACCAAAACTTGAAATACCACCCCAAACATTGACACCAGCCTCATTTAGTTGTTGCTCTAATGTTAAATGCATGTTCTCATTATACCAGTAAATACAATTATGTCTGTTAATATGGCCAGATAATTTGAAAGAAGCTCCACATAATGTTATCTAAAATTACTGGATTTTCTTCAATTTCGTTAAGCATAATCTCACTAAATTGCAGCCGCCTGTCTGGATCATCCTCCAATAAACCATGAATTAGACGTGGACGATAAGCTTTTCACCCAATAGATTTCAGGATTCGCATGATGGAAGCTCCTGAAATTCCCAATTCTAAAGAGACTCTTCTGGTGGACTTTTTTGGACTCTGAACAAAGGTTTCAGCAACAAGTTGTTTATTATTTTCTGTACAGGCTGTTTTGGGTCGACCAGTTTTTGGAGCATTAAGGATTGAGCCAGTGGCATCGAATTTGTCACGAATGTGGTAAATGGTTTGTCTCTTTGGGGCTTGAGTACCAAATGTTTCAACCCAATTTGCTCCAACTGTTTCAGCATTTTGAGATTTCCAATACTCTTTTAAAATCCATTTTCTTTGATCTGTATTTAAATTATTTGCCATTTTGGGGGAGATTTATCTGTGAAAACTGGATCTGTGAAACTGACTCAGTTGCCCTTAGCAACCAAACAGATTCCAGCTTTCATTTTCCAAAGAGTCTGTGAAGAATGAAAAGTGGAATCTGATTGGTTGCTAAGGGCAACTGAGTCAGTTTCACTTTACACCATGTTTGATAAATCTCCCCCTTCATAACCCTATTACACATACTGTCCACCTACTTTTGGACCACCCTGTATCTGCAGCAGAACTAGCCTCAAATAGACCATGAGACACAATGAAAAGCAATAGCATTAGTTTGGCCATAGCTTATGAGGGAATATGATGCCACCTGTGGCACACTTACCATAGATGGTTGGGTTCTTGCCCTTGTTCATCTGTTTTAGCCTTTTTTGATGAGATTTTCCATTATAATGTATTTGGGCTTGGGCAGCAGAGTTGAGCTGGATGTTGCAGACGTCACATAGAGTATAGGATGGTAGTCTCTTCTGCTTGGATTGCAGGTCCATTGTTAGGCCGTTCGGCTGGCCATCCGCACATAAGGGAATGGATAGCAAGGAGTCTGTAGAGTAGGCAGGACTCACAGGGCGCTTCATGACTGCATGCAAAAAAAAGAGGAGAAAAGCCATGCTTTAATCAAATGTGCCCACCAATGATGACATAAATCTGTTGACCAATAGTGCTAGAAATGAGTAGTCCATGGGTCGGTCCACAATAACACTATTAGATGTTTAGGATTAATTTGTTAACACAGCAGGATATAAATGTATGAGAGTTTCATGATATTCTTAATTGTGGATGGAAAAAGAAATGGAGAATAAGACGGTAATGTAAAACACAACTGTCCACATACCAGAGGCAATATACCTGCTGTATTTCCACTGAACTTAGGAATAAATTATTCATTTTGATTTGAAGGAAATCTGTCACAAAGCTTTTGCTACTCCGACTGACAGCAGCATGATATAGGGTCAGATACCCTGATTCCAGCAGTGTATCACTTACTGGGCAGTTTTATTAAAATCACTGCTTTATCTGCGGCAGAACTATCAGGTCTCTGAATGCTGAGCTCTGTATAACTCGCCCACACCACTGATTGGCTGCTTTCTGTGTACACTGTGCATAGGCAGAAAGCTGGTGGTGCCGGGGTTATACAAAGCTAACAAATATGATGGACTACATGACAGCATGTTTACTAGTCCTTTAGTGATAATCACAAGCTGATAAAGCAGTGATTGTATAAAAACTACAGCAAGCAGCCCAGTAAATAATACATTGCTGGGTCTTCGTCTTCACATTCTGCTGATCTCAGATTAGGTGGCAAAAACCTGGTGACAGATTCCCTTTAAAAGGTTTTCTGGAAAGTATAGTTTTTGACAAAATGTTCTGATTGGTTTAAAGAAAAAAGAACCAATACTTATCTCGCTAAAGCCCCTGCTGTTCTGATTCTGATTCTGCCTGATTTCCTACCGGTTTCTAATAACTCCTGCAATGATGGTGTCATTGTTGCAGAGAAATGTGACCAATCTGTCCAATCACAGACCGCAGTAGTGATCTACTACAGCCGGTGAGCAGCTACAGTGGTCACATGTCCCTATGATGGGACATCATCACCTGCAGTAGTAAGTGGCTTTAAAATGTCCTGATGGCAGTGAGTTTGCAAAATGGGTTGTTTAGTTTTAACCCCTTAGTGACAGAGCCATTTTGCAGCTTAACTGACCATTGTCACTTTATGAGGTTATAACTCTGGAACGCTTTAACGAATCCAGCTGATTCAGAGATTGTTTTTTCGTGACATGTTGTACTTCACGTTAGTGGTAAAAATTTTTTTACATGACTTGCGTTTATTTATGGAAAAAATGGAAATATGGCAAAAATTTTAAAAATTTAGCAATTTTCAAACTTTAAATTTTTATGCCCTTAAATCAGAGAGATATGTCACACAAATTTCTTATTAAATAACATTCCCATATATCTACTTTACATCAGCACAATTTTGGGAACAAAATTTTTTTTTGTTACGAAGTTATAAGGGTTAAAAGTTGACCAGCGATTTCTCATTTTTACAGTTATATGAAAAAGTTTGGGCACCCCTATTAATCTTAAGCTTAATGTTTGATAAAAATTGGTGTTTTTGCAACAGCTATTTCAGTTTGATATATCTAATAACTATTGGACACAGTGATGTTTCTGCCTTGAAATGAGGTTTATTGTACTAACAGAAAATGTGCAATCTGCATCCAAACAAAATTTGACAGGTGCATAAGTATGGGCACCTCACCAGAAAAGTGACATTAATATTTAGTAGATCCTCCTTTTGCAAAAATAACAGCCTCTAGTCGCTTCCTGTAGCTTTTAATGAGTTCCTGGATCCTGGATGAAGGTATTTTTGACCATTTCTCTTTACAAAACAATTCCAGTTCAGTTAAGTTTGATGGTCGCCGAGCATGGACAGCCCTCTTCAAATGATCCCACAGATGTTCAATGATATTCAGGTCTGGGGACTGGGATGGCCATTCCAGAACATTGTAATTGTTCCTCTGCATGAATGCCTGAGTAGATTTGGAGCGGTGTTTTGGATCATTGTCTTGCTGAAAGATCCATCCCCTGCGTAACTTCAACTTTGTCACTGATTCTTGAACATTATTGTCAAGAATCTGCTGACACTGAGTGGAATCCATGCGTCCCTCAACTTTAACAAGATTCCCGGTGCCGGCATTGGCCACACAGCCCCAAAGCATGATGGAACCTCCACCAAATTTTACTGTGGGTAGCAAGTGTTTTTCTTGGAATGCTGTGTTTTTTTTGACGCCATGCATAACGCCTTTTTGTATGACCAAACAACTCAATCTTGGTTTCATCAGTCCACAGGACCTTCTTCCAAAAAGAAATTGGCTTCTCCAAATGTGCTTTTGCCTACCTCAGCCGACTGTTTGTGGCGTGCTTGCAGAAACGGCTTCTTTCGCATCACTCTCCCATACAGCTTCTCCTTGTGCAAAGTGCGTTGTATAGTTGACCGATGCACAGTGACACCATCTGCAGCAAGTTGATGCTGCAGCTCTCTGGAGGTGGTCTGAGGATTGTCCTTGACTGATCTCACCATTCTTCTTCTCTGCCTTTCTGATGTTTTTCTTGGCCTGCCACTTCTGGCCTTAACAAGAACTGTCCCTGTGTTCTTCCATTTCCTTACTATGTTCCTCACAGTGGAAACTGACAGGTTAAATCTCTGAGACAGCTTTTTGTATCCTTCACCTGAACAACTATGTTGAATAGTCTTTGTTTTCAGATCATTTGACAGTTGTTTTGAGGGCCCATGATGCCACTCTTCAGAGGAGATTCAAACAGGAGAACAACTTGCAAGTGGCCACTTTAAGTAGCTTTTCTCATGATTGCATACACCTGGCTATAAAGTTCAAAGCTCAATGAGGTTACAAAACCAAAAAAAGTGCTTTAGTAAGTCAGTAAAAAGTAGGTAGGAGTATTTAAAACAAAAAAATGATAAGGGTGCCCATACGTATGCACCTGTCAAATTTTGTTTCAATGCAGATTGCACATGTTCTGCTAGTACAATAAACCTCATTTCAAGGCAGAAACATTACTGTGTCCAATAGCTATTAGATATATCAAACTGAAATAGCTGTTGCAAAAACACCAATTTTTAGAAAACATTAAGCTTAAGATTAATAGGGGTGCTCAAACTTTTTCATATAAATGTACAACACCATTTTTTTTTAGGGACCACATCACATTTGAAGTCACTTTGAGGGTCTATATGATAGAAAATATCCAAAAGTGACACCATTCTAAAAACTGCACCCCTCAAGGTGCTCAAAACCACATTCAAGAAGTTTATTAACCCTTTACATGCTTCACAGGAACTGAAGCAATGTGGAAGGAAAAAAACTAACATTTAACTTTTTTTGCAAAAACTTTACTTCAGAACCAATTTTTTTATTTTCACAAGTATTAAAAGAAAAAATAAACCACAAAATTTGTTGTGCAATTTCTCCTGAATACACCGATACCCCATATGTGGGGGTAAACCACTTTTTGGGCGCACGGCAGAGGTCACAAGGGAAGGAGCGCCGTTTGACTTTTTCAACGCAGAATTGGCTGGACGCCATGTCGCGTTTAGAGAGCCTCTGATGTGCCTAAACAGTGGAAACCCCCAACAAGTGACCCATTTTGGAAACTAGACCCCTTAAGGAACTTATCTAGATGTGTGGTGAGCACTTTGAACCTCCAAGTGCTTCACAGAAGTTTATAACGTAGAGCTGTGAAAATAAAAAATCATTTTTTTCCTCAAAAATGATTTTTTTAGCCCGCTATTTTTTTATTTTCCCAAGGGTAACAGGAGACCCCAAAAGCTGTTGTGCAATTTGTCCTGAGTACGCTGATACCCCATATGTTGGGGTAAACCACTGTTTTGGCGCACGGCAGGGCTCGGAGGGGAGGGAGCGCCATTTGACTTTTTGAACGCCACGTCGTGTTTGGAGACCCCCTGATGTGTCTAAATAGTGGAAACCCCTCAATTCTAGCTCCAACCCTAATCCCAACACACCCCTAACTCTAATCCCAACCCTAACCCTAATCCTAACCCTAATTCCAACCCTAATTGTATCCCTAACCCTAATTGTATACTTAACCCTAATTGTATCCCTAACCCTCATTGTAACCTTAACCCTAGCCCTAACCCTAACGGAAAAATGAAAATAAATACAATTTCTTTATTTTATTATATGGGGGTGATAAATGGAGGGGTTTATGTACTATTTTTTTTATTTTGATCACTGTGATAGTTTATCACAGTGATCAAAATGTACTTTCACTTTATGAATTGAATCTGCCGGCAGTGCGCCCGCCATTTTCTTTTACAGGATGAAGACGCCGGGAGGATCGGAGCTGTGGGAGGACATGGGGGACACCAGGAGGTACTGGGGGGATCGGAGTTACCGGGGGGGTGGATCGGGGTTCGGGGGTGCGATCACATCAGAGGGGAGAGAAATTACTTGCAGGATTGCAGCTTTTTTTTTCTTTTGCGATCGCCATTATATGGTTAATAACGGCAATCGCAAAAGCGGGGGGACTTCGGGGGACCCTAATTATGTTCTCAGACTCGGCGGGCGCAGTGCGCACTGCGCAGGCGCCCGCCGTTTTCTTTTACAGCAAGAAGACACGGGGAGCTCGGGGAGTCCGGGAGACATGAGGGTACATCGGGGGGCTGATCGGTGGTCCCGGGGACCCCATTTCTCTCCCCTTTGATGTGCGATCACATCAGAGAGAGAAATTTAATGGAGAATAGCGGCTTTTTTTTTGCGATCGCCGTTATATGGTTAATAACGGCGATCGCAAAAGCAGGGTCGGTAAAAATCATCATCCGACTCTGGGGGGCGCTATATACTTTCTCCACAGCGCCATTAAAAGGCGTATCGGCGGTCTTTAAGGGTTAAAAAATTTTTTTCTTATAGCTCTTTAGGTACTTCTGGGGTAATAGTGAATCAACCTCCACGGTGTGCATTCGGTCCCAGTGTAGACACTTTGTCTTGGTGTGGACACACAAAAGGTTCATCTACAGTTGCATATAAATGTTTGGGAACCCCTGGTCAAAATTACTGTTATTGTGAACAGTTAAGCAAGTTGAAGATTAAATGATCTCTAAAAGGCCTAAAGTTAAAGATGACACATTTCTTTTGTATTTTAGGCAAAAAATATATATAGTTAGTAATCTTTTACATTTTAAAAATTACAAAAGGAAAATGGGCCAATGCAAAAGTTTGGGCACCCTGCATAGTTAGTACCTAGTAGCACCCCGTTTCAAAGTATCACAGCTTGTAAATGCTTTTTGCAGCCAGCCAAGATTCTTTCAATACTTGTTTGAGGGATTTTCATCCATTTGTCCTTGGAAAATTCTTCTAGTTCTGTGAGATTCCTGGGTCGTCTTGCATGCACTGTGAGGGCCATTGTAAAACCTTCAGCTTGCGCCTTTTAAGGTAGTCTATTGTGGATTTTGATGTGTGTTTAGGATATTCATTTGTAAAAGCCATCCTCTTTTCAACTTTAGCTTTCTTACAGATGGTGTTATGTTTGCATCAAGAATTAGTTGAAATTTCATTTATTCCAATCTTCCCTCTACCCATGAAATGTACCCTGTGCCATTGGCTCTCACTGAAATTCCGCTTGTCTTCCAGACCTTATCTTGACCTCCACTGTTCCTGGTAACTGACATTTCTTAATTACATTTCGAACTGAGGAAAGGACAACTTGAAAACACTTTGCTATCATTTTCAGAGTGCTTGGCAGCTGCTTAGAAAAACCCATAGCTGTTGTTTTTTGGCACAAGGTTAGAGGAGGCTGGGTTTTTATAAAGCTGAGAAATTTGCAGCACCTGGCCTTTCCTAATGGTGATAGTGATCAATGCCAAAACCCTAAAATGCTAATTAAGGTTAACTTTTGCATCGACGCATTTCCCTTTTTGTAATTTTTAATACAAAAAAAAAAATACAATATACTTTTTTTCTGCCTAAAATGCACAGGAAATGTGTCATCTTTAACTTTAGGACTTTTATAGATCATTTCACAATAACAGTAATTTTGACCAGGGGTGCACAAAGTTTTATATGCCACTATACATGTACTTTGGCATAGTGTCTGGTATTTAGGACACTTTAACCAGACGTAGGATGGGGGGGGGCGCTCTGTGTGTCTCATAAACCTCTACTTTATATTAGTATAGCATGTAATACTTGTAAGATGCTATCATTATTATTACTGATTTAATGTAGAATATCATGTTTTCTTTTAATTCTCAGAAATCATGCAATACCTTAAATAAGTCACAAGATGGCATAACTACATTTAAACTAACCACTGCACCACACCTTTCAGGGTTCACGCACTACACCCAAAGTGTTAACGAGAAACAATTGGTAATTATATTAGGGACAGTTTTAGGAATGTGGTCAGCTGTTTGTCCTCAGTGCTATCTATCGGTAGTGTGTGTAGTACATTCAGGATGGCATGGGACCAAGTCCGATGTGATTTTACAGTTAAATACCATATTGAAGAGTTAGCTCAAGTATGAGTCTCTGAGTTGTCCTCCTTTTTGTCTTCCTGCTTTAGCAGTTACCTAGTTTAGCGCATCTGGGTAAGCTGGGATAATAGATCCCCCACTGCGTCTATTACAGGGGATACCTCACAGCTTTCCTATAGTGCTGATGATACATATCATGTCTCCTATTGATGATCCCCTATGTCTCCCCTATTGATGATCTATAAGGAGGGCTCACGCACACGACTGTATTTTCGGTGTGATCCAACAAAACATCAGATCGTACTGAGACCAATGCTATGCCATGGGGCCATGCATGTGCCCGATTTTATCTTCGGACCAAGTGAGTCCGAGGAAAAAAAAATGCATCATGTGCAATTTGCATCCGTAAATTGAATCGCACTGAGCCATGCAAGTCAATGGGTTTGTAAAAAAAAAAAAAAAATGGACTGCAGGCCGAGCGCGGTCTGATTTTCACAGACTGACGAGATGGAGGCACTGTTTTTTTTCCATCTTCTCCTTCATCCAGGAGAATCTGTTCATGCTCTGATCAGAGTGTACTTAGCATAATCCAACCGATTTTCTCAGATGTGAGAAAATACGGTGGTGTTATCCAAGCCTTAGGAAGATATGTTGTTCTTTGAGACCTGGTTTACATCCAGGTGAGTGCAGTAATGATGCACGTAATTGCGGCCACCCAGCTATTCTACATGTAGCTGAGCAACAAGAGGAAAGAAAGAAGCCATAAAGAGAGAACTCAAAAGAGGTTCTGCAGCAAGTTTACCCCTCCACTACCCTGGACAACAAGGATGTTAAGGCCGGGGTCACACTTGCGAGAAACTCGCATGAGTCTTGCACCTCAATACCCTGCACTGCCGCCGGCACTCGGGACCGGAGTGTTCAGCTGCATAGAAATACATACAGCCGCACATTCGCGGTGCCGGAGTGCCGGGTATTTAGGTGCGAGACTCGTGCGAGTTTCTCGTAAAGTGTGACCCCAGCCTTAAATGCAATATCTCTTTAATTTAAAAAAAAGGAAAAAAAATTGCGTGGGTTCCCGCGCAATTTTCAAGTCCAGAGAGGGAAAGTCACCCATGGCCCCTTCCCAGGCTAAGAATATCAGCCTGCAGCTGTCTATTAAAATAGGGGGCCTCCCAATAAAAATGATGTGGGGTCCCCCTATAATAGCTAGAAAGGCTATGCAGGCAGCTGGGGGCTGATATTCATAGCCTAGGAAGGGGCCATGGATATTTGCCCCTCCCTGGCGTCAAACACCAGCCCGCAGCCGCCCCAGAAAGGGCGCATCTGTAAGATGCGCCAATTCTGGCACTTAGCCCCTCTCTTCCTATGCATGAAAATCCGCATCAAAAACGCATCAAATCCGCATCTGCGTTTTCTGCCAAAAGGTGCAGATTCTGTGCAGAAAATTCTGCAGGCAAATCTGCAACGTGTGCACATACCCTTAGGATTTCCCTGCTCTAGACCCCTAGTGGGTATTGGCGGTAGCTCCTTCACAACCCTAGACCATCAGGGATATTAGTGTTCATATTGAAATGTTGGGATCAACATTTTATTTTTCCAATAATAACACTAACCCCTTCACTAGTCTATTCCAACAGGAAAGTTGGCATTAGGCACTTTAATGCCAGAACTAATCATAGCTATTTGTGTTATTTTAGTTGATGCAAATACTTTTCCGTCCAATTATGACAAGAGTATTCTTAGAATGATGCCTTTATTGGCTAACTCGAAAATTTTAGTTGAGAGAAGGGAGAAGCCATCGGGGTCCTGCCTCTGGGACTATTCACATAGGTCCCAGTCGCACTTACAACAGTGTTTTTCTCAGAAGAGTTGCAGTTTGAAATGCAGGAGACGGTCTGTGATACATGATGGCCCTGGTTTGGGCAACATAAATCAGCTGACAGTTTCCCTTAATTATAGATAATTGGGATATTAGAGTTGTTTCCTCTAAGCTGCATTCACACTTTGTACAATTTTTGTAAAATAGCATCCTTTTTTACATTGATTTTCCAATGTTATGGCAAAAACACTGGTTTTACAGCAATATTTGGAAATTATAGTGAAAACAAAGCAGTTTTATTGCAGCTTTAGATATCCCTGTTTAACATACCCCTTTAGAGAATATGGATAAAATAGACTGGGTGTTCCTGCATTATATATTATTTCTATCAGCATCAGTTCAGATCCCACATAACCCCTTAAAAATACCAAATTGTACATTAATGAGTGATATTTGTGTGTCTTTGCAGGCATGCCAAGGGATGGAGGGTCCATACACTGTTCTTGCACAGGGAACTTCAGCTTTCACTGTCTTCTGGTAACACCTATATGTGAATGTATCCATTTACTTCCAGAAAAGAATGCTGGAATGTTCCAGAAGATGATCCAGAAATGTTATTTCATGTACATGTAAGTATAGACGTGTAAAAGGAAACAATGTTTAAACACTGGAGTTGCAGTGCCATACTATACTAATCGGGGTATAATGAGATATGTCATTGTACATTTTTTGCTACATAAGTTTTCTCTATTTTCATCTGCATTTGCCCAAACATTGCCTGGTTTACATGATCCGTTCCTTCCCACTATGTAATACTGTGACATAATACTGTAACATAATACAGTTATAGTGGTCCATGTAGCCAACATTTACCTAATGAAAAGGCCATATAGATGTCAGGGGATAAGTCTGTTACTAATCACAGAGAAAACAAAAATCCCCTAAAACTTGATTTCTACTGATATGCATGAAAAGTATTCATAACAACTATAAATCTTAAAGGTAAATAAGGTTCATGTAAAAAGTAATCCACCTCTTATTCAAAACACAGAAAGCATTCAAATTGTGTAAACTTGCACATGACACTAGCTCAAAAACGTGAAAAAATCCCTGAGCTCCAGATTCTGCAGCTTTTTTTCTGTTTTGCGTTGCATGGCTCCATTGCAGAGATCTTCACTGATGTTGCTTTTGGAGCGCAGTATGGGAAATCTTTGCTTGCAGTTAAACTGTGCATTTCTTCAGAGTTTTCTTTGAGGGCATGTTGTTTCACCGCTCCTTCTGAGATGCTGCCAACTGTAGCTCAGCAGTCTAGCAGTCTTAGAGTTTTTTTTGGTGTGTGTGCGTTTTCACCTCTCCCAGATGCTGCCAATCACAGCAACGTCTGAGACTCCTATACTGCTTGATTAGCTGCTGAGCTGTGACTGACAGCATCTGAGCGAGAAGGAGTGGTAAAATCTCACACCCCCCAGTGTAGTCTCTGAAGAAATGCCAAGGTGCACTACAAACAGAGATTTCACATACTGTCCTCCAGAAGCAAGTAATTTCCCCATCTCCTCCGCTGCCGGCGTCGGCAGGAATTGCACTGCCCTCGGGTGATATCTGAGTGCACCACTCATTCAAAGAACACGTTACAAGCCTCAAAATGGAGTAGCCCATTGGGTGGCACCTATCTACAAAATAGGATCCTTCCCAAAAGCAACTCAAAAGATGTAGACTATCAGGATGCACAGGTACCAAACGGAAAGCGGACTCAATATCAGTCTTCGCTAACAGTGCCCACTTTCCATACTTGCTCATCCAATCTACCACTGTAACAAATGAGGTATAGACCATGGAGCAAAGCTCCAAATCTATCCCAACATTTACGAAATGGCCCCGAGGGGCCAACAAATGCTGAATGAACAGAAATTTATTCAGCTCCTTTTTGAGTACCACTCCCTGTTTATCCAAAGGTTGAGTATGAAATGGACCCGCCATCCGTCTGCGGTTAACCTCATTTATAATTTTATTATTTACAACCAATGGATGCTGATAAGCAGACTTCAAATATTTTAAAGTAAATGGAACCTTATGTGCTGGTGAAGGAATCTTGAAACTGTAACAAAAACCTTCCTCTAATAATACTGCCTTATCCTCTTTGAGTACCTACTAAGATAAGGGGCCATTGTGAGAAGTCTCACTAGCCTCTCCCCCTTTGGTAATGTCCACCCTATTCCTATTTTGTCCTTTTTTAAAGCAGTGGGCCGATCTGTGTGATCCTCCACCACAGGACGAACATGGTGTTTAAATTTACTACATTTGCACTGTCCCTCATTGAACTGCCAACACAGACCTAGATTTATCCCTGAACCACAGCTTGGGGTGCACCTCCTGAAACCAATGTTGAATGGATCCCTTGGCCCCACTGAAAGGGACTGCTCAAAACGGGATGTGCCATTACTTTTAACCGAAGCCCAAAATATTTCTGAACCCACCGAATACTAGGCCGCTCTGCCCTCTAATGGAATTTCTCGTCATATCTCAACCAAGTCTGCCCCCCATAAATCCTATGTGCTTTGCATATGGCGTCCATATAGCAGAACAGCCTAGAGCAGCACTCCGGTATCTTCTCACCTATGACACCAACTAAAATGGTAGAAGCCTGTAACAAATTAACAAAGGTTTGTGGAATAAGCCGCCACCTACGCTTCTCCTTTTCCTCTCGTCCTTTGTACCTTTATAGAAGTTAAACCTTTCTAACAGACGGGAGAATATTTCTACATATTCATCCTTCCAGATTTTCTCCTTCACCTATTTTTTCAAATGAGTCCCTAAAGTACCCTGAATACAGACATATACCTCTCCCTTAGACCTATCATCCAACACAATTATGTCCCCTTCCTTATCCTTTTCAGTTTGCACTGATACCAAAACTTTATTCCCACTAAAATCTACCCCTTCAGACCGAGAAACCGCTTCCTCCTAGGGCAAGACCTGCAAAAGGATGGAGGGGGAAGCCACATCCTGAATGGTCACTGGTGGGACTCTTGCGGCAAGGACGAGGAGCCTCGTCTGCTGTCAGGCGCTCCGGTGGTCTCAATCTGCGCACACGCCGTGCAGTCTGCGCCCTACTCTCGCCAACGACACCCGATATGCTGATAATTTCCTGCAGCCTTGCCATGATCCCGGCCCTGTCCATGCCGCAAGCTGCTGAATGTAGCTGCTCCACAATTCCTTCCATCTTCGCCATGCCAGCTGCATGAATGGTGACTACTTGCAGATTATTAGCTAGCCACCTTCCCCTGGTATTTTTTATATCTCCCGTTTTTCCCCCTTCTAACCACCATCCCACCTTTCACTCCTCCCCTTAAACTTTTTTACTTCTACTTAATCTCCCAACAACCTCAACATTAACCCCTGCTCTGCCCTACATAGCTGAGTCATGGGTCACTGTGCCCATTGCTCTTCCTGAGCTATGTTTTCTCTTTATCACTTGCTGTTGCAAATTGTCTCTTCAGAGAGTAAGAGGACTAGAACTCTAGCGCCACCTATTGGAAGTAGCAATCCTAAAAGTCAACATCGACCCTTTAACGAGCCTTGTCACATGACTTAGGATAAAAGTCAAACCAGAATGGCTGTTATCCTAACTCATGTGACAAGAGTTGTTAAAGGGTTGACATTGACTTTTAGGATTGCTACTTCCAATAGGTGGCGCTAGAGTTCTTCTCTTTGTCTCTGAAGAGACAATTTGCATAATTCCCAGAGGAGCATTGCGGCTTTAAGTCTCCTGATCTCAACATGCTTAACATGTCACTCTCCGCAAGGAGAAACATTACTTCTTGGATCACTTGCAGTTGGAAATACCATGGTATTTTCTTCAAATCATTATTTTAAATGGGGCCCTGAAGTGATTAAGCTGGGGTTGTCGAGTAGTGGACAACCCCTTTAAGCTTTGAGGGATTTTTTGTTTTATCTGTAATTAGTCTGATTTAAAATTCCTGGTATATATCACCACTTGTTCATTTGTGACTTATGGTGATAAACGATGGGCCTATTAGCCAGAGAAGAGCGACTTAGAGAGCAGTGCCTGCTGTAGAGGAGCTGACATGACTATTAGGGTATGTACACACGTTACAGATTCCTGTGCGGATTTTTCTGCGCGGACTCTGCAGAATCCACAGGTAAAATGACCTGCGTTTTACCTGCGGATTTATTGCGGATTTTCTGCGGTACATCTGAGGATTCCTATAATGGAATAGGTGGAATTTTCCGCAGCATGTGCACAGCGGTTTTTGTTTTCCATAGGATAACATGGTACTGTACATCCCTTGGAAAACTGCTGTGGATCCGCAGGGCCAAATCCACTGCGGATCCGCAGACGAATCCGCAACGTGTGCACATACCATTAGGGTGCCTACATAAGGAGTAAATACACTGTGTCAGAAGACTGAGCCAGAATCGCTGTTATGGATTTGCAGCACAGGGATTAGCCCCATTCAGCTGGACTAATCTGCGAGACATTATTACCCACTTTGGCTTTCTGGTGGAATGCACCGAAAACCACTTGAGTAAGTGGCATTTCACTTATTGAAGCAGCCTTGATAGCCATGTTGGAAAAAAAACACAGGACTAGAAACGGTAAAGTATTCTCTTTTTAAAACAATGGGGCACATTCTGCAAGTGCATTTGGTGTGGAATTTGGTGACGAGATTACAAAATCCATGCTTAGATCATACTCTTCGAGGTCATTGACATTGCTGTTTAGCCATTATCTGTATCCCTGAAAAAGCAGAATTGAGGCGAAACTCCTGAGAGTGCCATATAGAACAATGATGCAAGAAGTTCAAATGAATTCTGCTTGCATTTTGTTTTCAGGCGTTATCTATATTTTTAGACAGGCAAAAGAATGTAGTGGACTATGTTCTTGTACCTGCCTGAAAACATGGACACAAGTGGAGAAAAGTGCAAATGAAATCTGAACTCCACGTGTCTCATTGCTATCTATGGCGTAGCCGGGAGAACTGTCTGAACCCTATTTTTTGGGTACTCAGACAGAACACCCGACGGAAGGAGCAAAGCGCAGTTCATCCATTTGTACTTATCAATAAGTGCCTGATAATACATTTTCCAAACAACAACGTTTCTGCAAGTTCTGAAAATGTGTGCCCATGCCCAAATTGTCTGGGCGATATAAGCTGCATGTCATATATATTTATATATGTTTTTAGAACTTACTTTAAGTAGAATGATATTGATAGGTAAATTTTTTCCAATTACAGCAAAATATTGGACAAGTGTCTGCTTGGCGGCTTTCCTTCTATGCCTACTACCCTAAGCCAGGGATATAGTAACAGACAAGTTCTGTACGTTGGGTGGAATTCCTTTTACGAGCCATTCTAGTACATTACACAAACTGTATGCAGGATCATGGGGAATGCATCATCGATAAGTGGCATGTGGTGATGTGGTTGGAGGAATGGGTCATTCATGGGTTACACTGTTTTATTTGGTGTCAATCATCCCCTAACTGAACTTCAGCCAGACCATTGCATCACGGAGACCGCACTGTATTGCATAGCTGGTGACAGCTTCATCCTTCCACAAGATGCGCTGGACACAAAGTAGTCTTTTAAATGCTAGTTAGATCCTGAATCGCAGCCAAACAATGATAAGCAACGACTAGACCTTTCATTTCCCAAAGCGGACAACTCTTTGATAGTCAGATTTTTGCAGATTTTGTTTCCCACCAGATGGTAACTGTTACACAAAGCGCAGAAGAGGCTTGATACCATTTTATTATTATTTTATTATGGTAAATAGTGAAGAACAGCGTCATGGCAAAGATGGCGAGAAGACTGCTAGCAGCGGATTAACCAGCGTAACATCCGGAGTCAGCAACAGAGAATGTAGATTTATTCACATCCAGTATAGACAGCTTACAAAACAGCATGAAATGTGATCAGCCTGATATCTGCTATGGCTGCAGCATGAAAAACATTACAACACAGGAAGAGAAGGAGGAGGCATCCTGTCTGTGAGTGAGGGTTTTTTTTTTTTTACAAAACTTTGTTAACAACCTCACAATATGCACAACATATCAAACAGTACAGTAGTAGTTGTTGCAATACATACAAATCAATATGCATTATTCCAACAAAGACAATGTAACATTGCTCCAACATTGGTAGTGTCGATAAGCGGGATTTGCTTAGTGTCTGCTTCATGTGTTCTTGTACACAGCTACTGGCTTAAAAACTGTTTTTGCATAATCATAAACAGTTAAAATTGCAAACTTCTTGTAAAAACCATAAACTTTGCATTTTACTTGTTATTAAAAATTCTCTTTAGTCTCAGTGCCTGAGGGATTTTTAATTTTATTGTTTACTGCTCGCTGCCAAGAGTACCAGCCGCCTCTACAGGTTATCAGTGGTGGCTGGTCTCCTAGGCATGGAGCGCAGCGCTTACAAGTTCTTTCCAATAGAGTTTGCAATCACTGCACAGAAGCTCGCCGGGACCCAGACAGCTTCAGTGCCACTATGCTACAACGATGTTGCAAAGGAAAAAATGCTTTTACTTTCAGCATGGGAGAGCGCACAGTTTGGGTCAACAGCGTCATCATCACATCTCTGGTCGGAACTGTCAATCAAGTAGGAGTCGAGAGCACTATTACTGTCAAGCAGGAAGAATGAACAATCAATGAACAAGTGTTTTTCTCATTGAGTGGTGGCATGTTTGCCGATTATATACCTGGTAAATGGGCCTTAAGTCAATAAATAACTATAACAATGATATTCCTTTTACTAACCAACTAAGATTCTCCATCCATTAGTAGCACAGCAGAAAATTCTTACTGCCCAAATATAAAAGACAGCGCTCTATCCAAACTAAGTATGCGGCCAATAGTAACCTAATAATCTCAGTAGCTATGTATGCAGGGTTAAATGGGTAATCCATGATTAAGAATAAATGGGGTAGCAGGAGGGATATTATAAAAAAGCATTACTTACCTGTCTATCCCCCTATAACTCTAACACTAAGCGATGTGACTGCAGAGGTCAGGAATAAGGTGCAGTGGTCTTGTGTGTCCATGGGTTGTTATCACTGCAGCCCAATAAACAAAGACTGACCGTGAGCTCTGAAGTGATGGTGCTAAACAGGACCTGCTCTACTGAGACAAATTGCAACCTACATGCACTGATGTGCCAGTACCCATGGTTAAGTGTGGTCCGCCTGTGCAAACAGGTTATTGAATGACATCCGATCTGGAAATATTTACCAGTTCGCAGTTGTTTAATGCTGATGGTCACTTTGTGTAAACTTTATTGCACTCCCACCAACAGCCCATAATTTCTGATCATAAACAATACTTTCCTGTAGACTGTGAGCCCTCGCGGGCAGGGTCCTCTCTCTTTCTGTACTTGTGTGTCCCTTGTCTAGCACATGTTTATTGTACCTGTCTATATTTTTCCCTTTTCATATGTAAAGCGCCATGGAATAAATGGCGCTATATAAATGTATAATATAATAATACTTTCAAGGTGACACCACACCATGGATGACAAGAAGAGCAAACAAATCAATCTGAAATTTCAAATGTATCAAGGATCACCAAGTTACGCCCTGCCTGCTATGGACACATCATACAAAGAGAGCAATCACTGGAGAAGGACATCATAGAAGAATAGAAGGAACAAAGTGATGAGGAAGACCAGCAACCCGATGACTTGATACAATTGAAATAACGGCGGAGAAGACTCTGGTGGACCTATCAAGGCATGCACAAGATAGATCTTCCTACAGAACGTTCATCCATCAAGTCGCCATGGCTTGAGATCGAACCGAAGGCCAAGATATAATAATGAATAACTAGTCAGATTTGAAATTTAGGTATCACTACCACAAAGGCCATTTGAATGGAGAACGTGCTTCTTGTCACCCAATATTCAACAAAACAGATACCATGTATTAAAAAAATGTCTAAAAGGAATATTTTGGAAGGTTTTAGGTAATAATATTCATCTACTTTTCACCCAATCCTCAGCCTCACCAAGTGCTCTTTGTTCCCGTGTAACTATAGAACAAAGCCTGTCCATTGACTGCATCTCCTCAGGTTAGCCAAATTATACTTCCAGGTTACTGTATACAGGATGAGCACTCCGAGCCTCACCAGCTATCATGGGTAGTATGTAAAGCTCTACCTAATGTCACAAGGTTATGTTCATCACTGCCAACATCTTTAACTTCTGCCAACTCATTTGGAAAGATTTTCTTTTAATCCACAACTGCTTTAGTAGCCGTCCCCCCCATACATACCTCACATGTGATTTACTTACTGACGTTCCTTACAGGTCTCCGCATTGCCATCAATATTAGGCAACTGTGGCATTATTCTAATAAAGCTACATTTTTCTAAGCATCTCCTACACAACTCAATCTAATAATCCTACAAAAAGAAAGACCCAAAAATTCCCAGGAATAATTAATAAAAAATATCTTTATTATAATATATAATTAAAAAGGATACAATATAGTCACACAGACTCAAGGTAACATCACAGGCTAGAGAGGACACATAGTGCATACTAGCAAAATGGACCACACAATAAAGTATATAACATGTAAGGTGAGTATACATTGGTACAGCTGAATACACTAGGACAGTCACATCAAGAAGATGTAGAATAGTTAAGATACTATCCAGATATCATTTAAAGTCAATAAGATAAATATTGGTTTTGGTAAAATACAGAGATGTGTACTTACCCTTGGGATGCCGCCATATCTGACACTTATTTTAGCACAGCCTTTGCCAGGGAGGCAATTCAGTAGACTTATAATATAATTCAATACATGATACAGCACCTTTGTTTAAAATATGAAACTTCTTTATTGTAAATCCATAAAAAGTATAATATACAGAGAGGCAGATATTTCAGCTCTAGGGTGCTGTAAACTATGGGTTTCAAACCATTGGTTTCTTGTCTTGGTATGAGTACCATAACTGAAAACCTAAGGTTTGAAATGCATGGGTTACATCACCATAATGCTTAAATATGTGCCTGACTGTAAGGGTGTGTTTCCATGTTGAGGATTCCTTCAGTAATTGCTGCATGTTTGACGCTGTGCGCTGTGACGCAGATGTTACAGCATAGTGGAGGGCATTCCACTATGCGTAAAAACACGCAGGCGGCAGACCTGCGTTAACAGACATGCGGCGCGTCTTTTCAGATCGCAGCATGTCCTATTCCGTCGCCGCAAGGGAAATAACACAGGCCTATGTAGCGCTGCGGTGATTCCGGATGTGTTCAATGAGCACATCCGGAATCACCGTGCGTTCACAAGGGGCGGGGCTTTGGGCGGAGTGGACTTTCCGCTCCGTCCAAAGCGCTGTGGTTCCGGACCGTGGAACCACAGCCTAAGTTATGTTTTTTATTGAAAAAGTCTTGTATTTATTATAGAGGTGCTGGATGGCATTTTGGATTATATTATAAGACAAAATAATTACTACAAAGTACATTTACTGAATTGCCCCCCTGACAAAGGCTGTGCCGAAACGCACATCGGGGTATGGCAGCATCCCAGGGGTGGATACAATTTTGTCTTTGAAGCCCTGTTGGCCAGTAGATTCCTTTGCACTTAACTGAGGCAAGGGGTTTTCTGATGCCTACGTAGGAGGGTAGAATAATCTCTTTACTTCTTATTTATTCGAACGTCCATGACAGCACTACAGAGAGAGGGGATCCGCCCCTTAGGAACAGGAAACCCACAGATACAAAAGGGCGGCACCTCTCCCACACATCAGTTGGTTTCCTGTTCCTAAAGGACGGGTTTCCTACAGATGAAGATCTTCAGGAGGACCCAGGCCGGCCGGTCGACCCAGGTAGCGGGGGGGAATCTCCTACCTCGGCCGGTGCGGAGCCCCTGGAAGCGCCAGGGTGGGTCCGGGTAGGATTCCACGGCAGTGTGCGGAGCAGGTGGAGCAGTATCCAGAGGATCTCTGTCTCCCAGCCAGCGCCGGTAGGTAAGTATTCCCCCCCTCTCCCTGGTCCCGATGCCTTCTCCTGTCCTCTCCTGTGGTCCTGTCATGGTGGGGGCCTCTTGAGGATGCAGCCGTGATTTTTAAAAAAAAAAAAAAAAAATTTTAAAATTTGAATTTCCCGCCGCGTCACTGCTGTGAACGGTGCGGCGGGGGTTTTTTGAATTTCCCGCCGCGCGTCACTGTTATGGACGGCGCGGCGGGCGGTTTTGAATTTCCCGCCGCGCGTCACGGCTATGGACGTTGCGCGGCGTGCTGGCGGGGGTTTTGAATTTCCCGCCGCGCGTCACTGCTATGGACCGGCGCGGCGGGGTGTTTTGAAATTTAGTCGTGCGCCGTGTTGAGCAGGCGGCTGGGGTCGGGGGAGATTCCGCTTGGGGGTGCACGGGGATTGTGCTTACCTCCGTCGGCCGTGTGATGGGGAAAAAGGGGGAGTCTCCCCACCGAACGGAGTGAGACGCCGGCCGGCGTTTTTGAAAATTTTGGCGGCTGCATCGTCGGACGGCGCCTGCTGTGGGGACGGCGGGGAGGTGCAGGGGGGGCCGTGGGGCGGGGAGTAGGAGGGGGTGGACCCCTGGCCAGACCTGCTGATCCGGATATCCGGGGGAGGATATAAGGAGCCTAGGAAAGAGGTAAAGCGCTTCTGCCCCATTTTTTTACGATGGACACTGCAGAGGCTCCCTCGGTGCAACAGGAGAGCCAGCAGCAGCAGCAGACAGAGCGCTCCTCTTCAATGGCCAGGAGCACCAGCCGCAGAAGTTCCGCAGCTGGGAAAAAGCCCCCTCCCCGTGATCCGGTACCTACTGCTGTACAATCTGGGTAAGAGATCGTCAGATTTAGAATACCCAGTAATACAGTTTTTTCCCCATTTTGTCTGTTACTAGGGGAAGAAGTGTTCGGTGAAAAGCAAGCACAGGGAATGTGCCTTTTGCGCTTGCCCTCTGCCTGACGCTTGCCCTAAGAGGTTGTGCCAGCCGTGCATGCAACAGACGGTAGGGCATTTTTATGGGGAAGGGCAGGGGCATGGGATGACATAGTAAACCCCCCCCTTATGCCCCTTCCCTTTTTAGATAGCGGAGGAGACTCCAGATTTCACCGAAAGCCTGAAGGAGATAATAAGAGCAGAGTTGAAAGCGTCCTCAAGACACGGAGAATTTTCCAGGCGTAGAAATGTACCAGTTTTGTCTGATTCAGAGTCGCCTGCCGCCCATGATAGGGGTGAAGTTGTGTCAGGACCCTCCTCGCCTTCCTCTTCGGCTTCCTCCTCGTCTTCTACGGAAGACGCTACCCGGTTTTGTTTTCCCTTGGACCAGATGGACAAATTTGTCAAATCAGTTAGGTCCACCATGGGGGTAGAAGAGGCGAAACCAGAGCCCTCAGTACAGGATCTGATGTTTGGTGGTCTAGATCCAAAAAAATGGAGATCCTTTCCACTAAACAGTAGCATCCAAGGCCTTATAGACAGAGAGTGGAAGAAGCCTGAAAAAAGAGGCTCCTTACCCCAAGCGTTTAAACGGAGATATCCCTTTGAGGATCCCCTGACGATAGGCCCCGAAGCTGGATGCAGCAGTGGCGAAGGCTTCTAAAAAATCCTCCATCCCTTTTGATGATATGGGGTCTTTGAAAGATCCACTAGACAGGAAGGCAGATTCCTTCTTGAAAGGCACATGGGAGATGTCGGCAGGTGCCCTGAGGCCGGCAGTTGCAGCCACTTGCGCAGCCAGGTCATTGATGGTCTGGCTAGACCAGTTAGCTTCCCAGTTAACAGATGGAACCTCCAGGGGGACAATTCGAAAGACCTTGCCAATAATTCAGAATGCGGCGGCTTTCCTGGCTGATTCCTCAGCGGACTCAGTAAGAATGGCTGCCAGAGCGGCAGGGCTGTCTAATGCAGCACGAAGGGCATTATGGCTGAAATGTTGGCCGGGCGATATTCAAGCCAGATCTCGCCTCTGTTCCATTCCGTGTGACGGCGAATATCTTTTTGGCCCGGTCCTGGACGAACTTTTAGAAAAGGCAGGGGACGACAAGAAAAAGTTTCCCAGTCTATCAGCTCCTTCCTATAAAAGACCTTTCAGCAGAAGGAGGTTCAGCTACCGAAGGTCGTCCAGGGAACGAGCCAAATGGGATGAAAAGAGGCGAAGAGGTACAGGGTTTATGTTTAGAGGTCCACCTAGGGAAACAAAAAAACCCTCGCAATGACTAGCGATGCCGGTAGGAGGCAGATTGAAAGCCTTCTACCCGGCCTGGTCGGAAATCTCAAACAGTAGCTGGATCCTTAACATCATAGCTACAGGGCTGCAGTTAGAATTCTCCTCGGTACCTTGGGATAACTTTAAAATTACCCCACTTAGATCATCCCCATCGGAGCAGGCCGCTCTAGAGTTGGAGGTTCAGGAGCTTTGCGCTAAGAATGTCTTAGTG
Source organism: Oophaga sylvatica (assembly GCA_033576555.1). Taxonomy (NCBI): domain Eukaryota; kingdom Metazoa; phylum Chordata; class Amphibia; order Anura; family Dendrobatidae; genus Oophaga; species Oophaga sylvatica. The sequence continues at coordinate 163,036,277 of JARQOD010000003.1, forward strand.
GAGGTGCCAGAAGCAGAGCGGGGTAAGGGGTTTTACTCCCCTCTGTTTTTGATCCATAAACTGGATGGGTCTTTTAGAACAATTATTAATTTGAAAGCCCTCAATAAATTCCTGATTATTCACCCATTTAAAATGGAAACGGTCAGCTCAGCAATAAAGCTTGTTTGAAAATTGCTTTATGGTGGTGTTAGATCTGAAAGACGCTTATTACCACATACCGATCCATATGGAGCATCAGCGTTTCCTCAGAGTAGCAATCCAGATGGGGGAATCACTGCGACATTTTCAATATAGCGCCCTTCCCTTTGGCTTGGCGGTGGCCCCACGAGTATTCACTAAGGTTATGTCGGAGGTCATGGCCCACTTACGTGAATCAAATATGCTTATAGTCCCCTACCTTGACGACTTTCTTATTATAGGAGAGACGGCAGAGCATTGCCTAGAGCAACTGAAAAGAGCGATTTCTACCTTAGAGCGGCTGGGATGGCTAATAAATACCAAAAAGTCTCGTTTGAATCCGATGAGGGTTCAGCAATTTCTAGGGCTAATTCTGGATTCACAAAATCAGAACTGTAGTTTACCGTCAGACAAGTTAATTCGTTTACGGTACCAGGTCCTAAACGCTTCCAGTAACCCCTCCATGTCGCTTAGGAAGGCTATGTCTCTTTTGGGCTCCCTCTCGTCCTGCATTCCCGCGGTTCGGTGGGCCCAATTTCACACAAGGGCACTGCAAGCTGAGGTCTTGCTGTATCAAAATTTGCTAGGTGGTTACCTGGAAGGCCAGCTATCCTTGTCCCAGGCTGCTATAAGATCCCTGGATTGGTGGAAGAATGAGACAAACCTGTCTAAGGGGTTCCCTGGGAATATGAGATATCCCGAATAGTCACAACAGATGCTAGCCCCTCTGGGTGGGGGGCTCATATAGGGGACGTTATGGTTCAGGGCTTATGGGAGCAGTATCAAATTCATATGTCTTCTAATATGAAGGAATTAACAGCGGTAGAGCTAGCAATTAAAAAGCTCCTTGTCTATCTACAGGGTCACCACGTTCGAGTGCTCTCCGACAATCGGGTCACAGTCGCATACATCAACCACCAGGGTGGTACTCGTTCCGGTCCTCTCATGGAAGTGGCAAGGCGCCTACTTCAGATAGCAGAACGACACTTTCTTTCTCTAACGGCTCTACATATAAGGGGAGAAGAAAATACCAAGGCGGACTTCTTAAGCCGCAATCTCCTGAGCCAAGGAGAGTGGTCATTAAAGACTTCCATCTTCGACCTAATTGTGCGGAAATGGGGTCTACCGGAAGTAGATCTCTTTGCTACCAAAAGCAACAGAAAAGTGAGACAGTTCTGCTCTCTGAATCCCAAAGAACGCCCTCTGGCAGTGGACGCTCTTCTATTACAGTGGGATTTCAATCTAGCCTACGCCTTCCCTCCCCTGTCCTTACTCCCCTAGTATTGAGGAAGGTCAGGAAGGACAGGGCAAGGATAATATTAATCGCTCCTTTTTGGCCCAGGAGGGCATGGTTTTCATGTCTCAGAAACATGTCGATAGCCGACCCGTGGGTCCTGCCGGTCATTCCCGATCTGCTCTCCCAGGGTCCAGTCTACCATCCTCGAGTAGCGGGCCTCCACCTGACGGCGTGGATTTTGAACGGTCGCTGCTGACAGATAAGGGGTTTTCTGCTAATGTAATTAATACTCTCCTTAAAAGCAGAAAAGAGGTTACAACTAGAATCTACGCTAGGATTTGGAAGAAATTTCTTCAGAGCTCGGCGGTTGTAGCAGGGGACACAACACCGATAACCCAGATTCTAGAATTCCTACAAAAGGGTCTGGATTTAGGTCTCTCCACAAGCACCCTTAAGGTGCAAGTTTCAGCTTTGGGGGCACTCTTTAGTTGCAACATCGCAAATAATTACTGGGTCAGTAGATTCATTAAAGCTGCGGGTAGGTCGAGACCCATAGTGAAGGTGAGAATCATGCCATGGGACTTAAATCTTGTTCTCACTGCTTTAACAGAGCCCCCTTTTGAACCTATATCAGCAGCATCAATAAAAACTCTTTCCCTTAAGACCGCTTTCCTGGTAGCATTAACCTCGGCTAGGAGGGTAAGTGACATCCAGGCACTATCTAGACTGTCTCCTTACACTCAGGTCCTGAATGACAGGATAATACTTAGACCGGATCCAGCATACCTACCTAAGGTGTCTTCCGCTTTCCACAGAACACAGGAAATTATTCTCCCTTCGTTCATCCCTAATCCATCTAATCAAAAAGAGATGAAACTTCATACTTTAGATGTTAGAAGATGTCTGCTGCAATATTTGGCAGTCACTGATCCCTGGAAACGGGACAATGCATTGTTTGTCTCTTTTCAAGGAATTAACAAAGGCCGTAGATTAACAAAGAGCTCATTGGCCAGATGGATTAGGGAAGCAATTTCTCTGGCATACACCTCGAGGGGCAAGCAGCCACCTGAGAGGCTAAGGGCGCATTCCACTCGAGCTGTGGCGACTTCATGGGCAGAAAGGGCAGAAGTCTCGATTGACCAGATATGTAAGGCAGCTACGTGGTCTTCTCCACACACGTTTTACACTCATTATAGATTAGATTTGGGTGCTTCCTCAGACCTTTCTTTCGGACTAAGGGTGCTGCAGGCTGTAGTCCCTCCCTAAGTAGTTATTACTCTCTGTAATTCTCTCTGTAGTGCTGTCATGGACGTTCGAATAAAGTCTAAGTTACTTACCGTTAACGGTATTTTTCGAAGTCCATGACAGCACCCTTACATTCCCACCCAGGTTTTATGTGCACTTCTTCCGCTTATGTAGTCCACATGTAATAAACAATTGATTAATGTTACTGTGTGATGCATGAAATTTTTTTGCTGTATACCATTTAACCTTGATGTCCTCTTATGCTCTGTAATCCAACTGATGTGTGGGAGAGGTGCCGCCCTTTTGTATCTGTGGGTTTCCTGTTCCTAAGGGGCGGATCCCCTCTCTCTGTAGTGCTGTCATGGACTTCGAAAAATACCGTTAACGGTAAGTAACTTAGACTTTTTTGTATATTTTGTCTCTTATGTCCATTTCATTTATGTGCGAGTCTCTATTTACTGCACTGTTGGACATACCAATAATACTGTTGATCAGTCAACATTTCTCTTCACTATCTTGGATAGCATGCATGTTGAGTGTCACTCTGATGCCCAAGCAGAGGTCCACCATGCCCCATCATTATTTGTAACCATAGGCTTTACATTGTTACTGTATCCCACAAGGAAACAATAGGATAATGCCAATATTAATGTCATTTGTTACAGAAGATTAAGATACTGTTGGCTATGTTCATACACAATATTTTCGCAGCGTTTTTTTTTTGCAGTCAAAACCTGCTCTCTTGGAAGTAAAAATGCTGGGCTCAAACTGCAGGTTTTGCTGTGTTTTTGCTGCTTTTTTTAGGTGCGTCTTTTGTACATTTTTGGTGGGATTTACATGTTGCAACTAGTTTGCTGAGGTATTTTGCACTTTCTCATTGCGTTCTATGGGTGAAAAAAATGCTGCTAAACCAATGAAAAATTGACATGCTGCAGGTTTCAAAAACACTACAGTGCTCAAATTCAGTCAAGAAAAAAGATTTTGTAGTTTTTTCTGGTAACGTAAAGTGCAGGTTTTTTTTCTGCAGAAGAAAATGCAGCAAAAATATATGCTGCAAACAGGCTGCATGTGAATATAGGCTTTTTCTTCATGTTAGGTATAATTGTAGCAGAAAATTCAGGCAGTAATCACACATTTGTGTTTCTTAAGCCTCCTTCGGACCAAGTTTCATCAGTGATTTTAATCAGAGTGTCAGAGTTTTATTAGAGTTTAGATATTTATCAACTTTTTTCATGGACAGCACATAGATGGCATCCGAGTTCTGTCCAATTTTTTCACGGACTCATAGACTCTCATTGCTGAGTTTGATCCGGCACTCTGATCAATATCAGACATATTTGCACAATTTTACATGGACCACTTGGTCTGCAAAAAATCAATAGCCCCATAGACTGTCATAAGTAAGAGTGCTATACGTGAAAAAAAACTGATGGGTGTGTGTATAAGACCTTAGGTCTCCTTTACACGTCAGTGTTTCCGGTACATGTGGTGACAGTTTCCACACATACCGGAGACATTTACATAGACCCAGTCAAATCCATATGAGTCTGCGCACACGTCAGTGTGTTTCCATAGACACAAGGTTGCGTGGAAACCGTTTCCACGGACTGTGTGTCTGTATGCAAAACACGTTGACATGTCTTTTTGTCTGGCAACACGGTCCGCAAAACGTCCAACACACGTACACACGGATGACATTTGTGTGTCTTCAGTGTGACATGTATCAGTGCCTGGCTAAAGCAGTATAGTTAGCGCTGTTCCCAGGTGCTGATTGCAGCTCTCTTCATTGTTGCCTGTGAGATCAGGCGACCCTGATGAGACTTGCAGCCAGCCCTGCCATCTGTGGATCGTGAGTCTTAGATAATTAAATAAATAAAAATAAATTGTTTGGGTTCCCCATAATTTTCCTAACCAGCTGAGGGAAAGGTGATAGCTGGAGGCTGGTGTTAATATTCTGGGAAGTGGCCAATGGCCATAAAGGTTCCCAGCATAATAATATCAGCTCACAGCTGTTTGATTAGCCAATACTGGTTATTATAGGGGGACTCCAAAAAAATGACGTGGGTTCCCCCCTATATTTACTAACCAGCAAAGGCTAAACAGACAGCTGCAGACTGATATTAATAGGCTGAAACAGGGCCATGCATATTAGCCCTCTCCCAGACTAAGGACATCATCCCTCAGATGCCCCAGAAATGGCACATCCATTAGATGTGCCAACTGTGGCGCTTAGACTCTGCTCTTCCCCTGGTGCGATGGCAAGTTGGGAAATAGTAGTGGGGTTGATGTCAGCTGTTTTAAGTTCGCTGACACCAAGTCTATCAGACACCCCCATTACTAACCCCTTAGTCAAATGTAATAAAGACACACAGAGTAAAGTACTGTAATTGAAAGAAACACTCAATGACCCTGTTTTACCCATTTATTAACCAGAAAATAAAAATAACAAATCAAAACTATCCTCACCTTTCTGCTAATAATCCATACTGCTCATGTCCCACAAGGATCTCCAGCTCAGCTACATCCAGATGGTGTGGTGAGCGGTGAAATTAGTGATGCGATAGCTCACAAAGCCAGCCGGAACACACTGAGCTGAGCGTGAGAACGCGGCTGCCTGTGGGTAAGTGGGAAGAGAGGAAGCTAAGCACCAGAATTGGTGCATCTAATGGATGCGCCATTTCTAGGGTAGCTGAGGGCTGATGTTCTCAGTCTGGGAGGAGGCCAATATCCATGTCCCCGTCCCAGCCTATTAATATCAGCCCGCAGCTGTCTGTTTAGCCATTGCTGGTCAGTAAATAAAGGGGGGACCCCACGTGATTTTTTTGGGGGGTCCACCCAATAATAACCAGTAAAGGCTAAGCAAACAGCTGTGACCTGAGATTAATATGCTGAGAACCTTTATGGCAATTGACAGCGTGATACACAGATGGCGGTGCTGACTACAAGTTTCATCAGCGTCACTTGGTCTCACTGATCACAGGGAGACCACGCAACAATGATGAGAGCTACATTTAGCACACAAGGCCTGGGAACAGAACTAACTGTACTGCTTTTCCCAAGCGCTGGTGTTACACTGATGGGGCACATGGACAGCATATGGATGCCACACGGATTAAACACTCGGACACGGATAGCAGCGGTACTGTTTTTTCCAGTACCGGTAATATCAGGACGTGTGAAGGGGACCGCAGACTGTGTGACCTTGAACACAGACTTTCAATTTTACTTTAATTTGAGCCACCTGATATTTCCCAACTAAAGTCAAACTTTAAAAGACGTAAATCAAAAAGAAACACAACAGTGTCGGACTGGGGTGCCAAGGGCCCACCAGAAACCACCTCCAGGGCCCCATTTTTCACCTGCATGAAAATGTGACATTACCCTCAATCACGAATTCATAAAACAATTATCTGGGTATATTGTTAACTGAACAGGATGCCTGAGTGTAGTGACTACCTTGATCTATATTTGTTTCTGGAGCATTAACTTCTCATCTTCATGTGTGAAATGCAACTTTAGCCTCGTTCAGTTACGAGTCACCAAAATTATGAAATTAAGTGCAACGGCCACATGGCTTCAAAGTAGCACCACAGTGCATACCAAACATGATGTCCAACCCATGTCCTATTTTACAATTCTACATAATATATTGATATGCTACATTTAATATATAATAACTAAATAAGTTTAAAATAATTAAAAAATAAATAGGACTGAAAACCTTTTTTGAACAATTGATTCACTATTCACAATACAGGTGCCTATGAGAAGATGACGTTGACTCCTTCTAGAAGGATCCTGAGATGATGGCTCCTACCTTTGGGACTTCCGAAGGTCTGGTCCCATCCGTTTCTTGCTCCTGAGCTCCCCCTTGGCTTGGCTCCTCTCCGTGACAGATAAGAGTGATGACCAAAGTGTGAGCTATGCAGCACAAGTTCTGCTATAAGGAGGAATTAAATCAGTTGTTCTGATGCTGGACCAATATTTCATTATCATTGTCGTCTGCTTTTTTTTTTCTCTGCTGTCACAGCTCTGTGTGTGAGGACGGCTGTAGGTGCGACTGCTATAGCAGAAGGGTGACAAGTGCCAATTGGCACTGTTTATAGTGTACATGCCTGCCAAGTCATGCCACCGAGTAAGGGACATCAGGCAGCAAAGGGGTTTAAGGTTTCTAAAGTACTTCAGCACAGATATCGCTCTTAACCCCTTCTAGGCTGTAGGGAGAGTACATTTTTTTCCTTTGATACACCTGATCCTGAAATGATCTGAAGCTTAATCTATTTCCTTCTATCCCCACTGAGGGGAGACAAAATTCAGCTGCTTGTTCTGTAATTTCCCTGCTCTGAGTACTGGCAGTAGGAAATGAAGGCAATTGACTTTATTATATTGTGATGAGTTGTGATTATTGAAAGCGAATGATAACAGATGTATTTAGTAATTACCTCTTTCTTCTATAGCACCAACATATTCTGCAGTGCTGTACTGAAAATGGGGGTTTGTAGCCTTTTAAAAACACCTAGTATATCTGGTATATGGCTATGAATACTAATTGAAATACTTATCAATGGCTAAGACTTATCAATGGTATTGTGACAAGGCAGAAGGGTTTTTATCAGGTCAGAGCAGACTACATGATACCATTACTAAGACCGGGTTCTGATGGTTGTATGAAAAATCAGGCCAAACACATCTGCAAATTGTGGAGGCAACTGGCTCCATGTGCAGCCTGCGGCTCATTCACCAGGCGCTGCCATCTATCACATACACTAAATTGGACCAGAAAATTCCATGCAGCAATTATTCCCAAGCGGTACGCTGGTGCGTGTCAATAAAGCACCTTGGTGCACAAGCGCACTGGCTACACTTGGTCCATGGGCGCTTGGTAGCACATTTACTGAAAACACTCGAATGAATGAATCCTAAAAGGTGAGAAGAGCAGCAAGGGACAAAGAAAAAAGGCAGTGCACATTGGATAATAGTTCAATGAGTACAAATTTGAGATTTTCGATTACAATTGGGGGAATGCAGAGAAGGTCAGCAAATCATATCTGGGTGCACAATGTTGTATTTATACTGGCCGATCACGGCTATGAAGTCAACACTGATTGGCGGTAAGTTAATCAGCAATTGTTCAATAGTCGGTTTAAATAGTAAATACGATCATACTGTGTGCATAGACTATCATTGTTCTCGGAAACACATGCCCTGTTTACACAGGAGTATGTGCTGTCCAGTATGATGTGCTGTCCAGTATGATGTGCTGTCCAGTATGATGTGCGTTTTCCTCATTTATCAGGCAATTGGTGACCTGTTTACACTGTTCAATAATCAGAAATGCTTGTTTCCCAATTATCGGCTAGAATAGGCACCTTAAGACTTACTGTAAGGGCTCAAGCGTACAACCGTAATAATCGGACAAGTGCTATCCAGTGTTTTGACAGATGGCACTCCTACCCATGTTTTTCTTTGGAGCTGTACACATGCCCAAATTTTTTCTGCAAGCTGTGATTGGCAGCGTATCTCGCGCATCTATTCAAGTGAATTGGTGCATGCAAAACATTGGACTGCACTCGAATGTCATCCGAGTGAGGTGCAATATATATGCCGAAACAGGCAATGGAGAAGATGGAGAGATTAATCTCTCCTTCTTCTCTTCACCTGTGATCCAATTCTCGCATGCAAGAGAATTGGAGCACAGTAGCATGACACTCAGTGACGGTCGCAGCAGAGCTGGAGCCGAGTGTCATTAGCATCTTGCATCTGATGCCATACGCTGGTGTGACCCCGGGATAAAGTGGATCTGTGTCTAGATTTCACAATATAAATTGCATACATTATTATATACATCTCTTAGACCCCATGAGGCTAGTGAGATTTCTTTTAAAATCTTGTAAGAATGGCTACTTATTCTAAGCTATATGTCTAGCTCTAGTAGGGTCATAAAACACTCATTTTAATATGAGAACATTACAGAGATTCTGTTACAGAGATTTCAAAAGTAAGTACACCAGTCTCATCGGGTCTAACAGATTTATTTAATAATGTATGTAGTTAATACTGTGAAATCTGGGACTTTCAATTGGGTGAAAGAACACCAGCCACTTACAGTCATGGCCAAAAGTTTTGAGAATGACACAAATATTATATTTTCACATGATCTGCTGCCCTCTGGTTTTTATGTGTGTTTGACAGATGTTTTTATCACAGACAGAAATATAATTGCAAACATATGAGTAACAAAAGCTTATATTGACAGTTAGAATGAGTTAATGCAGCAAGTCAATATTTGCAGTGTTGACCCTTCTTCTTCAGGACCTCTGCAATTCTCCCTGGCATGCTCTTAATCAACTTCTGGACCAAATCCTGACTGATAGCAGTCCATTCTTGCACAATCAATGCTTTCATTTTGTCAGAATTTTTAGGTTTTTGTTTGTCCACCCGTCTCTTGATGATTGACCACAAGTTCTCAATGGGATTAAGATCTGGGGAGTTTCCAGGCCATGGACCCAAAATCTCTATGTTTTGTTCCCTGAGCCATTTAGTTATCACCTTTGCTTTATGGCAAGGTGCTCCATCATGCTGGAAAAGGCATTGTTGATCGCCAAACTGCTCTTGGAGGGTTGGGAGAAGTTGCTCTTGGAGGACATTCTGGTACCATTCTTTATTCATGGCTGTGTTTTTAGGCAAGACTGTGAGAGAGCCGATTCCTTTGGCTGAGAAGCAACCCCACACATGAATGGTTTCAGGATGCTTAACAGTTGGCATGAGACAAGACTGGTGGTAGCGCTCACCTTGTCTTCTCCGAATGAGGCGTTTTCCTGATGTCCCAAACAATCGAAAAGGGGATTCATCAGAGAAAATAACTTTATCCCAGTCTTCAGCAGTCCACTGCCTGTACCTTTTGCAGAATATCAGTCTGTCCATGATGTTTTTTCTGGAGAGAAGTGGCTTCTTTGCTGCCCTCCTTGAGACCAGGCCTTGCTCCAAGAGTCTCCGCCTCACAGTGCGTGCAGATGCACTCACACCTGCCTTCTGCCATTCCTGAGCAAGCTCTGCACTGCTGGTAGCCCGATCCCGCAGCTGAAACACTTTTAAGAGACGGTCCTGGCGCTTGCTGGTCTTTCTTGGGCGCCCTGGAGCCTTTTTGGCAACAATGGAACCTCTCTCCTTGAAGTTCTTGATGATGCGACAGATTATTGACTGAGGTGCAATCTTTCTAGCTGCGATACTCTTCCCTGTTAGGCCATTTTTGTGCATTGCAATGATGACTGCACGTGTTTCTTTAGAGATAACCATGGTTAACAGAAGAGAAACAATGATGCCAAGCACCAGCCTCCTTTTAAAGTGTCCAGTGGTGTCATTTTTACTTAATCATGACAGATTGATCTCCAGCCATGTCCTTATCAACACCCACACCTGTGTTAATGGAGCAATCACTGAAAAGAGGTTAGCTGGTCCTTTTAAGGCATGGCTGCAATGATGTTGAAATGTGTTTTGGGGGATAAAGTTCATTTTCTAGCCAAATATTGACGTTGCAAGTAATTGCTGTTAAGCTGATCACTCTTTATAACATTCTGGAGTATATGCAAATTGCCATTAGAAAAAGTGAAGCAGTAGACTTTGTAAAAATTACTATTTGTGTCATTCTCAAAACTTTTGTCCATGACTGTATATGTGGAGGTATTATCAAGTCAATATGTATGTATATCTATGTCAATTTATAAAAACTGTAATATAAAATAATTTTTAAAGGGTTATTCCTAAAATTCTAAATTAAAATTTCACAGTGCTTTTAAAAATAAGCAAATTTGCAATTCACTTTTTACATATCCTCTCCTTTCCAGAGGGATGTTTATTTTTATTGTGTACTTTTCATTGCTTTGATTATCTGCCACCTTTGCAGTCTATCAACGATGGCCAATCTCCTAGAAAATGAGCCCAGCACCAATTAATATAAAACTCCAAAAATGTATAAAATTAAACCTGCAGTCTACACGAAACCAGAACTTCGAACAATGAGCTCCCGTTCTTTATCACATGCAAGACGGATCGGACGTTTAGTTCAGTGCATTTTTAGTGACCTCCTTAAGAGCTGTAGCGCTATTGTCTTGCCTGATCATTATTCCATAGGTGACATCCTTTTTGTTATAAAGTATGATACTTATTTGACTTTGCCTGAAAATCTCCACTTTGTTTTAGAGCAACAGGATGCTGAACAGCTCTTGGAGCTTTTGGGGCATGGAAGTGGGCAGCCATGGCTATCGGATGAGTCGTAAAATGATATTAGAATAAGCTCTTGGAAAGTACCTTAAGCCCACAGGATATAATGACTGTTGTAATAAGACATTTAAATAAAACACATTTCCCCGTCTGTGGCAGGGAGTCAGCATGGAGTAATGTCTGAATGAAGAGCTCCAGACGTGCATGTGTTAAAGCTAGCCATCTGCCTCCATGGACCTTAATGTCCTGCTCCAGGACTATTTACAAGCTTGCCTCAGTATTTATAGCTGTGATCATATTTATGAAGCATTTATTTCTCTTTAAGCTTACCTAATAAGCTGTAAATAATGAATGAGCTACTACTTAACGAATGAGATTAGGCTCAGAGTCTCTGCAAATGTAGGTTCACACAGTCATAAATAGCCCCACGTGTCTAAAGTACAGGGAGGACGGGCAAAAGATGGCACCAAAATACTATACATCTCTATGAAATTGTACTGCCTTCACAATTTATGCACTAACTCGGGGGTGTATATTGGATGCATGCGTTGCAGACTGGGGCCTAAAGGTCCCTTTGGCCCATATGAAAAGACTGAGGGTATGTTTCCACGTGCCGGATTCGCTCAGTATTTGCTGAGGATTGGATGCTGTGTACAGCCGCAGCATCCAATCTGCAGCGTTCAGATGTTACAGCATAGTGGAGGGTATTTTATGAAATCCCATTTCCACTATGCGTGCACAGCCGCATCCGGCGGCCCTGCGTATCCAGACATGCGGCGCGTCTTTCCAGACCGCAGCATGTCCATTTATCTCGCGGAGACGCTCAGTCACCGCAAGATAAACAGTCTATGTATACGATGCGGTGATTCCGCATGTGTTGAATGAACACATGCGGATTCACCGCGCATACAAAAGTCGGCAGCGCTTTGGGCGGAGCTGGTATCCGCTGCGTCCAAAGCGCTGGGAATCCGGCAGTGGAAACATACCCTAACAGTATTGAACACCTGTGATAGTTGTAAATCTTGTTAGGGATTTTGCCTTGTAACCCACGAACTTCAAGTTACGTTACAGGCATTATTGTAACACTTGCTCGACATGGATACACAGATAAGTCGGTCAGTAGAACTGATAAGTGTTGCATTCTGATGCACCATATTGCAGAACAGGGCTGCCACCATGATTTTCAGGACACCATACTGGCAAAATTTTGGGGCCCCCTTGAGACTTCGCCCAGGCTCCACCTCAGCTCCATCCTTTTTTTTGGCCAAAAGATTTTTTTTAAGCCTGCCTCCACGACAAGGTAAACTCTACTCTAACCTATTAAAATTCTTAAAATATCCAATACTCTCTTTATTTTTCTTTAAGGGAATGTGTCACATACATTTTTTAAAATGACCAATAATACCACATACAAGGAACAAATAGCGCCACACCATGGCCGGACCACATATTACCATCCCAAAGTGACCAAATAATACCACATACAAAGAGCAAATACCACCACACCATGATCAGATCACATATCACCACCACATAGACTGAATATTACCAAGTGCAAGGGAGATATACCACCACACCATGAACAGACCACATATCACCAACACATAGTGACCGAATACTACAATACCGATCATTAATAAAAAACCACAACACTATTATTACCATAAGTGTCAATATGCACAGCAGCTCTGTACATAGTATACAGTGTATAGTGTCAGTGTACAGGTAACACACTGACTTACCGATGACACCTCTAGTTGAAGTGCTTCATCTTCGCTTTTCTTCTTCAAACAGAGCAGATCACCATCACTTCTAGCCAGGACTCGTCTCTGCAGGAAATAACACACAGTTATCTATAGCACCACTTCCAGAGCACATTCCTTACTTTTTCCCCAACTTCTACACTATGCAACTGAATACAGATGTGCACCCACCATATAAGCTATTATGTATCCCATCATTCCAAATATTAATTGTAATCTACCACTGTGCCCCCACTAACTATACATAGCCACTTTTCTAAACCCAATAAATATATAAAATAATTAGCCCCTGTATTCTTTCCCCCAATTCAGTACCAATCGCACTCCTGTATCCTCAATGCCCCCTTCACTCTGTACCTCCAGCTCCCGATTCATAATATTTACATGCCCCCATCCGCCCCAATTCATTAATGTCATGTCCTCTCTCTGTCCCACCCTTACCCTCTATTCATTATCAACTGCTCTCCCGTATCCTCAATTCATCATCATTTGGTCTCCCCCACACTCAATACAGCATAATTTGCTCTCCCCACCCTCAATTTATCATTATTTGCTGCATCCCACCCTCAATTCACCATAACTTGTTGTCCCCCAGTCTCAATACACCATCATTTACTTCCCCCTACCCTCAATTCATCATCATTTGCTCCCCATCCTCAATTCATCATCATATGGTCTCCCTCACACTCAATCCAGCATGATTTGCTCTCCTCCACCCTCAATTCATTATCATTCGCTGTCCACCATCCTTACTTCATAATTTCTTGCTCTCCCTGTCCCCCACCCTCAATTCTTTCTAATTTTCTGTCCCTCATCGTAAATTCATCATTATTTTCTCTCCCCAACCCCAAATTCAATTCATTTGCTCTTCCCATCCCCCACCTTGAATTCATCATTTACTCTCCTCACCGTCCAACTTCAATTCATCATTAGATGTCCCCCCACCCCAAATTCATCATTATATGCGCTCGCCCACCTCAATACATCATTATTCACTGTCCCTGTCCCCTACCCTCAATTCATCATGATTTGCTCCCCCAACACCCAAATAATTATATTATTTGAAAAAAAAATCTTTTTCATACTTCATATCTCTCAGACGATCCCCTGCAGGCGCAGCTCCAATTCCGGTATCATGGTGAGTGGCGTGCATACATGCTGGCATATAAGCGATGACGTCACAGAAGAGGCAGAGGGAGCCCTTGTGCTGTATGGCCGTTCTTTTTTGACGACTGTGCAGCACCAGGGAAGATCCCTGAGACGCCACACAGAACATTGTTACACCCTGGGGCCCGGTATGCAGAAGCAAAAGACGGGGGCCCAGACTGGTTCACCAGGCCCTGATGGCGGTCCTGCAGCAGGCCACAATGTGCCAGGGGAGAATAAGGATAAGTAGGCACCAGTCCAGCAGTTCTTTTTTATTCTAGAGCTGGAGTGGTTCCACTAATTCAAGTTCTGGTTTTAGTAGTACACACCCTCTGACTGAGTATTTCTCCTATCAGCCTAAGGCAGTTTTAAATAGAGCTTTATCCTACCGCCATATAATTGCAGGCTTTTAGCCCAGGAGAGGCATCATGGTAGATTGAGGGTCCCAACAAAGGGGTACGTTTTGAGGCTAGCTGTTGGGCTCACACGAATTGGCCAATTTATGCGCCAAATACCTTAATTTTTTAACTTATTTTCTATAGCAGTAATACAATTCCAATTTCATATACGGTATTAAATGTTTCCATATTATAGCATTTCAAAGTGCAGCTTTAATTTGCTATGAATTCAAGTTCCCTGTCCCAGTATTTTATTTACGAGCCGCCGTTTTTGCTGTTCACGATCTGTTCCGATTCCGCACCACCATCTTTTGACAGCAATTTCTGACAGACCGGAAGTCAGAGGTAACGGTCATAAGCTCTCAATATAAGACTATGAGACACTCGTTCTGGCTCTCATAGACTTACATTGAGTGGCTCATCCAGCAAACACTTCAGTGATCCGGCAGGTCACAATACACTTTAGACCAACTGGAATGGCGCCAATAACAGATGAAGATGGCGACGGGTGAGTATAAGATTAGAGACAGGGAACTTAGATTAGTGGCATTCATCTAGCTGTAAAGTGAAAAAAATGCTGAAGTGAATTTCTTTCACCTACTACTTGGAGATATCACTGACTGAACGTTCAGGTCTATACCTTCATCTCCACTGCGCCAGTTTCCCCATAAAAATACACAGTGCCATGTGTTGTAGCATTTCAACCTTGTCATAGGGGCATTTTATAGACACAAATTACCATACACTCAAACACAGGGGAGAACACACCATTGGTGGAAGCTCTGCAGCCACATGGGGGCCCTAGAGGTAAGGGGGCCTAGTTCTATCTCAAAAGCAGCAAGTAGCTTCTATCACAGACACAAAAAGGGATGAATTATGATGAGTTATTAAGCTGCATAGGGCCCATGTACTGTTCTTGCTCAGGGGCTCTAAACTATCATTAGATATATAGAAAAGGTCATAATTCAGGCGACCACTGCAGTGACTTGCAAAAGCATTTAACACCCTTGGCTTTTTACCTATTTTGAAACACCAAAAGAAGAAGCTTTACAACAAGGGTATAAATGAATAAAAGTGTAGGATCATAGAATCATAGAATGGTAGAGTTGGAAGGGACCTCCTGGGTCATCTGGTCCAACCCCCTGCTCAAAGCAGGATTCTCTAAATCATCCCAGACAGATGTCTGTCCAGCCTTTGTTTGAAGACTTCCATTGAAGGAGAACTCACCACCTCTCGTGGCAGCCTGTTCCACTCATTGATCACCCTAACTGTCAAAAAGTTTTTTAAATATCTATTCTGTGTCTCCTCCCATTCAGTTTCATCCCATTGCTTCTAGTCTTTCCTTGTGCCAGTGAGAATAAAGATAATCCTTCTACAATGTGACAGCCCTTGAGATATTTGTAGACAGCTATGAAGTCTCCTCTCAGTCTTCTTTTTTGCAAGCTAAACATTCCCAAATCCTGTAACCGTTCCTCATAGGACATATAAAGGTTATTCAATATATTAAAAACAGTATGTAAAAAAAGGAGACAACTGGAAACCTGTGGGTACACCGAGGCAGTATATAAATGTAAACAAGTACTCAAAAAGTTATAAATATGCTATGTTCACATGGACTTTCATGCATGTATTATCCTTCCAAAAAAGGATTAAAGGTAAAATTATTACACTAGTTATTGCCAAATTGCACATGTAAAGGAGTTAGACACCTGATATAAACAGTATATAGCAATAGCAGTAAAGTTAACCCCTTCACCCCCAAGGGTGGTTTGCACGTTAATGACCGGGCCAATTTTTACAATTCTGACCACTGTCTCTTTATGAGGTTATAACTCTGGAACGCTTCAACGGATCTTCGCGATTCTGAGATTGTTTTCTCGTGACATATTGTAGTTCACGTTAGTGGTAAAATTTCTTCGATATACCTTGCGTTTATTTTTGAAAAAAACGCAAATATGGCGAAAATTTTGAAAATTTTGCAATTTTCAAACTTTGATTTTTTTTCCTTAAAACAGAGAAATGTCACACAAAATAGTTAAGAAATAACATTTCCCACATGTCTACTTTACATCAGCACAATTTTGGAACCAAAATTTTTTTTTGTTAGGAAATTATAAGGATTAAAAGTTGACCAGCGATTTCTCATTTTTACAACAAAATTTACAAAGCCATTTTTTTTTAGGGACCACCTCATATTTGAAGTCACTTTGAGGGGTCTATATAGCAGAAAATACCCAAAAGTGACACCATTCTAAAAACTGCACCCCTCAAGGTACTCAAAACCACATTCAAGAAGTTTATTAACCCTTCAGGTGCTTCACAGTAACTAAAGCAACGTGGAAGGAAAAAATGAATATTTAACTTTTTAGCCACAAAAATGATCTTTTACAAACTTTTTTTTATTTTCACAAGGGTAAAAGGAGAAAATGGGCAGATAAAGTTGTTGTGCAATTTCTCCTGAGTACGCCAATACCCTATATGTGGGGGAAAACCACTGTTTGGGCACACGGCAGAGCTCGTAAGGGAAGGAGCGCAGTTTGACTTTTTCAAACTAAAATTGGCTGGAGTTGAGATTGGACGCCATGTCGCGTTTGGAGAGCCCCTGATGCGCCTAAACAGTGGAAACCCCCCACAAGTGACACCATTTTGGAAACTAGACCCCCTAAGGAACTTATCTAGATCTGTTGTGAGCACTTTGAACCCCAAAGTGTTTCACAAAAGTTTATAATGCCTGGGTGTGAAAAAAAAAAAAAAAACAATTTTCCACAAAAATGATTTTTTAGTCCCAAATTTTTGATTTTTCCCAAGGAAATTTGACCCCAAAAGTTGTTGTCCAATTTGTCCTGAGTATGCTGATACCCCATATGTGTGGGGGGGGAACTGTTTGGGCGCACGGCAGGGCTTGGAAAGGAAGCAGTAATGTTTTGGAATGCAAACATTGATGGGGGTCATGTTCCGTTTGTAGTACCCCAGATGAGCCTAAACAGTGGAAACCCCCCACAAGTGACCCCATTTTGGAAGCTAGACCCCCTAAGGAACTTATCTAGATCTTTGGTGAGCACTTTGAACCCCCAAGTGCTTCACACAAGTTTATAATGCCCGGGCATGAAAATAAAAAATCCTATTTTTTTTCCCACAAAAATTATCTTTTAGTCACTAATTTTTTATTTTCCCAAGGGTAACAGGAGAAATTGGACCACAAAAGTTGTTGTCCAATTTGTCCTGAGTACACTGATACCCCATATGTGGGGGGAACCACTGTTTGGGCGCACGGCAGAGCTCAGAAGGGAAGGACGCCATTTGACTTTTTCCAACCAAAATTGGCTGGAATTGAGATTGGACGCCATGTTGCATTTGGAGAGCCCCTGATGTGCTTAAACAGTGGAAACCCCCCACAAGTGACCCCATTTGGGAAACTAGACCCCCTAAGGAACTTATCTAGATCTTTGGTGAGCAATTTGAACCCCCAAGTGCTTCACACAAGTTTATAACGTAGAGCCGTAAAATTAAAAAATCATATTTTTTACACAAAATTGATCTTTTCACCCCAATTTTTATTTTCCCAAGGGTAACAAGACTCCAAAAGTTATTGTGCAATTTGTCCTGAGTACGCTGATACCCCATATGTGGGGGTAAACCACTGTTTGGGTGCATGGCAGAGTTTGGAAGGGAAGGAGCGCCGTTTGACTTTTTCAACGCAGATGCCATGTCGTGTTTGGAGAGCTTCTGATCTGCCTAAACAGTGGAAACCCCCCACAAATGACACCATTTTGGAAACTAGACCCCCCAAGGAACTTATCTAGATGTGTGGTGAGCACTTTGAACCCCGAAGTGCTTCACAGAAGTTTATAACGTACAGCCGTAAAAATAAAAAATCTGGGTGTGAAAAAAAAAAAAAAAACAATTTTCCACAAAAATGATTTTTTAGTCCCAAATTTTTGATTTTTCCCAAGGAAATTTGACCCCAAAAGTTGTTGTCCAATTTGTCCTGAGTACGCTGATACCCCATATGTGGGGGGGGGGGAACTGTTTGGGCGCACGGCAGGGCTTGGAAAGGAAGCAGTAATGTTTTGGAATGCAAACATAAAAACAAAAAAATCATTTTTTTTTACAAAAATGATTTTGTCGCCCCCAGTATTTTATTTTCCCAAGGGTAACAGAAGAAATAGGACAAATTGCACAATAACTCTTGGGGTCCAGAGTACGCTGATACCCCATATGTGGGGGTAAACTACTGTTTGGGCGCATGGCAGAGCTCAGAAGTGAAGGAGCACCGTTTGACTTTTTCAACGCAGAATTGGCTGGAATTGAGATCAGACGCCATGTCACATTTGGAGAGCCCCTGATGTGCCTAAACAGCAGAAAACCCCAATTCTAACTCCAACCCTAACCCCAACACACCCCTAACCCTAGTCCGAACCCTAACCACAAACCTAACCCTAACACACCCCTAACCCTAATCCCAACTCTAACCCTAATCCTAACGTTAGCGCCAACCCTAACCCTAACTTTAGCCGCAACCCTAACCCTAACGGGAAAATGGAAATAAATACATTTTTTAAATTTTATTATTTTTCCCTAACTAAGGGGGTGATAAAGGGGGGTTTGATTTACTATTTATAGTGGGGTTTTATGATTGGCAGCTGTCACGCTAAAAGACGCTTTTTACTGCAAAAAATAGTTTTTTGCATCACCACATTTTGAGAGCTATAATTTTTGCATATTTTGGCCCACAGAGTCATTTGAGGTCTTATTTTTTGCGGGACGAGGTGACGTTTTTATTGGTACCATTTATGACCACGTGACATTTTTTGATCGCTTTTTATTTCGATTTTTGGGAGGTTAGAATGAACAAAAATCAGCAATTCATGAATTTCTTTTGGGGGAGGCGTTTATACCGTTCCACGTGTAGTAAAATTGATAAAGCAGTTTTATTCTTCGGGTCAGTACGATTACGGTGATACCTAATTTATATCTTTTTTTATGTTTTGGCGCTTTTATAGAATAAAAACAATTTTATATAAAAAATTATTATTTTTGCATCGCTTTATTCTGCGAGCTGTAACTTTTTTATTTTTTCGCTGATGATGCTGTATGACGGCTCGTTTTTTTGCGGGACAAGATGACGTTTTCAGCGGTACCATGTTTATTTATATTGGTCTTTTTGATCGCGTGTTATTCCACTTTTTGTTCGGCGGTATGATGATAAAGCATTGATTTTTTGCTTATTTTTTTTTTTAAGGGGTTCACTAAAGGGGTTAACTAGTGGGACAGTTTTATAGGGGGGGTCGTTACGGACGCGGCGATACCAAATATGTGTACTTTTATTGTTTTGTTTTTTTTTATTTACAGGAAGAAATGAATTTATTGGGGAATATATATTTTTTTTTTTTATGATTTTTTTTACCACTTTTTATTTTTATTTTTTTTACTTTCTTACTTTGTCCCAGGGTGGGACATCACAGTATTTTAGCAGATCGCTGGTGTGACAGTGTGCACAGCACTCTGTCACACCAGCGATCGCTCTGACATCGCTGCAGGCTTCCTCAGTGCCTGCTCTCAGCAGGCGCTGAGGAAGCCGCCTCCCTGCAGGACCCCGGCGCCATCTTGGATCCGGGGACCTGGAGGGAGGACGGACCCTCGGAACAGCGCGACACATCGCGCTGTTCTGAGGGTCTCATGGGAGCGCGCAGGGAGCCCCCTCCCTGCGCGATCCTCCCCTGTGCCCCCGGTACACCGCGATCATGTTTGATCGCGGTGTGCCAGGGGTTAATGTGCCAGGAGCGGTCCGTGACCGCTCCTGACACATAGTGCTGGATGTCAGCTGTGATAAACAGCGGACACCCGGCCGCGATCAGCTGCGCTCCCCCTGGGAGCGCAGCTGATCGCATATGACGTACTATTCCGTCCATGGGAATGAGGTCCAGGGTCACATGGACGGAATAGTACGTCGGATGGCAGAGAGGGGTTAAACATGTTCATATAGAACCAATAGCTTTGTATCAAGGTTTTCAATTTAATTGTAACAGCAAAGTTACTTTACTTCTATTGCTTTTACACTGTTTATATCAGGTGTCTGATATAATGGGTTGTGCCACGAATGGTCATACCTGAGACACTGGTCTCCTGCCACTGCAGGGTCCATGTATACACTCTTTCCCCACTAGTTATTTTCTATTTTGTTCCCCTGATGAATCCCCTCTATTGGGGAGGAAACGCATAGGGAGATTTACCTGTTTAGGCCGGGGTCACACACACAGACTAAAAAATCTGACCGTTTTAGTCGGTCAATTATCGCAGCAAAATGTCATGAACAGTCATCCGTCTGGCATCCGATTTTCCGGGAATGATGTGATTTAATCGCATCTGACCGTACTTGTAACATCCGATTTACATCCGACTTGCGAGATTTTCTCGCAGGCTTGCAAAACCGACATATAATGGATCCAAAAGAATAGTTTTGAAATCACAAAAGAAAGAATAGATATATACACATAGAATACATATAATATATATATATATATATACACACACACATGTCATTGTGACATATATATATATACACATATATTTATAGTTCATACACTTCTACATACTGTAATAGCCGTTAATTCAATTGCCGGCTTTTGTGAAATTACAGACCCGACATGAAATGACACATGGTTTACATACAGTTAACCATGTAATTTCATGTAGTTTGATATATGGTTTTCACTAACGATTACATGAGTGGCTGTGTGTAAAATTTCACACATCTAGGGGTTAATTAAAGGTGTAAATTCGTTGTAAAAAAAATGCGTGGGCTCCCGCTGTATTTTCTCAACCAGACAGACAAAGCCAGCGAGTGGGGGCAGATAATTATAGCCCAGGGAGGGTACATTTATTTTGTGCCCCCCCTGGCTACTAAAATCTGCCCCCAGCCACCCCAGAAAAGGCAAATCTATAATTAGATGCACCCTTTCTGGCACTTTGCTGGTCTATTCCCATTGCCCTGTAGCGGTGGCGAATAGGTTAAAGCCATCTTGCTATTGAAAGGTGACTTTAAGCCAGGTTAATAATTGATTTTACAGTACAGTCATGGCCAAAAGTTTTGAGAATGACACAAATATTAATTTTTACAAAGTCTACTGCTTCACTTTTTCTAATGGCAATTTGCATATACTCCAGAATGTTATAAAGAGTGATCAGCTTAACAGCAATTACTTGCACAGTCAATATTTGGCTAGAAAATGAACTTTATCCCCCAAAACACATTTCAACATCATTGCAGCCATGCCTTAAAAGGACCAGCTAACCTCTTTTCAGTGATTGCTCCATTAACACAGGAGTGGGTGTTGATGAGGACATGGCTGGAGATCAATATGTCATGATTAAGTAAGAATGACACCACTGGACACTTTAAAAGGAGGCTGGTGCCTGGCATCATTGTTTCTCTTCTGTTAACCATGGTTATCTCTAAAGAAACACATGCAGTCATCATTGCAATGCACAAAAATGGCCTAACAGGGAAGAGTATCGCAGCTAGAAAGATTGCACCTCAGTCAACAATCTATCGCATCATCAAGAACTTCAAGGAGAGAGGTTCCATTGTTGCCAAAAAGGCTCCAGGGCGCCCAAGAAAGACCAGCAAGCGCCAGGACCGTCTCTTAAAAGTGTTTCAGCTGCGGGATCGGGCTACCAGCAGTGCAGAGCTTGCTCAGGAATGGCAGCAGGCAGGTGTGAGTGCATCTGCACGCACTGTGAGGCGGAGACTTTTGGAGCAAGGCCTGGTCTCAAGGAGGGCAGCAAAGAAGCCACTTCTCTCCAGAAAAAACATCATGGACAGACTGATATTCTGCAAAAGGTACAGGCAGTGGACTGCTGAGGACTAGGGTAAAGTTATTTTCTCTGATGAATCCCCTTTTCGATTGTTTGGGACATCAGGAAAACGCCTCATTCGGAGAAGACAAGGTGAGCGCTACCACCAGTCTTGTCTCATGCCAACTGTTAAGCATCCTGAAACCATTCATGTGTGGGGTTGCTTCTCAGCCAAGGGAATCGGCTCTCTCACAGTCTTGCCTAAAAACACAGCCATGAATAAAGAATGGTACCAGAATGTCCTCCAAGAGCAACTTCTCCCAACCCTCCAAGAGCAGTCTGGCGATCAACAATGCCTTTTCCAGCATGATGGAGCACCTTGCCATAAAGCAAAGGTGATAACTAAATGGCTCAGGGAACAAAACATAGAGATTTTGGGTCCATGGCCTGGAAACTCCCCAGATCTTAATCCCATTGAGAACTTGTGGTCAATCATCAAGAGACGGGTGGACAAACAAAAACCTAAAAATTCTGAGAAAATGAAAGCATTGATTGTGCAAGAATGGACTGCTATCAGTCAGGATTTGGTCCAGAAGTTGATTGAGAGCATGCCAGGGAGAATTGCAGAGGTCCTGAAGAAGAAGGGTCAACACTGCAAATATTGACTTGCTGCATTAACTCATTCTAACTGTCAATATAAGCTTTTGTTACTCATATGTTTGCAATTATTATTTTTCTGTCTGTGATAAAAACATCTGTCAAACACACATAAAAACCAGAGGACAGCAGATCATGTGAAAATATATATTTGTGTCATTCTCAAAACTTTTGGCCATGACTGTATAGCCGGGGATGAATTGCCGGCTTTTCTAAAGGACACCAGTGTGATTTAATCGCAAGTCACACGTAATCCGATATTTCATCGCACCCATAGACTTGCATTGCCGATAGTCGACCCACAATCGGTGACAATCGCAGCATGCTGCGATTGCACTCGCACGTTTAAAATGGACCACAAAAAATCTGATACTGGGAGCTGCTCCATAGATTAACATTGGTCCGACAGCAATGCGATATTTCATCGCATTGCAGTCGTCCGATTTTGTCGCCAGTGTGACCCCAGCAATACATTGATGGTGGGTAACATGTAGCAGCCTACACTTGGGGACTGTCCTTGTGAGGACAGGGGCACGACAGGGAATAAAAGAGAAAAAATCCCCCCTATACATATATTCATTGTTCCTGTTTCATGTGAATCTGCTACGAACAACATTCTTCATATGGGTGAGACCAAACCATTTTTTAATGAGCGCTGGTTGTGCACTAGCACTTTATGTATGTGTTTATTGTAACTTTGTGTCACTTTTTCATTATGTTGTGTCCGGAGTAATTATGTTAATATTTATCAATTAAAGGTTATGTTTTATTTGTAAGGGAGACTGTCCAAGCTATACTCCTACTAGTCCCGAGTGTACTTTAATAGTGAAGTTTGAAATAAATACATTATACTGTAGTTGTTTTTGACTTCCCAGGCCCCCAGCTGTTTAATATATATCTAGTAAAGGTTACATTTAAAATCCATTCAAGCTATATCAGTACCTAATTGTTTAATGGGTTGATTTTTCTCTGCTGGTCAACTTGCTGAAGCTGATAGCCGAAGGTTGCAGCCCGCAGCTGTCAGTTTTGCCTGGCTGGTTATAGAAAATACGAAGGAACCCAATCCGTTTTTTTTTTCATTTATTTATTTATAGAGCAGGTGTCAGTTGATGAATACTCCCATCAGCCGCCACCTGCTCTCACTGTTATTAGCGGCAGTAGGTGAAGGCTGAAGGGAGTAGTAGTCTCATCAGCTGCCACCTGCTCTTGCTGTTATCAGTTGAATATAACTCGCAACCTTCTCCCCTGCTCACGCTGATCGCAGGCAGAGTAGGGGATAATGAGAGCCGTCTTCAGCACTAAGTGCCGGGGAACAGCGTTAACTGTACCGCTGCCTCTCCATTATTCGATCAAACACGCAGGTGGCACAGCGGCATATACGCACATGCGGCGCGTCTTTCTAGACCGCAGCATGTCTATTTATCTTGCAGAGACACTCAGTCTTCGCAGGATACGGTAAGTAACATAGTCTATATATAGGATGCGGTGATTCCACATGTGTTCAATGAACACATGCGGAATCATCGGGCATACATAAGCCGGCAGCGCTTTGGGCGGAACTGGTATCCCCTGCGTCCAAAGTGCTGGGAATTCGGCAAGTGGAAACATACCCCAAGTGTCTCCAGTAGGTGTGAAAACTGTCACCACACGTACCAGAGACATGGACATGTGAAAGAGCCCTAACAGTGGTTTTCCTTGTTCTGTAATACAATTGAGGACTTGACTTTTCCACTCTAGAGCACAATGAATTCGCCTTTTAATATATGCAAGTATCTGAACTAAAGCCCAAAGCTCAGAAACCAATTAGATTAATAAAACACTTTTAATGTATGATTTCCTTTAAAAAAAATATTGAATGAAATGTTTGATTAATACCAATTTAACCGCTGTTACATTAATGAGAATTTGGTAAGATTTAATTCTGTCTATTACTTTCCCTCATGGACTATTTAATTGCATATTATTAATAAATTGTAGGAGACTTTTTAGGGGAAAATTATTTAAATTATGTTTCATACATATATACACACATATACGCATATACATATACAGTATTTACACTGTATATATACAGTCGTGGCCGAAAGTGTTGGCACCTTGGAAATTGTTCCAGAAAATCTTTGCAATTACGCATGTTTTGTTATTTCCTTTGTGTGTATTGGAACAACACAAAAAAAACAGAGAGAAAAAATTGGACATAATTCACACAAAACCACAAAAATGAACCAGACAAAATTGTTGCCACCGTTCCAAATTTAGTGTAAACAACTTTGTTTCAAGCTTGTGATGCTCGGTCAAACTCACATGTGGGAAGTAATAGGTATGGGCAATATAAAAATCACACCTGAAACCAGATAAAAAGGGGAGAAATGGACTCAATCTTTGCATTATGTGTCTGTGTGTGCCACACTAAGCATAGAAAACAGAAATAGGAGAAGAGAACTGTCTGCGGACTTGAGAACCAAAATTGTTGAAAAATATTAACAATCTCAAGATTACAAGTCCATCTCAAGATATCTTGATGTTCCTTTGTCTATTGTGCGCAACATAATCAAAAAGTTTACAACCCATGGCACTGGAGCTAATCTCCATGGACATGGACAGCAGAGAAAAAATGATGAAAGGTTCTAACGCAGTATTGTCCGAATTGTACATAAGCATTCCCTATCAGTATGTATCTGTAGTGTGGGAGGAAATCGGAGTACCTGGAAGAAACCCACTCAAACACAGGGAGAACATACAAACTCCTTGCAGATGTTGTCCTTGGTTGGATTTAAACCCAGGATCCCAGGACTGCAAGGATGCAGTGCTATCCACTTAGCCCCCGTGCTGCAAAAAATTCTACTGTTTACAGAAAACAGAATGATGGCTACAAAGAAAAGAACACAGTCACATAAGGTGGAGGTTCAAAAATGTATTGGGGTTGTTCTGCTGCCTCTAGCACTGGGTGGGTGCCTTGACTGTGTGCAAGCCATCATGAAATCTGAAGATTACCAAAGGATTTTGGGTTGCAATGTAGTGCCTAGTGTCAGAAACCTGAGTTTGCATCCTAGGTCATGGGTCTTCCAGCAGTACAATGACCCCAAACATGCCTCAAGAAGCACCCTGAAATGGATGGAAACAAAGCACTGCAGAGAAGGCACCCTTCAAATATGAGAGACCTGGAGCAGTTTACAAAAAAAGTTTACAGGTCTAAGTGAGAGTGAACACAGAACAGGGTCAGAGAGAGCAAAGCCATTGGTGCACCCACGAGTTACACGGCGGTGCAGTTGTGTAGCCCTGGTATTTAAGGTACACAATACCAGGAGGATGAGTGGAGAGGTAACGGTTAAGGGCTCTACATGACATCACATATACTTCGGACACACCCAGCAGGGGTGTAGAGGGGTGTGGTTTTTAGCACAAGAGAGTCTAGTAGTGTCTCCGGAGGTGAAGGGAGGGAGAAGGAGTGCCTGTCTGGAGCACCAAGATTCCTGTCGATTCAGCGAGACAGTACAGTAGTGGAGGCTAGTACAGGTGAGCCAGTTCACCTTAGCCTAGTCAGTGCTGAGATTGAGAGTTTGAGCAAGTCGAAAGGCACAGTGGAAGGAAATCAGAAGTGCTTTAGGATTGAAGTATCCTGCACATTGTCACCGGTCACTGGGGACCGAAGCATCACTATAGCTTCACGCATAGTGGTAGAAAAACCAGAGGCTTACTGGACCTTAGGTAACAGAAAGCAGCCCTTGAAGTGTCAGTACGTAACAGGGGTCAGGTGGAATAGGAACTTTGAGCTAGGCCAAGCATAGAAGAACCTAGTTTCATCACTGGAAGGCTCCACCACAAAACTGACCGGGCAGTACAGCTTTGAAATAGCTGAAGTTTCAGGAGTGAACTACGCTTTATGCTGGTTGGACTCATCATCATTGGAAAGTAAAGGAGGCCCCTGCCTTGCTCAGCCGTTGCCTCAAAACTCATCCTCCATCAACCCCATCAGCCTCCCTGGGACCTGCCTTACCATCTTACAAGTAAAAGGTATGGAAAGACGCTGACGGTGTGAGACTGAGTTATTTAATTGCATGCCTGCACAACCCCACCATAACCATCGACCTGAGGGAAGAGTCCCACCTGTAGGGGACCCGACATCTAGCTGCCTCACCATCCCCTCAGAGTTCTACAGCAGCGCTGGTACAAATTACCAGAGACTACAGGTGGCGTCACGAACTGTATATAAATCTATCCCCTGTAAATATTCCCCCCAACATACGCCAGACCGCCAGGGCCACAGACTGAGCCACCGCTACCTGTGACAAACCCCATAGACTTCCATGGGCTCGGCTCTGAGTACCCCATTGCCCTGGTAATCCACAATTGTGGTGGCGGGTCGTTACAAAAACTTGGCGTCACGAACAGGATACGAAACTTGCAGCATTGCGAGTCCTGTGTGCCTGTGGAGTGTTTTGGTGAAAAAGACTGTTGCTATTGTTTGGCGCCAAATACCGCCATATTTGCCGCCAGATTCGCGCCCTAAGGCGCTGGAGAAGAAGGTGGGCGTACCTGAAAGAGCGCGCAAAGTCTTGGACACGCCTCCGGCTCTGACTCAGCGGCAGGTCCTGCAACAGGAAGTGAACGCTCTGACATCAGAGCGCCTGCGACGAAGGTCCTGTTCCCACTGCTGTGCCTGTGAAGTAGCAGCATCTGAAACCGGTAGGCTCCGTTTAACCAAGGGGGCGCTAAGATGTCACAACAACCGGCTGACAGTGCGGCCCCGGCCGGAGGCCCCAATCCCGCACCGCCTGGTATTGTAGCGCCAGATGGGGGTGCAGGTCCAGCACCCAGTCCGGTAGTCCCGATCATGCCACTAACGCTTCCATATATGCCAGGGGCGAAATGGCTTCCCCAGTACAGCGGTGAGCCAGGCACATTAGCAGGCTTCAAGCGGAAGTTATGCAGCATCCTAGAAATGTACTCCATGCCTGAGAGACAAAAAGCTGCTGTGCTAATAGGGCAGCTAACTGGCGCTGCTGAGAGGGAAGTGGAGACTTGGGATACCGTTGATCAGGAGTCGGTACCTGCGATCTTCCTTAAGCTGCATGCCATATTTGAAGACCGCACAGAAACGGATCTCCGGATGGCCTTCTATCACTGTTCACAACAGCCAGGTGACAGCATCCGGGACTACGCTTGCCGACTACAAGGAGCCCTGAGAGCTCTTAAGCAGATTAATAATTTAAATGCTATCGATGAGAATAAAATGCTGAAAGAACAATTTATACAGGGATTGAGATCCCAAGAGGAACGCAGAACTGTAAACTGGTGGTCCTTAGATCATCCGGATGCTACCTTTGATGCCCTAAAAGACATGGCAATAAAAGGGCTGCGGCCCCTGGGCAAACCTGAAGTGGCAACCCAACATCATCAGGGTGAAGTCACTCTGGAACCGGCAGTACCCCCCTTTTCCCCGCTAGTGGCAGAAACCAAAACGCAGGCGACACCCCCTAGTGAATTGGATTGTCTGCGCTCAGAGGTGCGCCAGCTGACTAAAAATCTGGCTGCTGTGATGAGTGCCCTGCAGCTGCGGAAAGAGGAGGAAGGGAAGATCTTGTTAGCTGACTGCCCAGAAGACGTCCCGTGGATGCACCGGAGAAGAAAGAAGACGTCGCCCCCCCGGAGGAGGACAACGCCACCCCCAGGAGCGACCTCTGATCAACACCCTCCTCGTCGAGAGATCATCTGTTACCGATGCAACCGGAAAGGTCATATGTCTCCACAGTGTCGTTTAAACGGGCAGAACCTGGGTCCAAGGGCCAACACCCAGGAGAATACCCGTCAGGCCCCTTAGACTGGAACCGCAGGTATGTGGGTGGGCGACCCTACCTGTCTATCATCTTAGATGGTATTGCAGTTCCGGCATTGTTAGACACTGGGTCCCAAGTGACCCTAATACCTGAGGCCCTATATACTAAGTTCTGGTCTATGGACAGTCTTAAACCCCCGAGCCCTGACTTTACCGTGTATGCTTCTAATGGTCTTCCTGTAGAAGTACTCGGGACAAAATGTGTAGATGTAAAGGTGGGCAGAGAGGAGTTGAAAGACCAGGGGCTTCTGGTAGTAAAGACTGCAAATGAGGAGAACGGTTTAAATATCATTTTGGGCACTAACATTATCGGTAATTGTTTGGGAGAAGTTGTGTTCTTGCTCCAACAGCTCGCTGAGATTGCCCGACCAAGGCAGAAAGGAGTAATCCAAAGAGAGATCCGGGCCCTGGTGTGTCAGCAGCAAGCGAAGCTTACAGACGGCGAAATTGGTAATGTACGGGTCACTGACTCGGATCCTATTGTGATACCCCCAATGAGTGAAATGATCATCTGGTGCAGGGCAGCCATAGGTCTGAGAGGACAGAATTACCAAGCTGTAGTAGAACCCCACCATTCAGAACATAGACCTACACTTATGACTGCTAGGGGAGTAGTAGAAGTGGTGAATGGAAGAGTACCGGTACGGCTTCTCAATTGGGGAGATGATGAGGTAAACTTACCCCGTTATGCAACCATTGCTAAACTACATGCTGTCGACAATAATTCTATTCTCCCGGCTGAGTCCTTAGACTCCTGTCAAATAGCGGAGGACAATGACCCAGCAACCCAGGTGGCGGAATGGTGTGAACAACTCCATGTTGGGACGGACACCACTCCCGCTCACCAGAAGCAAGGGGTATTACGGGTGGTGCAAGAGTATGCCCAAGTGTTTAGCAAGCACCCACTTGATTTTGGGGTAATTAAGGGAGTCCAACATCATATCCCTACAGGCAGTCATCCTCCCATCAAGGAGCGGTATAGGCCTATACCCCCAGCCCATTATCAGAAGGCTAAAGAAATGTTGCATGATATGAAGAAAGCCGGGGTGATAAGGGATAGTTGTAGCCCCTGGGCAGCCCCTCTAGTTCTGGTTAAAAAGAAAGATGGTAGTATGAGAATGTGTGTGGATTACAGGCAGGTGAACCGCATAACACACAAGGATGCATACCCGTTACCACGCATAGAGGAATCATTAGCTGCTCTGAAAACGGCTAACTACTTTTCTACCCTTGATCTGACTAGTGGTTACTGGCAAGTGGCTGTGGCTGAGGAGGATCGTGAGAAAACGGCTTTCACCACCCCAATGGGGCTCTGTGAGTTCGATAGAATGCCGTTTGGGCTCAGTAGTGCCCCAGGAACATTTCAGAGAGTGATGGAGAACTGCCTGGGACATCTCAATTTTGAAACCGTGCTGCTATACCTAGACGACGTCATCGTGTATTCCAAGACTTATGAGGATCATCTGAAGCACCTGGCAGAAGTATTCGAGTCCCTGTCCAGGTACGGGATGAAATTAAAACCCTCAAAATGCCATCTACTCAAACAGAAGGTACAATACTTGGGGCAACATCGTCAGTTCGGAAGGAGTTAGCGCCGGACCCAGAGAAAGTCACTGCCATCCAGAAGTGGCCGGAGCCGAAGAACCTTAAGGAAGTGCGACAGTTCCTGGGACTAACGGGTTACTACAGGAGATTCGTGAAAGATTACACGAAGAAGGCAGCTCCTTTACAGGACCTCCTAGTAGGACAATCCCTAAAGAGCAGAAACCCTCCCTTTAATTGGGGTAAGGAACAGGCTGAAGCATTCCAAAAGATGAAAGAGATCCTTACAGGTGATGAGATCTTAACCTATCCTGATTACAGTCAACCGTTCCTGTTGTACACCGATGCAAGTAATGAAGGTTTAGGAGCAGTTCTCAGTCAGAAGCAGAATGGCCAAGAAAAAGTCATCGCATATGCCAGCAGAAAACTCAGGCCAACTGAAAGGAATCCGGAAAATTATAGCAGCTTCAAGCTGGAGTTTCTGGCGCTGGTCTGGGCCATTACTGAAAGATTTAAGCATTATCTGGCCTCCAATCGGTTCACTGCGTTTACAGATAACAACCCCTTAACGCACCTGGAAACCGCCAAGCTGGGTGCCATGGAGCAGCGATGGATGGCTCGGTTGTCCAATTACCAGTTTACTATCAAGTACCGGGCAGGTCGAAAGAATGCTAATGCTGACGCATTGTCCCGAATGCCGCATGACTCTGATACGGAAGAAGAATCGGACGACCTGGAAGAAATTGAGCTACCTGCGTTCCATCGAAATGGGGTAGTCCACGAGCATCGAGTCAACAGAAAGCAGTATGGTGCAACATTAAATCCTTTACCCCATCACAGCTGGAAAGAGACTCAGGACAGTGATCCAGTGGTCGCCGCATCAAGGAGTTGTTAAGACAGGAAGGCTCCTCTTTGGAAAAGGAAGCACCTATGTCAGCCAAGCTCCTGTGGAACGAGAAAAGCAGGTTGTTCCTATACCGTGAGAAGTTGTGCAGGAGATACGTCAACCCCAGAACCCATGAGATGGTCTGGCAAATCGTGGTCCCCAAGGCAGACGTCCCAATGGTGTTGGAAGCATACCCACGATCAAGCAGGACACTTTGGCTGGAGAAAGCTGGAGAACCTTGTTGAGATGGCCGGTTCTACTGGGTAGGGATGCGCAGCTCCATTGAGAGGTGGTGTCGGAACTGTGGACCCTGTGGTCTCAGAAGGAGGACTACGTAGTCAGAAGCACCCCTGCAACCTATCCGAAATGCACAAATTGGAAAACCCAGGGGGAAACAAAACCCTACGTTGTAAAGATTTAAAAATGAAAACAGAAAAGTTTGTATCATCAAAAAAGGAGGGGGGAGAACAAAACCCCTGGTCCGGGGGCCCCCATTTAAATTTGCCCCCAAAAACCTTTTTAAAGTTTGTGAAAAAAAAAACCCCTGTCAAAAAAAAAGAAAAGGAAAGGAAGAGGTATAAACCGGTTTTGGGGGTTTTTTTCCTGGGTTTTTGGCCCCCGACGGGGGGATGCTGAATTTTATTTCGGGTTGGGGTTTTATCCCCCCAAAAAGGAAAAGTTTACCCCCGGGGGCCCGTGGTGCCATTTGATGTCGGATTTCCATTCCCGGAAACCCCCTCAATCGGAACCCCCAAGAAGGATCTCAAAAGCGGGCCCCATACTATGGGACCCCCTGGTGAAGCTGACCCACCCCCCAGCCTCAGTCGCTTCCAAAAGATCCATAGAAAGTTGGGCAGTTCTTAGTTTCCGTTAGCAGTGGGGGAAGTTTCCAATTTTTATACTAAGGGGTACTCCCGAGTGGTAATTTCCAAAAAAGGGAAGTCCCTTTCCCCCCTTTTTCTTTTAATTATAAAAAAATTAATGTAATTTTGAAAAAAAGTATATTCATTGTGTCTTTTCCTTATGGTGCTTTAATGGTTAAGGCTGGGGATAGCCACCAAAAAAACTGTTTTTGTAAATGTTAAAACTAAGGTCCCTTTTTTAAGGGTTTAAAAAGGGAAGGGGCCTTTTTTGAAAAAACCTCTAAACAAAAACCCTTTTGTGGTGGGGGCATGAGTGGGGTGGGGCATTCATTTTGCAGCCCCCAGGACCCACTTGAAGGTTTGGTGGGGTCCTTCACAAGAATATTCCTTTTTTTTTATATGAAAGTTTATTTAATTTTTTGTTTTTTCTTTTTTTTAATTTGTTTTTTTGGGGCAACGTTCAAAAAAATCTTCCCCGGATGGGACGGTTAATTTTTAATTTTAAGGGAAAAAAAAAATTGTTCTTTGATTTCCCCCCCCCGGGGGGGGGTGTTTTCGTTTAAAGGGGGAAAAATGTTAGCCCTGGTTTTAAGGTAAAAAAATCAGGGGGGATGAGTGGAGGGGGTAAGGTTTTAAGGGCTCTAATGACATAATTACTTGGACACCCCCGCGGGGTTTTGTAAGGGGTGGGTTTTTTCCAAAAGGAGTCGTAGTGTCCGGGGGGTAAGGGGAAAAAAAAAAAGGGGGTGTGTCTGGAGCCCAATTTTCCTGTCGATTTCGGGGGGACAGTACAGTAGGGGGGGGCTAGAAACAGGAAAAGCCATTCCCCTTCCCCTAGTCAGTGTGAGGGAGTTTGAAAAAGTAAAAAGGGAAAACGTGGAAAATCAAAGTTTTTTGGGGATTGAAGTCCCCTGGCACTTTTTAAACCGGTCAGGGGGGGAAAAGAAGCTATATGTTTCACGTTTAGGGAAAAAAAAACCAGGGTTTTCGGGCCCCCCTTGGGAAAACAGAAAGCAGCCTTGGGGAAGGGCCAGAGTAAAGGGGTAGGGGAATGGGAAATTTTTTGGCTGGCCCCAAGCAAAAAAAAAAATATTTCTTCAGGGGAAGGCCCACCCAAAATACGGGCAGTAAGTTTTAAATGTGAAGTTTCGGAGTGAATATTTTTATGCGGTTTTGGGACTCATCATCTTGGGAAAAAGAAAGGGGGAGGCCCTCCTTGCAAACCCTTTTGCCTCAAAACTAATCTCCATAAACCCCCCTCAGCCCCGGGGGGCCCGCCTTTCCCCTTTACAAGAAAAAAATATGGAAAGCGTGAGGTGTGAGACTGAGTTATTTTTTGGGGAGCCTCAAACCCCACCAAACCATCGACCTGGGGGAAGAGCCCCCTGTGGGGGCCCAACATTAGTGCCCCCATCCCCCAAGTTTTACGCAGCTGGTAAAATTTCCGGGATACGGTTTGGGTCAAAAAGGGATTTAAATTACCCCCCGAAAAAAATTTCCCCCCCCAAAATAAAAACCCCAGGGCCCGAGACCAAAGTCCTGGGGACAAACCCATGGGGGTTCCCGGGTCGGCCTGGACCCCATTCCCTGGGAATCCACAATTGTGGGGGCGGGGGTTTTTAAAATCGCCACGGAACCCCTTTGATACTAATTTACAAAATGACCGCTGCGATCCCGAGGTAATGTTTGGTTTTTTTTTATTGCCCAAAAAAAAGACATTTTGGGTTAAAAAATTTGGGCATCCTCATTATGCCTGTTTTGAAAGCCCCTAACTTACAAAAAAAATATATATTGAATTTTCCCCCCACTCGGTGTTCAGAGGAAAACAGGAGACCCCTTTTTTTCCAAAAAAACTTTTGGTTTTTCATCTAAACCTAACCCCCAAAGGCCCCAAAGAAATCTTCTTTTTTCGTTCCCCGGAGCCTCACTCCCCGAAACAGGCCTCCGGAAAAAGCCCGTCGGCGTTTTGGAAGTCTGTCCACATGGCAGCCCCACAACACTTTTGAAAACGGGGGTCCTTTTTAAAGTCCCATCTGGACAAAGGAAAATTGTCCCCCTGGGATTCCCCCCAAACACTTTTCCCCAGGGCCAAACAAACCCCCATTAATAGGGTAACCCCCCATAGGTTGGTCGGTTTTCAAGGGTTGGTACCTGAAAAATCCCCTCAAAAAGGCCCCTTCAGACCCCCCAAAAAACCTTTTTTCCCATGATATCTCGGGGGATCACGGGGGCCCCCTTGCTTTTAAAAAGGGGTCAATACCCAAAAATATATATATATATATAAAATTAAAAAATTTTTATTATATTTCCCCAAAAGCTGAAAATTCCCCAAAACGAACCTGTCATCAGGTTTTTGTAAGTAAACTAAAAAACCGTGTAATTTGGGCGTTTGATTAAAATTGACCCCGGGTTTTAAAAGAAACCATCTTTGGTTGTTTTAATTTTCCTTTGTTTTCAGTTTTTGTTTCCTGGCTAGCAGTCCGGTAGGGGTTGGCTAAATTTTTTTAACCTACTCTTTTTAAATGCACAACAAAGAATTTTTGGCAATTTTTGGGGGACAAAAACCTAATAAAATTCCTTTGGGGGTGTTGCGCTAAATTGAGAGATTGCTTGACGTTAGATGTACAGCGCAGGCACTTCCTTTTTGCTAGGGGAAAAAAAAATTTTTGGCCAAAATTCAAAACCCCAAAAGCCCAAAATTTTTGCTGGGGTAAAATTTTTTTTTAAAGGGGGCCCCCAACTTAAAATGTGAGTATGAAAGCAGGGGAGGTTAAAAAAAATTAAATGCCCGGTCTTAAACCAAAAATGAGAAAGGCCCAGGGCCCACATAAACCCGCCCCACAGGCCCCCAGACCCCCAAGTTTCAAAAAACTGAAAAAAAGTAAAAAATGACTAAAGGGGTGATTTCTTAACCCCAAAAAGTTCTTTTAAAAATCGAAAAAAAGTCCAAAACTGACGGTCTGTAGTTACTGACCCAAAATTACTGATGGGGGTTCCTTTAAAAAATTTTTTTTTTTTTTTTTTTGAAAGGGGAAAAACCCTTTGTTTTGGGCCCAGTCCAATGGCCATAATTTAGTGGCTTGGGCTAAGCGCCGAAAAACTCTTTTTTCTTGCTACTATAATGGCAACCAAAAATTTTTGACGAATTTTCTCAGGTTTGGTTTGCAGGAGCCTTCAGGGTTAAGTAAAATAACTGCATTTCCCAAAGTGTTGGAAAAAAAGTAAAGGGGCATTCTCCATTTGCCTAGCCACCCCCTTTTTCAGAAGAAAAAAATTTGGGTTGTTTTTTTTATTATGGTTAATCAAAAAGCGAAAAATTTTGAAATGTAGGACGGTTGAATATCGTGGAAATATCGGGAAAAACTTTTTTTCAAATTTAAATCATACGTCCACCAAAAAAAAACAATTGGGGGGGGGGGGGGCCAAATTTAAAATCTACCAGAAAAACCCCACATCTAATTTTAAATTTTTTATTAACTTTTGGTTCCCCAGGGGGGAAGATTCTCTAAACAAATGTCGGGGGAAAAACCCAAAAAACCAAAACTGGCCCCGGGGCTGTCCCAGGTTTAAAATTGGGACTGAAATTAGCCGGCTTTAAAAACCAACCCCCGGGGGATGTCCTCCCCCCCAAGAAAATGGGATATATTGATTTAACCTGGATGGGGAAAGAAGTTAAAAATAAAACCAAAAATTTAGGGAAAAACCCCGGGGGTCTGGGGAAAGTGACGGGGTCAGCGATTTGGTTCATCTCAACTTTAAACCCCAGTTTGGGTGCATTGGGAAATTGTTTTTAAAAAACCCTTTTAAAGGCCCCAAAGGGGGCCCACCAGGGGGGGCCCTTTGGCTTTGCCGAATTCCCAAAAGACCGCCCCGGCCCCCCCTAGGGGCCTGATTTGGTGGGGTTCCCTAGCCCCCCAAGAAAAAAAAAAAGTAAAGAAGGGGGAAAAAGGCAAAAAAACAAATTTAGGTTTTTTGGGCACCAGTATTTTGGGGCCCCTTTTTAAAAAACCCCTTTGGGTCTTTTTTGAAAAAATTTTTCCCGGAAAAATTTTTTACCCCCAAAAGGGGTGGTTTTACTTTATAAAATAAAACAGTTGCAAAGGGGGGGGAGGAAAATCTTTCCTTTAAAAAAGAAACCAAGTTTAAAAAATGCAGACAGTTATTGTATCTTAAAAACTCACAAAAAAATTTTTCAGACCCCCCGAAAAAAACCCCGCTATTAAGGTTATTAAAAAATCATAAAAAATACTTTGAGCCCCCTCTGCTTTTCGGGGTTTATTGTGTCCCTTTAATCTGACTTTTTCAAAATTAAAAATTTTTCATAAAAAAGTTAAGGGGGCCCCGGGGCCCCTATTGGACCACTGTTGAAACCTTTCTATTACAATTTTAGCACCCGTTTGAACCAGAGGGTTTTTGGGTTTTTTTTTGATGTATCGTATAGGGGTTTTTGTGTTGGGCCCCTTTTTTTTTGAGTAGTTGAAAAATGTGCCTAAAAAAATATATTTTTGGGGGAAATGCAAAATCCCCTTTTTAAAGGCTGTTTTTATCCCCTTTTATGGTTAAAACCCAAATAGGCCTATTTGGGATAAAGGGGAATAGTGTTGTTTTGTGTGAATTTTTGAAAAATTTGGGGGAAAGTCTGATTAAATCAGGCCCTTTTTGATTAGGGGTCCCTGGGGCAAACCAAAATTTTGACGGAATTTTGTATTGCATTTATAGAGAGAAGGCTGAAAATATTGAGAAAACCCCCTAGGGGGACTACTCCGGGGGGGAAAAAGTTTTGTCAATCAATTACGGTTGTGTGGATTTTTTAACCCCAAACCCAAATTAAATTTAAAATTCCCCCTAAAACCCATGTATAAGGGGAGATTTTCACCCCTTTTTTTTGGGCTAAAATTCCCCCCTTCGGGTTTTGGGGCCCTTTGGGGGTCGGCGGGGGGGGGGGAGCGGGGGTGTGGGAAAACATATCCCCGCTCCGCCGGGGGCGGTTCTGCAGCCCCCTTTTTTTCCCACAAAACTGGGGGGTCCTTCCCCGCAGCGTCACATGGCACTATTAAACAGGGGAAATCACATATTCTACTTTTGAGGGGTTTTGCACGTGCCCCCCTGCAGGACTGAAGTGCTGCGGAGAGCCCCGGGGGGAAGAGGAGGGCGCAGGGGGGGGGGCGGGAGGGGTGGGGTTTGGGTTTTACCTGCCCCCCGGCCCCGCTGCGATCGCCCTTTGGTCTAAATCCTCTGGCTGTGAAAGTAGGCGGGGGGGGGCGGAGATTGTCGTTTGTGCGGCCCCCCCCCCCGGGGCCGATTTTTACTGCAGGGTCAGAAAAAGGCCGTGCCAACGGGCAGGGGAAAGGAAAAAAACTAGGGGGGGGGGCCGGGGCGGGGGGGGGCCCCGGCCCCCCGCCCCATACGGCCGTGTCACCCCTGTAGGACACCGGACGGCCCCCCAGGCGGGGAGGGGTATTTTTCCTTTTTTTTTTTTTTAATATGGGCCTTTTACTATGGTCCCTAATTATGCGCTTTGGGGGCTAATTGGAGATTGGGGATAAGTGGGGGTTTGGGGGAAATACTGTGGAACATTGGGGGCAAAAACTGGGGGTATGGGGGCATAATTGGAAAAAAAAGGGGGAAAAACCCGGGGGGAACATAGGGGGGGATAATTTGGGGCATATGGGGGAAAAAAAAGGGGAAAATTGGGGGTAACGGACCCTAACTGTGCAGCATATGGGGGATAATCTGTGGGCATTTTTGGGGGTAATAAAATTTTTACCCTGGCTTATACCCCCGGGCAATAATTTTTCCCCGTTTTTTGGGCCCCAAAAATTTGGGGGGGGGCCCCTTTTAAAAAAGGGGCGGTTTATAAAATAATAGGTAACAAAAATTAAATTGTCGGGGTTTTTCCCCCAAAAATTAAAAAAAATTGGGACCAAAAACCCAACATTTTTTCTGATATTTCAAAAGACAAAAAGGGTTTAAAAATTTGCCAAACTCTTTAAATAAAGTTGTGGGCGGGGGTGAACCCGTGAATTGAAAATTTTGGAAAATGAATGGAATCTTGTTGCAAAAGAAGTAGATTTTTTTTGAAAGTACAATCAAATTTTTTT
Source organism: Oophaga sylvatica (assembly GCA_033576555.1). Lineage (NCBI taxonomy): Eukaryota > Metazoa > Chordata > Amphibia > Anura > Dendrobatidae > Oophaga > Oophaga sylvatica. Next base: position 163,074,145 of record JARQOD010000003.1, read on the forward strand.
TTTTCTTTATAGTATTATTTATGAAATAAAAATTAAAAAAATGTTTTTTAAAGAGGGGGGCACTAAAAGAATGGGGGTACTAATACTATTGGAGGAAAACCAAGAGGGCCTTATACCAATGTTGGCCCCCAAATTTAGGTATAAATTTTATGGAAAAACGGGGGGGGCCCTTTTACTTATGGAGGCCAGAGTGAGGGTCTTCTTAAAAAGGGGGCAATTTTTTTTTTTTTTTGTACACAGAGAGGGGAATTTTATTAGGGCAAGTGGGGGTACTAGAATATTGGAACCCGAGGTGTAAGGGGTTTGACTGGGGAAAAAAATTCAAAAAGGGGAAAATACAAACAGGAAGGGGAAAAAAAAGAAAAATTCGGGCCCCCTTGATTAAAAAAAAGCTCTTCCGTCCCCGCCGTCCCTGGGGGTTGGCCCAAAAAAAAAGTTATGGGCCCCTGGGTTACCTGAATTCCTTTGGTTGGTTTTCTTATTTTCAGGTCCCCCAAGGAGAAAAAAGGAAACCCACCAAAAGGAAATGCAACCAAAAAAACTCGCACAGTGAAAAAAAAAATTTTTTTTGTTGGGGAATCCCTCGTTTGGGAATTTTCCAAGTTGGGGTCGGCGTACTGAAAAAAGGGAATTTTTTTGGTTTTTGGGGGGAGTTTTTTTGGGGTTTTGGGGGTAATCTTCAGGGGGGTAAAAAAAAAGATCCAAAAAAGTATTTTTTTAGAAAAGACAGAGGTTTTTTTTTTTATTTTGGGGGGGATGGTTTGGTTGTCCTCTAAGAATTTTGGCTTGGGTTTCTAAGAAATTGGGTCCCCAAATTTTTTGGGCCTTTTTAAAGGGCTTCAGGTTTTTTAACAACTGTGTTGTTGGAGCTTCCCCCCCTGGAAAGATTTTTCCCGGGTTTCATGTTTTCTCTTGAAAAAGTGGGGTTCAGTGGAGACGTTGGCCCCTTTCCCCCGGTGGGGAGGGGGAAATGGATTTCCCCCTCCTTTTAAAATTTTAGGTTTTTTGGGGGGTTTAAATTTTTCCCTGTTGGGGAAAGGGGTTTGGGCCCCCGGTTTTAATCAGGGTGAGGGGGGATGATGTTTCTGGTCTAAAATTTCAGAGGTTTTACAAGGGTTTCCGGAAAAACCCAAGTCCCAGGGGGTCCGGGGATCCCCTTAGAAGGGGGGTTGTTTGAACCCTTTTTTTTTGGTTTTTTTTCAGTTTCTGGTCAATGACCCTTTTTTTTCCCATTTAGTTGGCTCCGCCCCTTTGGCTTTGTGGATTCATTGTTTATATCTTAGCTAGCTGGGTGCCCCTTGGTGCCTTACTCAGTCAGTTTTGCTATTTGGATCTCTAATAATTTTTTTTCTGTTTTTTTTTCCCTGCTACAATTTCTGTTAGGAGGGGTCCACCTTTTCCCCCCGTCCCAGTCTTGTAGGATTCCTCCCGCAATATAGGTCTTCGTTCAGACTAGCTGAGGCTTTAGGGGTCTGGTGCAGGTCAGGTTGTTACATGTGGGATCCGCTTGTTCTATTGTAGGGCAAAAATTCCCTTTTTTTCCCCTTAGTGCTTGTGCAGGTCAAAAAAGGTTTCCCCTTTCCCAAAAAAAGGCCCCGGGCGCCCAAAAAAGACCGCAAGGCAGGCCCTTTTTAAAAAAATTTTCCCCTTTTCGGGATGGGGTTCCGGGGAGTGCGGGCTTGTCGGGAAATGGCGGGGAGGAGGTTTGGTGATTGCCGCACTGTGGGCAGGATCTTGGGCAAGGCCGGTCTCAAGGGGGGAAACAAAAAAAACCACTTTCTCCGAAAAAAAAAAATATGGCAGTAAAATTCTGAAAAAGGTACAGGCAGTGGGCTGTGGGGACGGGGGTAAAGTTAGTTTCTTGAAAAAAAATCTTTTTTGATTTTTTGGGGGGGCATCAGGAAAACCCCCTCTTTTGGGGAAGACAAGGGGGGTATCCCAAAATTTTGTTCATGCCAACTGAAAACACCCCGAAACTTTTATGTGTGGGGTTGTTCAGCCAAGGGAAAAAGGTCTTCCAGCTTCCTAAAAAACCAGCATGAATAAAAAAGGGGCCCAGAATGTCCCCAAGGCAAATTCTAAAAAACCCCCTAGAGTATTTTTGGGATCAAAAAAACCCCTTTTCCCCGATAAAGGAGCCCCCTTCCCAAAAAGAAAAGGGATAATAAATGGTCGGGGGAAAAAAACATAGAGTTTTTTGGGCCTGGCGGAAAATCCCAGTCTTAATCCCAGGGGGAAAAAATTGTGGAATCACAAGGACGGGTGGAAAAAAAAAAAACCCCAAAAATTTTTTTTCCCAAAAGAACATTGATTTTGCAAGAATGGACCTATCAGTCGGATTTGGTCAAAAGTTGATTAAAGGGGATGCCAGGGAGAATTCAGAGGTCCTGGGGGGAAAGGGGTTTTAAATGCAAAAAATTCTTGCGCTTTAAAAATCATTCTAACTGTCAAAATAACTTTTGTTACTCATTTTTTTTCTTTTATTTCTGTCTGTGAAAAAAAAATCTTTTTAAAAAAATAAAAAAAAGGGCAGCGATCATGGGGAAAAAAATAATTTTTTTGTCATTTCAAAACTTTTGGCCATGACTGTTTAAGGGGTTTCACAAGTCAATCTTTAAAGATTGTTCAATTTGAAATAGCTGGGGGGTTTAAAAAAAAATTGTGGTGGTCAAAAATTTTTTGGTTTGGAAATAGTATTATTTATTCTTTATTGTAAATTCATGGGGTTTTGGGGGTTTTGGGATAGTTTTTTTTTTTTGGTACGATGTATTTTTTTTGGTTAAAGGTGATATTTTTGCCCCTTTTTTGGGATTTTATTGTAACGGTTTTTGTTAGTGATGTAAAATTTAGGGGGCTGGGTGTTGGGGGGTTTTAAGTGTATGTACACCATGATCAGTCACAAACCCAAAGCACAAATATATTTCTCATTCCCCCGCAAAAACAAGTGGGCTGTGGGTTTTTTAAAAACCGGGTAATTTCCGTCCTTTTTGCAGAGGGTGTGGATTTCTTTTTCAATTTTCCCGCCAAAACCCGCAATAAGGAATAACCAAAAATTGTGCTTTCCCTGTCCCTTTAAAAATCCACAAAAAAAAAACCCCGGGACCCCCTTTTGCAAAGGATTTAATAAAACGTTTATTACAAAAACACAAAAAATTGCCAATTGATGTTCTTGGTGGAAAAATTTACCCTTCGGGAGGGCCCCCAAGCACATTTGATCTCGGTGTCCTTTGCTTAAACTTTTAAAAAAAGGCGGTTTCCCCCCCCACTTCTTGATATACAAGGAAACCCCACATGAGGGGTCTGGTTAACCTACCGAGTTTCTTCACCGTAGATGTTCATAAAATAAGCATAACCGGGAGTTGGAAGTTTTGTTTATGGGCCAAAAAGTTTTTTCGCCTTGCCAAACCCCAACAGCTGCCCCCCTTTTCTTTTTAACTCAAAAAGCAGTAAAAGCCCGGCCGTTTTCCCCGGGATTAGAGCGGGGGGAAATTTTGCCCCCCTTTTCTTAATAGTTTCGGAAAATTTTAGCACCTTTGGCTCCCAAAAACGTTTAGGCCCTTGGTAGCCCGCTACGCAGGCAACAAAAGGTCCGGAGGGGTTTACAGGGGGAAGGGGGAAAAGCAAAATTATATATGCACTTATCCACTTTTTTGGGGAACCAAGGGGGAAAAAAGGAAAAGCACTTGAAGGTTTTTGTTGTTTCTGTCTTCGGAAATTTCCCCTTCAGTGCCAGTGGGGTCTGGTTGGAAGGGGGAGAAAGGGTTGACCCGCAGGTTACGTAGCCAAATGACAAAAAAATGGAGGCTGTAGGGGAAAAAGCATATCCTAGCCTTCAGAGCTTTCCCCTTAATCAGCCCCAGAGAAGCTGAAGAAGGAGGATATGAGAGCTGCTCGCGGGGCTCTGGAAAAAGGGGTTTAATTACCATCAAAAACTAAAAATGTTTTCCCCAAGAGCAAAAGGGTTTGGGGGGAAAAAGGAAAAAAATGGGGGGGGTTTTTGAGAGTGAAAAAGGAAAATTTGGTTTTCCCGCTTTTAAAATTCCCCGGGCCCCGGGGGGTCGAAGCGTTGCTACAGTTTAAAAGCTTAGTAAAAAAGGGAAAAAAAGGGGGGCTTTTTGGATACAGGGGGAAAAAGAGACCCCTTTAAAATGTCAGTACGAAATTTTGGAGTAGGGGGGAAAAAAGGGGTTTTTTGAAAAAGGGCCCCCCCCATAAAGGACTCTGTTTCACCAAAAAAAGGGGGTCCACCCCCCAAACTTGGGGGGGGCATTTAAACTTTTGGGGAAAAAACTGGAGATTCAAAAATTAACTTCGTTCAGGAAAAATTTGGTTACAAAAAATTGGAGTAAAGGGGGCCCTTTAAACCTGCTAGGGGTTTTTTCCCAATGTGCTTTTCCACCCGCCCCGCCCCGGGGTCTGCCGGGGAAAATCTGCCGAAAAAGGGGATGAAAAAAAAATTTCATTGTTTTGGACTGGAAATTATTTTCTAAAACCCCGCATCATATCACCATAGATTCCGGGGCCCAAAATTCCCCCGTGGGGGGGGTTTTCCACCCGTCCCCCCTAAAATCCCTGTAAAAGCCCCTTTTAGCAGCGCTGGTTCAATTAACCGGGGGGCCAAAAAGGTTTTGGCCCCTTTCCCAAAATTCCTACCTAATAACCCCCCGTAAATTTTCCCCCTTGTTTAGCGCCCGGGGAGGGGGCCCAGCCCCCCCTACCAGTGGGGAAAAAATCCATGGGGGTTCCCCCTTTGGGGTCGGCTCGTGTACCCATTCCCCCCGGGACTAAGTGCGACTAAAAACTTTTGGGGTCAAAAAAGGGGTGCGAAATTGCAATTGTGGGGCCCCGTGTGCCTATGTTGAACTGTTTGGGGAAAAAAACTGTTTTTGTTTTTTGGGGCCAAAAAAACAGCCACCCCTTTCCGCATTATTGGCCATCAGGCGTGGGGAAAAAGGGGGGGGGGGCCCCAAAAAAAAGGGGCTGTTGCTTGGACCCGCCCCCCAACCTGCCCCCCCAAATTTTTCAACCCCCAAACCCCATCGCAAACCCCGCATAGCAATTGCATCGAAAACCCCTTTTGCAAACTGTTTTGAAAAAAGCATGCAAGCCCCATCGAAAAAATGCACGAAATTTTTGGGGATCAAAAAACCCCCATAGCAAACTGAATCCCAATCTGAAATTTTAAAAAACCCCCATGAAAAATGCCGCAAAATAGGCGGTTTTTTTGAGCGCCGCGAAAAAAGGTCCTGTTTCCCCCGCTGCGGGCCCCGTAAAAAGGGTAGGGCTATTAAACCCAAAGGGGGCATAAAAATGTGCAGCAACCAGCAGACGGAGGGGGCCCCGGCGGTCCCCAAAAACCCCCCAAACCCCTTGGCGTTGTTGTGCAGGTTTTGGGGGTTTTCGGGGCCCCCCCAAAAAAGGGGGGGGTTGGTCCCCCCTTTTGCCCCTAACGTCCCTTTTTTGGGGCCCCCAGCAAAGTGGCTCCTCAATTCGCCCCGGGGGCCCGACACCCCCCCCCCCGGATTAAAAGGAAAATTGTTTTTTCTTAGATTTTTTTTCTCCATGATTTTTAAGCAAAAAGGGGGTGTGGTAATAGGGGCAGTTTGCTGGTGCCCCGGTTTTTAAAGGGAAAAAAAAAGATTTTGGGGCCCCAAAAAAGCCAGGAGTTTGGTTTTTTGGATTTTCTTAAAGGGGGCGGCCATTCTTTGAGGGAAAACCCCCCGGAAAAGGGGGGTCCGGATGGCTTTTTTTAGGCTTCCAGGGGGGCCCGGGGGGGGACCGTTTAGGGGGGTTTCGGGGCCCGCCCAAAAAGGGGGCCCCCCCAGTTTCAAAAAGGGGGGAAAAACCCCCCCGTCCCTTGATTTTTAGCCCCCAAAAAATTTTTAAAAAACAATTTTGTTTTTGGGGAAAAAAGGGTTTTCCCGGGGAAGGGGGGGAAAAAGGTTTTAAATGGTGGTCCTTAGATAAAAACCAAAATTTTCCCCTTTTTATGCTCTAAAAAAACTGGCAATTTAAAAAGGGGCCCCCCCAAAACCCCCCAAAAACCCCCGGTGGCAAAAAACATATCTCCGGGTGAACCAAATCTTAAGCCGGCAGGGGGCCCCCCCTTTTTTTTCCCCAGGGGGCAGAAAAAAAAAAGAGGGGGCCCCCTAGTTTAGGGTTTGGGGAAAAAACTGCGTCAGAAGTTTTCCCCCCCCGAAATAAAAAATTTGGGGCCCCCGTAAAGGAGGCCCTGCAAAAAAAGGGGGAAAAAGGAAGGAGGGAAGAAACTACTAGGGGCCCGGGGGGGCCGGGGTTGGGGGCCTTTGGGGGGGAAACCCGGAGGAAATGGGGGACGTCGCCCCACCGGGGGAGGACCCCGCCCCCCCAGGAGGGGGTCCTGGAAAAACCCCTTTCCCCCGCGGGATTTTATTGTACGCTGAAAAAAAAAAAAGGTCTTTGGCTCAAAAAAAAGCCCTTTTAAAAAAAGGGGCCCATCCTGGTTTTAGGGGGCCCAAACACCCAGGAGTGGGGTCTTTTGGCCCCCTTTGGGGGCGGGAAACCCCCGGTTGTGGGTGGGGGGGCCCTCCCCGTCCATGTTTTTGGACGGGATTGCAATCCCGCAAGGGGGGGCACTGGATCTCAGGGCCCAAAACATACCGGGAAAAGTCCTTTAAAAAAATTTTTGGGTTTTGGGCCCCGCCCCAGCCCCCACCCCCGACTTAAAATTTTTCTTGAAGGGATTTCCCCAGTAGTCGGGGGCTGTTTTGAGGAGAATGCCTTAAATGTGAAAAAGGTACTAACGTTATCAGTAAATTTTGGGGGGGAAGTTGTGTTTTTGCCCCAACAGCTGCTAAAAAATTTCCGGGCCCAAAAAACAGAAGGGAGTGACCCCGGGGAACAAATTCCGGGCCCTTTTAAAATTTTTTCCACAAAAAAAAAAAAAAAAAAAAACTTAAAAAAAAAAAAAAAAGGGGGGGGTGAAATCGGTAATGGGGGGTTTTAAAAGACCCCCAATTTCCCCCTTTTTTTTCCCCCAAAGAGTGAAATTTTAAAAAATGGTGTGGGCCCCGCCTTAAAAGGGTTTAGAGGACAGAACTCCCCCGCAGTAGTAAAACCCCCGGGGCCCCCTCAAAAACAAAATAAAAACTATGATTGCTAGAGGGGAGTGGAAATTTTGGGGGTTTTTTTAAAAAAAAAAAGGGGGGGGTTTCAGAAAAGGGCTTTTAAAATGGGGGGGCGATGAAAGAAAATTTTGGGGCCCCGTTTTTGCTTCAGTTGCTAAATTAAAATTTCCCCTAGATAATAATTCTATCCCCCCCAAAAACCAAAATCCTTGCCCCCCGCCCCCCAAAAGGGGGGGGAAAATTGCCCCCGGCCCCCCCCCCGGTGGGGACTGGTGTCAGCAGCTTCATTGGGGGGTAGAACCCATTTCCCCTCCAACCGAAACAGGGGGGTACTATGGGGGGTTTCAAGATACGCCCAAGTATTTCGCAAGCCCCCCCTTGGGGTTTTGGGCCCCTTAAAAGGGGGACAGCATCATACCCCCACAGGCAGTTTTCCCCCCATCAAAGGGGGGGTTTCGGGGGCCCCTTCCCCCGGGCCCCCTTTTCAGAAAGAAAGGGAAAAAAGCTCCCCTGACATAAAAAAACCCCGGGGGGATAAGGGATAGTTTTTCCCCCCGGGAAAAACCCCCTTGGTTTTTTGTGAAAAAAAAGGTGGTAGCATGAAAAAGTGTGAAACTATAGGCAAGAAAAAAATTTTTTAAAAACATAAAAAATGCAAAAAAATTTCCACGTTTTTAGAGGAACCCCTTGGGGTGCTCGGGGAAAAGGCTAAACTACTTTTCTACCTCAAATTTTTCCGGGGGGTACTAAAAAAAGGGGGGGGGGCTGGGGAAAGGGGGCCGGGGGGAAAAAATGCTTTCACCCCCCCCAAGGGGGGCTTGCGAGTTTGGGGGGGTCCCGGGTTTTGGGGTTTTGAGTGCCCCGGAAAAATTCAGAGGGTGATGGGGGGAGGTTGGGACATCTAAAAATTCGAAACTGTTTCTCCCCAAAATTGGACGAGTAATTGTGTACTCTAAGACATATGGGAACTTTTGGGGAAACCCCCCCGGGGAGGTATTTGAGTCATTGCCCCGTTTGGGAGAAAAAAAAAAACCCTTTTTAAAATTTTCCCCCCGCCAAACGGGGGGTACGTTTTTGGGGGGCACATTGTATTTCCCCAAGGGGGGTTTTGCGCCGGCCCCCCGGGGAAAAAGGGCAAAGTATTCAGAAATGGCCAGAGCCGAAAAATTTAAAAAAAGGTGGTCATTTCCCCGGGGGTTAACGGTTTTTCTACAGGAGGGTTTTTAAAAGTTTTTTTAAGAAAGGGGCCCCCTTTGCCCCCACCTTGGTAAGGGGGAAATTTTTTAAAAGGAAAAAACCTTCCATTAATTGGGGAAAAAAAAAAGTGAGGCATTCAAAGAGATGGGAAAAAAGACCCCTTCCGGGGGGTTAAAAAATTTGGGTTTTCCCAGATTAAACCCAAAATTTCCCTTTTTTATACACGGATCCCCCGGTTTAAAGAAGGTTTGGGGGGCGGTCCTCATTTTCCCAAGCGGAAAGGCCCCAAAAAAAAAGTATCGCATAGGGGGCCCGAGAAAAATCGGGCCCAAAAAAAGGGAAAAAGGGAAAAAATTTTTGCAGTTTAAAAAATGGAGTTCCTGGCGCGGGGCGGGGCCCCAAATTCCCAAAATTTTTTTAAAAATTTCCCCTTTCCCCCAAAACCCGGGTTTATGCGTTTAAGAAAAACCCCCCCTTTAGGGCCCTTGGAAACACCAAGCGGGGGGCCCCCTGGGCAACGTTGGGGGTGGGGGTTTTTAAAATACCATTTTTTCCTTTAAAAAAAAAGAGCGGGGGCCCAAAAAAAGCAAAAAAGGGGGGGGGCCTTGTCCAGTTTTTCCGCATGAATTTTCAGGGGGGAGTCGGGGGGGGATCTGGGAAAAAATCGAGCTACGGGTTTCCCCCCCAAAAAAGGGATGGCCCCAAAAGAACGAGTCTCCCGGGGGAAACGGTTTGGTGGATGTTAAAAACCCTTTTTTTTTAAAACACACCCCGGAAGGGGACTCGGGGGGCAGCTTTTCCCCCGGGGTTTTAGCCTTTTTCAAGGAGTTGAAAAAAACGGGAAAGGGTTTTCCCCCTTGGGGGAAAGGGGTGGTTTTCCCAAACCAGCAAAAGTCCTGTGGAACGAGAAAAGGCCCGGGTTTTTCATATACGGGGGGAAAAAGGGTTTGGGGGGGTTTCCCCCAAAGGCCCCTGAGAGGGTTTTTGGGGAAATAGTGGTCCCGAGGCGGGGCATCCAAATGGTGCTGGAAGAATTTTCCCCTTTTTTCCCAAACGGGAAAAATTTTGGGGTGGAGAAAGCGGGGCCCCCTTTTTGGGGGGGGCCCGGGGGTTTATGGGTGGGATGCCCCGCTCCACGGGGAAGGGGGCCCGGGAAAATGGGGCCCCCGTGGCCTCAGGCAAAAAAACTAAAAGAAAACCAAAAAGGGAAACCCCCTTTCACCCCTTCCCGGGGGCGACTCGTCCTTGGAGATCTTTTGGGAGGGGGGCCCCCCCAAGTTGCCCCCAAAAACGGGGTTTTTTGGGAAAAATTTTTATGCCTTAAAAATGGGGGAAAAAAATTTTCCCCGGGGTTTTTGGGGGTTTTGGCCCCCGTAAAGTTTTTACAGCAGAGACAGCGCAAAAACCCTTTACAAAATTTTTCTCCCCGGGCAAAGGGATATCCAGAGGGGTATGGAGGATCGAGGCCCCGTTTTTGGGGGAAACTAAAAATGTTTCAGGAATTTTGTAAATTTTTTATGGATGTAAAAAGATAAAAAACGACACCTTTCCCCCCCTCAGACCCAACCCCGGGCCCTTTTTGAAAAAATGAATCACTTTTTTTTAATTTTTTTAAAAACTTTTCCCTGGAAAAAAAAAAAAAAATTTGGTGGGGGGACTTTTAAATGCCCCCTTGGGTTGAAAAACCCTTTTTCCCAATTTTAAAGGGGTTTTCCAAAAAATGCCTCCAGCCCCTTTGGGAGAAAAGGG